>LR812533.1:27570939-27968439 GCA_903798195.1 Danio kyathit | reverse complement strand
TAGCTAACATACTGATGAAATTGCACACAAAATAAAAAAATAAAAAAATAATTGTAAATGGCATATTTCTTCAATCTACCTCCAGAAACTCTGGGAGATAAACACTATAGTAAATGTAAATTGTTCCCCACCCATGGGTGTGCGGTTCCTCTTCCTCTTTACTACATCCATGTAGTCTGAAATGTTTCCTCTATTCTAGAAACATCTTTCTGCCATATCTCATTTATATCCTTCAAGTTCAAAACTATGCACAAAGTAAAAGATGCCAAGACTTTAAATACAACACACAAGTGACACTTCACCACATCAATCAACAACTCATCTTATGATAGAACTGTGAATAAAATAAAAAGGAAATTGAGCTCAAAACAGCTGCAAAAAGCTACAAAAAATTAAGCTGTTACAAAACGGTTACAAAAATGCGTGATAAACATTACAGAAGCACATGTATCAGACTTCATAACTTCACTGTGCATTTCCCTATTGCTATAATGCTCCTTTCATGCAGACCTATATGATGCAGATAAGATAACCAAACTAACTGGAGAGGGGAAACACAAATATGGAAAACAAAAATACATATGGGACAAGCTTAGTGACCCAAACAATGGAGTGTGGATCAAACTACTTTAATTCAGGATGCAACATCTGTCAGAAAGACAGAATTAGTTTGCATAACTGACAACAGCTGTATGACACACACCTAACCCCAGGCTACCTAAATTGAGAGCACATGGAATTTCAGAAAGATGGATATCAGAGTATGCGTCTCTTTAAAACCAAGGGCTAAATTTGCATAGAAGCATAAAAATGTGGTAAAAGATTGCTGAAACAAACTCAATTTTGTGTGAATACAGTAAAATGCTAATTATTCACTGTAAATATCGCATTGGCAGCTCCAGTACATCCTACCATCTCCATAAAACATCAGTACAAAGGTTACACAGGGATCTATGGCACCAAATGCTGAAAATACTGGGACAGACATTTAGCATCGTGAATGTGTAGCACTATTTAAGCTAAATCAGGGCTCGACAGTGCGACCGTTTCGCTCGCATTTGCGACTAAAAATAGATGTGTGCGAACTGGAAAATTTATTTAGTCGCACATGTGCGACTTTTTTTTTTAATAAGCTTGAATGAGGACTTAATTCACTCAGCCACGGTAAAACAACATGCTCTTCACACTAAGTTATGGTGTATTATGTTAGAAATCTTTCATGACTGTAGCACACACAGGCGCGATCAACAACAGCACATCTCTAACGTTACTGGTTTATTTACGGTCTTTATATTGTTTTGAATACGTTGCTGAGCAACGCCAGGCACCGTATGGTGTCGGTGCCGCACATCGTGCGAGCCTAGAAAACGTTTACAATTCGGTCATGGCATATCGTGGTGTATTTAATGTAAGACCCAATTCAACACCAGCGCTTCCACACATAGGACTTTAACTGGGCGGCCCGGTTCTGTGTTCGCGAGAAACTGAAAATACTCCGCCACAGACTCGCAAGCTCTGCTGCTGCAGACTCACAGAGACGCGCTGGACACAAAACTACCTCTTCTGAGTTTGGTAGTACCTTTAAGAATAGCGCGAGGACTTGAAAAGAAAAGCCTTTTACTAAATAGACGTACCCAGCTATACATCCTCTTTTTCCCGAACATGTCCTCTTTATGGGACTTAAAAATGCATTCGGCCGGGATTTCTAAATCGCCATAAATGTCCCGGAATCTGCTTTCGCATTACTTCATATGCACACTTTGGCCCGTTGCGTATCAATCTCTCAGCAGCAGAGAGAGAGAGCAGATTTGACCTGTCAGTGGTGCACATGGATAGTAAGAGTGTCATGCAAAAGGTGTTAAATGCTAAACATTTTAGTTTTTAATTGTCTGTTAAATAAGAATAAGAAGTCATTCTGTTGCTGAAGGTTATTAAAGTTTAATAGAAAGGATGATATTACTTTGGGGCAGAAGGAAATTTTCATTCATAGAGGCATTCCTAAATTACGCTTTTCTTTAAAAAGCCCGGAAAGATAAAGTGCTCGGATAAACAGTGTCAGCTTTGCACATGAGGTTGTATTTGTCTTTCTTTACATTGTCTTATTTTTCCCATGTGGGAAGTATAGGGTGGAATCGGTGGAATATATTATGCAAATAATATAAATTTTGATAAAATTATTCTCAAAAGTCACAATATTTTATGTGCTGTGGAGAAAATGTGTTTCAATGTAGCTACTGCAAGTATATTTATATTTAAGATAATATGTACATATACTGCACATTTTTATTAACTTAATAACTTATTAATAATTCTCTATTCCTGCTGCCCAGTGTGAAAGAGATTTTTCAGCTCGAAACTGGATCAAAAATTGAACAAAAAGCTGCCTAGGCATGTCTACCACTGAAGACTTGATTCAGATCACTTTAGAGAGGCCTTCAATTATCAATTCATTTTCTTTTCTGCTTAGTCCCTTTATTAATGTGGAATCGCCACAGCGGAATGAACCGCCAACTTATCCAGCATATGCTTTACGCAGCGGATGCCCTTCTAACTGCAACCCATCACTGGAAAGCAACCATACACACTCATTCACACACATACACTATGGACAATTTAGCTTACCCAATTCCCCTATAGCGCATGTGTTTGCACTGTGGGGGAAACTGGAGCACCCGGAGGAAACCCACGCCAACACGGGGAGAACATGCAAACTCCACACAGAAATGCCAACTCACCCAGCCGAGGCTTGAACCAGCGACCTTCTTGCTGTGAGGCAACAGCACTACCTACTGCGCCACCGCATCGCCTAAAGAGGCCTTCATTAGAGCAATTTGATCCCAGTCCTGCTGTTGACCGCTAACTAAACTCCATACAGCTTAATTTATAAATAATTATTAAACACTATTTAAGCTGTTGTTACAGTAAAATAAACCCTATTGGACTTATTGTATTCAAATGAATGACACGGCTTTGCTTCTAAAGATCTCCTCGCGTACATTAATTAGGCAAAAACACTATTTATTTTATATATTTTCACTGCGCTCCTAAAATTCTTTAATGTGCTCCTAAATTTTTCAACTTAGGAGCGCATGTGCTCCTCCTGAAAAAAGTTAGCGTCAAGCCCTGTAAATACAAAGTAGTATATACAGTTGAGGTCAGAATTATTAGCCCCCTTGAATTATTAGTCCCCCTGTTTATCTTTTCCCCAATTTCTGTTTAACGGAGAGAATATTTCTCAACACATTTCTAAACAAATTAGTTTTAAAAACTCATTTCTAATAACTGTTTTTTTTTTTTTATCTTTGCCATAATAACAGTAAATAATATTTGACAAGATATTTTTCAAGACACTAGCATTCAGCTTAAAGTGACATTTAAAGGCTTAATTAGGTTAACTAGGCAGGTTAGGGTAATTAGGCAAGTTATTGTGTAACGATGGTTTGTTCTGTAGACTATCAGACAAATATAGCTCAGAGGGGCTAATAATTTTGACCTTAAAATGGTTTTAAAAAAATGTTTTTAACTGCTTTTATTCCAGCCAAAATAAAACAAATAAGACTTTCTCCAGAAGAAATAATATTATCGGACATCTGAAAATTCCCTTGCTCTGTTAAACATCATTTGGGAAATATTTAAAAGAGACAAAAAATATGTAGCATATGTACTGTTGCTCTTGGGAATTTCATAGGAGAAATCCAGTCATTTTAATAGGAATCAGTGAGCTTGGGAGTTTTATGAGAGGGCAAAAAAAACTTACTATTTATAAAAAAAAAAAACTAGTTCACTAATACAAGTACAATAGCACATAAACCTGACTGCAACAGAGACGTGGGTTTCATACGAGTTCAACAAACAAGGCGATCAAAGAATTAGATTTTACCCAATATCGTTGTTTTTAGTTTCACAATTGAAAATAGTTGCAAAATGACATCTTTCTCAGAGGAACCCTGCAACGTTTTCTGAACGAATCTGTTTGTGAACAAATTATTTGACCCAACGAGTCATTTAATAAAGAAAATCACTTGTTGCCTTTCTAAACAAATCAGTTATTTTGAACAAATGAAAAGAATGACTCAAATCACTCATTAAGATAAGATGCGTCCACAATCTACTAGCATTAATCTACTATTGTATGGATAAAATTTGAATAGAAAACGAAAAATTGTAATGCTTGGATAGGATGAAATAGTTTATGAAAATTCTCAGCCTTTTTTTTGGAAATACAATAGGAAAAAATACCAAGTTATTACGAAACTATTGCATAAAAAACACTGTAAAGATATATTCAATAAAAACATCATAATATTAATAAATAAGAAAATACAATTAATAAAGTAAAACAAAACTAAATTGTATGACCTTGCTTAAAGACCTTATCTACATGTGCAATATTTCAAGCATTCAGTTATACGATATGTAGTTATACTTCACATTTTTATTAGTCAACTGTGTTTGCAAGTCATCAATTAATATCACACCTATTTAAAAAGTATCAGAGGCTGATGACAAAATTAGTCACTTCATTTTGAAGGTTTTCCACCATTACTACAAGCACCTTTGCTACAACATGTCATCTAACGCTAATAAGATTATTAGGTTAAAGTTAGCAGAACAAGTTTACATTTGTGGACAGTTACTTATACTATTGCACAATATATATATATAGTATGTCTTTTAAAAGAGTGTTAGCAGATAATCCTCAGAAATTCTACTAATACTGACTTCTAAATTATATGTAGCTTCAAAGTCACTCACAGTCAACCAAATAACTAAAGGGGACAATTCAAATGTTTGTATCTTTCCAACTTTTCCAAGTATCTTTCCAATGTTGGTATCTTTAGGCAGCACTACAAGACACTATAACAGTTCAGCACTACTACCATCACATGTTAAACGTGCTTCTAGAAAGCTTGAATTGCCACAGCTGAAAACTTACACTTCTTACACTAATTCTCTAAGCTCAGCAGGGCATTATGAGGGGACTTATGAGAAACAGGAAGAGGAAGTGAGTACGTTAACAGGAAGAAGGGTGTCTGCATGGTGCAAAGTGTGACTGGTGTGTCAGAGTTAATCATTAAATTCTTCACACTCAATATGAACATTTCGCCCCCTCAGTCATGCTAAGTAAAGCATCAGCGCCTAACAACACAGAAAAGCTTCAGCTAAGATTCTTGAGAATTCGCCACAAAAGCGGCTCAAAAGAGGCCCACATCACGCAACAGGATTCCTTATGAATGCTCTTATATTCCCAAAACTCAATACGTTTAGACGGGCAATTCTTTGATGGTTTCTGGAAATGTTAAATGGGATGAACAATAAGAAATGACAGTTTGGTCATAATTACTAGACTAAGGCAGCAGAAATTACCATATTATTGGAGCTGAAATATAAATGACATTTAAAAGGAATAGTTCACTCAATAATGACAATTAAGTCATCATTTATGCTCAAAGGTGTTATTGTAATGCCTTGTTCTTTACAAGTTGGAGTGAACTGCTATTCAAATGAAGTATCAGGAATGTGCTCTTGCGAGCAGAAGACATTAAACTAATCTTTGGACTGTTTTGCACCAGACTCAATCGTGGATTTGTCTCATACGGGAACATTCTGTGATACTGTTGTATTTCTTTTCAATCTTCATACTTGTCACTGTTCACTGCCACTCCATAGTGAGCAGGCATTTTATTATAATTCTCCTTTTGTGGTCTAAAACAGAAGGAAGGGTGTACAGCATGGGAATAAAGATCCTGCCAAACCAAGCCAACAATGAATGACTAGTTGCAACAAAAACTGTCACCTTGTGTCGCACGCATCTTTGCTAAAATAAGCTGTGCTTGAAAATACAGCAAAGACTACATGTAGCAGCCAGTTAGCAGGTACTGACTGCCAATGTAAGGTAATAACGGTCTATAAAAGCAGGAATCCAGAGTCTATATTCCTCATTTACAAAGGAAAAGTGAAACTATGACTGCATAAACCATAAACAGTGCTTCTTTACCATTTCAAAATGAAAAATGCTCATCACATCCTTTGTTCCAGATGGCTCATGTGGTTATGAATATTTTTGAGTATCGAAATGCTCAGGTAAGATGTCAAAATTGGAACAGCATTCTGTCTGCTCCATTTCAAATTCTTTGCTTGTTTTCACTACTTTCGCCTTCACTTTCATGCACAGACTTGTTTTCTAAATCAAGCAGCAGATGGAGAGAAAAACAAGGCAAAAACTAAGCTAACCGATGTTTAGAATTGGCCTGAGAGTCTGGTTTGGGGTGTCAGGGCCTAAATACTGCTAATAAAGTTTTTAGAATTGAAATTTTTGTGTTATCTAATCTTTCCAGAATGGTCATAAATGTTTACAATCAACCAAACAATTCTGTTGTAGTTCTTGAGTCAAACACATCACAAAGGCAAACAGCACACATCATATTGGGTTCAACGATTTGACAGCTCCAATACACAATTTTCACAGACAAAAAAATTGTTACACCGTTAGTTAGAAGGTTGTGCTATGAACATGGAATAAAATTTTTACTGCCTTTATGAAATGTTTCAAGCTGCATCAATCAACTGATCTGTCTTTGAGTAGGGATGCAACAATTAACCAATTTCACCATTAACCGCGCTTTAATTCAGCACGGTTAAATAATCGTAAAAGCTTTTTAATACCGCGTTTCTGCACGGAACAAAACTGCTGCAACTAAACAAAGTTATAGTAACTGTATGCTAGTTTAAAGTTCCGAGCTTAGGGCTGGGCAATTTGGCATAAAATCTAAATCTCAACTAATTTAACATTTTAACTATTACGATTAATAAACGATTATTTTATTTATTTATTTTTTGCCATCATAGTTCACTGACAGATTTTGTACAGTAAATATGCTCACATATTACAAGTGAGAAATTTTTGAATGAAGGGTACATTACTTGATTTTAAAATAATTGAAGGAAACACACACTATCTATGACTATTTATTGTACATCAACATTGAACAACTAAAATTAAAAACACACATTGCCGAAACCAATAGTCACTTTTTTCTTATAAAAAAAGTGACAATAAGCAGTATATTTTCTAAATAAAATAACTCTTGCATATCCTGTAAATAATATTTTTTATTATTTAGGGTATGCGACCACGCGAATGCTGCGACGGACCAAACCTGTGCATTCAACATGGAAGTATAAATCAGCCTTAGCAGAGCGGGGTCACATAACTCCACATGGAGTAGGGAAAATAATTGAAAAAAAATTCACCTGGAAAATTGATTGATAATAGATTCTGAATGTCAATTTTGTTTACTTTTCCATTAATCGCCCAGCCCTATCCGAGCTTTTACACAAGAAGAAAGCACAATGGATTAATGGCAGATTTTAACTATGGCTGAAGCTATTAACCAAGTTGGTTATTTCAATGGAGGTGAGCAGCTTGGCAGCTTTCTCTGTGCACCTAGTGAAAGAGTCACGTGACAAGAACTGAGCAGTCAGCTTCATACTTGACATGGAATATACACATTTCTCCTCAAAAGAGAAAAAAAATACAAAAGGAAAATACCAAACAATTTTGTAATATAGTTGATCAAAAGTACCTTTCAGACAGAAGTTCAGCAGTCTTTGAATACATAATCTCTTTAAAAAGGAAATTAGCTTTTAAAAGCTAATATGTAGCTTAGATTAACATTAGACAAATACATTTTTTTGGCTTATTCTTATTTTGATTTATTTATTCATTGTTCTGTCATTTTTTTTCAGTGTAAAACTATTACTTGCGTTTAAATGCCAAAAACGTTCTTCACTTATTTTTAAATCTAAAGAGAAATAGACTTGTTTGTATTATTTGAAGAGTTTAAGTGATTTAATAAACTAGTATTGTTCTGAAATTAATGAATGCATAAGGCGACGTGGTGGCGCAGTAGGTAGTGCTGTCGCCTCACAGCAAGAAGGTCGCTGGTTCGAGCCTCGGCTAGGTCAGTTGGCGTTTCTGTGTGGAGTTTACATGTTCTCCCTGCGTTCGCGTGGGTTTCCTCCGGGTGCTCCGGTTTCCCCCACAGTCCAAAGACATGCGGTACAGGTGAATTGGGTAGGCTAAAATTGCCCATAGAGTATGAGTGTGAATGAATGTGTATGGATGTTTCCCAGAGATGGGTTGCAGCTGGAAGGGCATCCGCTGCGTAAAACATATGCTGGATAAGTTGGCGGTTCATTCCGCTGTGGCGACCCCAGATTATTAAAGGTACTAAGCCGAAAAGAAAATGAATAAGTGAATGCATAATAATCGCAATAACCATGAAACAGCGATTATTCCTCAGACTACTGTATAATCGTACAACCAAAATCTATAATCATTGCATCCATATTTATGAGCTGACCTATGAGTGATCCACTGATGGATCGACTGATTGACGCTCGTACTGTGAATACAGGCATTACTTGTACCTACAGAAAAGCTGCATGCACAACTAGCTGAAAGCTTACGCTATGAAAATGGATTAACATTGGAATAACACCGCCTTTACGAATCTTACAAACAAAACTACATGAGTATGCAAATCTAACAAAGGTTACATCTGGAAAATCTACAACCGACCTGTTAATTGTAAGGTTTTGGCCTCAGTAAAGCTCTTCCTCTTGTGACTGGTCCTATTTGCATTACACATTCCTCCTCCGTCCGCTCACATGAGCCTAGCATTTCCAGAGAAGCAGAAGAAGCACAGGCCTGATACGATCTCAGTCCACTGGCTGATCCGTGAGCGCTTACATGCTCTACTTCATTTGCATCTTTGATATACGACTTGAGCTTCAGCTTAACTCAGAGTAACCTTTACCCAAACTCTTTCACATGATTCAGGGACTGAAGACTGACTGTTTCACTGCTTCTGCTTTTGCCTCCCACACTGAATTAAGTTGCAAGGGAATCCAAAAAAACAAACAAAAAAATATTAACTAGCTCGGGGAAGTCTGCACAGAGGTGGCCGGAGTTCTCGGAGGTCTGCTTTTCACACCTTTCTCAAATGCAAAACGTTGACACCATATTTGGTCACATACGAAAACATCATTCTGAATGATGGCAGCTTACAAAGCCACAAAGACCATGATTGTTATAACCTTATAATGCTGTGTTTATAGATTAGACTCACCTGGGCTGAGAGTTCTCCTCGAACATTCGCTCTTTGCCATCTTTGAACAGGCTTATAGTCTGTTTGGTCTTCTTGGTCAAGTTCTCCATAAAAACACGGAAGTACTCGTTGTCACCTAGCGTTTCCATCTTGCCTTCGTATCGAGACAGGATAGTGCGGAGATGCTGGTATGTATCTGGCAACAGGTCTAGGATGTACGGAGGACTGTTCTTCAAGGCCAATTTGGGGTTCTGGCATAACCGTACCACCTACAAGAAAGGAGACAAAATTACAAGATGATAAATATTGTATTGTTTCAAAACACTGAGCACTAAAAGTGATACCAGTTAAAATAGTGGGCTTCTATAATACTGAAGTAAAAAAAAATGGTAGAAACACCATTGTATTTAATGCAAATAGCTTAACATTTTACACAAATTGGCATGAACTCACTTCAGTTTACTTCCTTTCATTATACAGAATACAGCTTCTCTAAATTTAAGGAAAGTTGCAAAACACTGACTTCTGTTTAAAGGTTTGGGGATGTTACTTTTTTTTTTGTCTCTATTGCTCACCTATAAAACTGTAACATTGTGAGAGATTATTACTATTTATAAAACTTCTTTTGATTAACATATTTTAAAAATTATTTCTGTTGGAAAAGCTGAATTTTCTGCATCTTGGAGTTTTGATTTGCTCAAACATTTTTTTCAGGATTGTTTTTTTGTGATTCTGTTTTATGTGATATTCATTTTGTGATGTCTTTACTGTCAATTTTGATCAGTTCAGTGCATCCTTAAGGCTGATTTATACTTCTACGTGTGGTCGCATAGCCCTAGCTGATGCGCACGTCTCAAAAAATGTAACTACACATTGCATAGCGCAAGCTCTGTGATTGGCCGGCTTGGTATCGCTGACGAGTGTGTGTTTACAAGTGTGGAGTCCCGGAAAGGACCTCTAGATGGAAACTGTTGTTTTGTGTTAACCTTATGATTAAAGTTGTTGCATGTCCGCTGATTCCCACCTCAAAATGAGCAAGTTTGAGCCACTTGTATATTAAGGTAGTGTTAAGAAAAAACAAAACACTAGTGAAGAAACTCGACACAGATGAACATAGAAACCTACTACCAGCTAGCGTTTCTGTAGCGCTATTGCAGAACAACACAAACAGCGCGCAGAAGTATAATTGCACGACTACGTTCATTGCAAGCGCCGTGGGTCACGCCGATCACTTGATGCAAAAGTATAAACCAGGCTTTAGCTGTATAATAGGGCTGCACGTTATTGGAAAAATGATATTGCAATATTTTGTTATTCTGTGATATATATTGTGATATACTTTGCTATACTTGGAGAGAATTTTTGGTCACACTTTATTTTAAGGTTCAGTTCTTGCTCTTAGCAAACCATTTTGACTTTTGCTTCAATAAACTCCTAATTTGCTCCTTAAATAGTTAAGGTAGTTTAGGTATAAGGTAGGATTAGGGATGTAGAATAAGATCATACAGAACATGTGCTTTAGAAGTACTAATAAGCAGTTAATATCTCAATAACATGCAAGCTAATAAGCAACAAGTTAATAGTGAGAATTCGTCCCTAAAGTGTTACAGAATGATTAAATTTTGATTGACTGGGATGATTCTGCAGGGGAGTGAATCATGCAAAACATGTAATAAACAAACTACAAGCATAGATAAAAGCAACAAAGCAAAGATAAGTGAAATAAACAGTGCATGCATTATAGTTTGTATATGTAAATGTAAAAATTACACTGCAAAGTCAACTCAACGATGCATCTTTGCGATATGACTATTGTGGATGCACACATTGTGATATTGATGCTGAAATGATATATTGTGCAGCCCTACTGTATAATATCATTGCTCTTCAATAAACAGATAAATGATTAGGCATGGGCCGGTATAAGATTGATATGATAATCCTGAATAAAAATATCACAGTTTCATGGTACTGTAATTAGTACTCTAATTTATGTTGTTTTTAAATGTCTGGGTAAAAAAAAAAAAAAAAAAAAAAAATTCCCCACTGAACACAAAATATTTTACTTTAAGAAACTAAATTAAGAAACTATTTGAAATATTTTGGAACAGTGAAGGGTCCTTTTCAGCTGGAGATACTGTTGCCCAAAAAAAAAAAAAATATATAGTTGTAAAAAACACGTAAATAAAAAAAAAAACCATATAAACTTACATATATCGTAGGAACGATATAACAAAGTTTTGGCGGTTTTAAAACCTTGACTTTTCCAAACCACAGTAAACCTTGAAAACGTTTATCGTCCCATGCCTATAAATGATTAAATAAAATGAGTAAATACTAACCTAAAACTTTTAAGTTTGAAACTTTGCTCATAAATTATCAAAAATGCACCACAAAAAAACAAAAATTTTTGTTCAATACAGTTTGTTTGTAAAGAACTTTTCACACTACATAGTATCAAAGCAGCTTTAATGAAACTCACCCATGTCTGTGAATATGTTTGTCGATTAGTCTGTTAACACTGCAGCCAACAAGCTCTGTACAAATGTTTTGACAAATATTCTGTACAACTCTCTAAAGGGACATTAAGCTGACTTTCGATCAAGAAAACAGAACTGCAAACTAACCTCATATCCTCTATAGGCCAGCATTTTGCAAGTGTTCTCTTGCAATATGATATGAACGAGGAAAAAAATTAAATAACTACACTGACAAGGGCTTTAAAATTGTTAAACTATCCAAAAACGCACAAAAACATTCCAGAGAGACAAATCTTGAAGGCCAAAGAATTTTGTGTTAACTACAATCGTTGACAAATGTGTTTGCACAAAAATACACACTCTGCATACTACAGCACTATGCTGTCATCTCAATTTTTACAACATTGATTGCTGGTGACTAGGAATGACATTGTGTGTTTTGCAGCTATAGGGGTTTAATGCTTGAGATTAGAGTTGAGCGGTGTGGCAGTGTGACTAGAATCATTCATCACAGCTTTTTACTTCATCATAGTATTGTATATGATGATGATAATAATAATAATAATAATAATAATGATGATGATTATTATTATTATTATTATTATTATTAGCAGCAGCAGGTAACTCAAAAGGAAGAAATCCATATACTTAATGAATACACTGAAAAAATTATTCAAAGATGATTCCTTGGATTTACTTTTTTTTTTTTTTAAGTTAAGTGGTTTTAAACAATTTATTTGGACTGAATTTAAACAAACAAATTAAGTTGAACATTACTATATTTAATTTGTTTCTTTAAATTTAACCCAAATAAATTTTCAACAACTTTGCAGAAATCGTTTTTTTAGTGCATGTTCCAAAGTGTTTTTTGAAGAATGAATAAGTCTTTAAAAAAAAAAAAAAGGTTTAATAAAATAAAAAAAACCTGTTTTGTTTTTTTTTTCATTTGCATTTTTTATTAGTATATTTCTGATTTGTTTTAAGGATTCATCCTGAGCCTGGCATAGGTTAAAAGACAATGCAAAACTTGTGTTAAAGAACATAAACTTAATAAAACTAATAATACAAAACAAAAAGCATGAAAATTAATTTAACAAATCATTAACTCGACCATCAATAACAGTAATCTGTGAAACACACTATCAATTTTAAATGATTGTTTTAATATACCTTACGTTTATATGTGATAGATATAAAGTAATTTGATTTATTTAAAAATTTTTCCAGATCCTTTAAGTAAAATGTTTAAAAGGACAGCATTTGTTACAACCCCTGGCAGTCTATGGGAGTGGGGTCGCACACTTGAGCCGAGGATTTGGTTATGCAAAAACTCAAAAGTAAATTGTGCAGCAAAATACGGATGGACAACAAGAATTAGTGAACAAATGATAGTGATTTATTTACAAAAATGTGATGGTAAATCAGTGAGTGATATACAATGTCAGAGACAATAAACAACGAAATGTGAGAGAAACTGGCTATGGGTTGCACTGAAGGAAAAGAACCAAACAGTCTTACTAATATTCACAACAAATCCCCTCTAATCTAATAAATGAATCTAAAAAACATTTCAAATAAAAATTTAACATTACAAAATGTATTTGTTAGCACTTAACGGATATTTTATGTATCCTTGCTAAATAAAATATCAATTTATTAAAATCTATTGACCAGTGGTAAATTTATCATGTTATAACTATCCTACAATTATATAGCAACTTCTAACATTTGTACAGTCATGTATCGACATTCCACCCAATCCTACTAAAGGCCATGAAGCAGTTGAAATCTTCCAAGAAAAACCATCCATTCCAGACAATAAATCATCACGATTAAGTGAATGGCCTCAAACCACTTCATTAGCCAAACAACTTAATGGCCAGACTGATGGTCCAATAGCTTTTTGCTTTAATTCAGACACAGTGTCTCTCTTCCGTCTGGACTAAAGCCACGCATCATCACCTTCTGAACTATTGATTAAGACGCGGGTGGGAAATTTGAGGAAACGGGAAACTGCTCAAATGTCACCACCTCAGCAGTTGGAGAGGTGTCGTGCCGTGAGCACACGTTCCAGCAATAAGAGGCCGGCGCTGCAAGCAGACAGCTGCTTCGAGGACTTGCAGCCGCTCTTATCTATTTTGTCTTCAGCACAGGACCAGCTGTGATTGTGGGGAGAAGGGGGGGTGATGACATCACAGAGGGGTCATCATGCAGTCTGAGTTGTGCACCAAAGCTTCTGGCTCTCATGCACCCCGAGTCCTGACAGCCAAGAGATAAGAGTGTGGCGACAGGACGTCCAGAGAATTATCAGCAAACATGCATATGTCTATGTGTTTACATGCAGACGCAAGCGCATCATGCCTTCTAGTGATAATCGGAATTCAGGAAGAAAAAATAAAAGCAGAGAAAAATGTCTCCATCTCAAGAACAAGAAATAAGAGCAGAAAGTCAATAAATGTGTTTTCTCACTGAGTTCATTTGAGAAAATTGAATGCTTTAAAGAGCACCCATTATGGATTTTTGACTTTCCATACAGAGTGTACCACAGATCTAAGTGAATGAACACATTCAGCTGCTGTTTAAATCTGAATCTTAAAGGGCACCTATGGTGAAAAATCTACTTTTTAAGTTGTTTGGACAGACATATGTGTAGGTATAGTGTATTGACCATTATATTGGGGTGGTAAACACACCCAGTCCTTTTTTTTTCAATTTAACAACATAAAAATGGTGGACCAATTGGAGCGGTTTTGAGATCGACCGCAACTTGACGTAGGAGTGCGGTTCCCCCGCCCACCAATATTGATTGACAGGTGCGCATTACCATATCCTCAGTTTATTTCACGTCCGCCATTTTTAGCGTGTGAGTCAAAGATGTCACCCTTGCTCTATTTTTAGATGTAAGGCTCAGTGGGCTCAACACAAGATCAACATAACCACGTTATTGCTCTCCTCGGCGCCAGTGTTTGTAACTAGGTGGGTTTGCATACATGTGTACTTTTCATTGTGTCTTCCTTAAACTTCAGCTGTTTGCATTTCCCGTGGTCACAGAAGCTCCCGGTCATCTTAACTAGGTGCAAACGCGTGCAAGCGCTTCATTGGAAATAACGAACTAACGACGCGCAGCGCCATGCATTTCAGAATTATAAACATAGGTTTCTCTTAGGGTACACACAACGGCGCCACAAGTCAGTGGCTGTCTGCGGCGCCCAGCCACGACTCAGGAGACTGTTCATATTTCTGCCGCGCCACAGAGCGTTATCTGAATAGTTTCATTTTAAATAACATGACACCAGAAGTGCCGTTCGGCGACGCACAGCGTCGCACCACGCAGCGGCATGCATTTCTGGATTGAACTGCCATGGATGAATTGTCATGTGCGCGCCATGTCGCGGCGCATCTGGTGTGTGATGCCCTTCAGTCAAAGTTAATTCAGTGTGCTTGGTTATTAGTCTCGGTGTACAAGCTCTGAGCTTTAAACTAGCACACAGTTGGCTGTAAAACTATAAAAAGACACAAATGATTTTGTAGTCTCTGCT
This sequence comes from Danio kyathit, assembly GCA_903798195.1. Taxonomy (NCBI): domain Eukaryota; kingdom Metazoa; phylum Chordata; class Actinopteri; order Cypriniformes; family Danionidae; genus Danio; species Danio kyathit. Next base: position 27,953,307 of record LR812533.1, on the reverse strand, counting down.
TGGTCCATGTCCGAGTCGTACATGTACGGCTGAATGTTGGTCCTCTCACTCATGTTGCTTCTCTCTGTCTGCCTGTCTGTTGCCATACACAAAGAGGGCTCTTGGCTCCGCCCCCTTGTTAAGTTGGGCGGGAAGTCGAAACTAATTTTCATGTGAAGCAACACGCCCCTAAAACAACGACCTGTGTACACGCCCCCAAAATGGCACTTTTAAATACACTATAATAAAAAATCTGAATTGTGTTTTGAACTGAACACTCAGAAGAACCATAATATTAATATGAAATCTTAAAAAAGGGGTAAAATAGTTGCCCTTTAAATCTAAAAACATAGCATACATCACAGATCAAATAATATGATTATTATTAAGCCTGAATAACGCTGACCCCACTAACGTGTTTTTTTATAACATGACTGCTATTTAGAAAGCATCGCATCAATGTTTCATCATGTGACATTCCACAGCGCCCATAATTTATGGATATATGAATATACAGTTGAAGTCAGAATTATTAGCCAGAATTGTTATTTAATTATTTTTTTTTTTTAATATTTCACAAATGTTTAACAGAGCAAGGAAATTTTTGCAGTATGTCTGATAATATTTTTTCTTCTAGAGAAAGTCTTATTTTGGCTAGAATAAAAGCAGATTTAATTTTTTTAAATCCATTTTAAGGTCAAAATTATTAGCCCCTTTAAACTAACTTTTTTCCGATAGTCTACAGAACAAACCATCAATATACAATAACTTGCCTAATTACCCTAACCTGCCTAGTTAACCTAATTAACCTAGTTTAGCCTTTAAATGTCACTTTAAGCTGTATAGAAGTGTCTTGAAAAATATCTAGTCAAATATTATTCACTGTCATCATGGAAAAAATCCAAAAGCCATTAAAAACATGCGGTTTACATCTGAATCTTAAATCTTAAAAACTAACATAGTAGCACCAATCACCCATCATAGATCAAATAACATGATCATTATTAAGCTGTTTAAAAGACAAAATGAATGTTTTTACACATTTGAGAATCAGAATATCAGATTTTTAGAAAGCATCAGAAATTTCAGAAAGCATTGCATCAAAGTTTTATCATGTGACATTCCACAGCGCCCATGATTTATGGATATAAGATTTGTTTGCCTTTTCTGCAAATATTGCAAAATCCCACCTTCAGATTTAAAGCCACTAATAACATTAAGTTTAAATCTGAATCTTAAATTTAAAAACTAACATGGTAGCACCCATCACAGATCAAATAATATGATCATTATTAAGCTGTTTAAAAGACTACACATTTAAGAATTGGAATATCAGACATTTCACTATATAATTAGAACATTTGTCAATATTTGCAGAGAGAGAGAGAGAATTTTGAGTTTCTTGCCATATCAGCTTCTCTAGCATATCATAGCCAAAAAAAGATCAAGTTTACCACATTTTATAAATATCACTTTTCTATAATTATAAAAATATTCTAACAATTAAAAGTCATCAACAGCAATACATAATACACAAGATAAAATACATAATAATAAGATAAAAATCTAAAACAGTTTAAGGTTTACTTTTGATAAAAGTTGTACAATTTTAGAAGGATTCACATTTAAAATTCTTTTATTTAAAGTTTCTCCAGATTAAAATTGTTGTCTGATAACATTAACAATAGGGCATTCCACAAGAATATGTTTAACAGTTTGATTTCTGTAGCAATATTGACATTTTGGGGGTTCTTCTCCTTTGAGTAAATGTTCATGTGTGAGTCTCCAGTGTCTGATATGGCATCTTCTGTAAACAATCTCATCATGTCTTTAGTTAAAGAAAAAATGGATTTCAGACCGGATTTTAAACCGTTTATTTTCTGAGCACTGATCCCATTCTGTATGCCATTTGTTAAGAATATAGCCTTTTATTAGTGGCTTTAAATCTGAAGGTGGGATTTTGCAACATTTGCAAAAAAGGGAAACAAAACCGATATGCATCCATAAATCATGGGCGCTGTGGAATGTCACATGATGAAACTTTGAAGCAATGCTCTCTAAAAAAGTCATGTTAAAAAAAAAACATGTTAGTGGGGTCAGCGTTATTCAAAACGTAAATATGACAGGTTTAATAATCTATTAGTGGAAGTTAGTAAATACATTAATATTAACTAACAGATTGAAAAGTGTGATCAGTTTTTGTGTGCGTTTCTGAAGACTAGTTGGTGGTGTTTTGGACTCCTTTACACATAAGCTCTTCACACGTTCTCAACTGATAAAAAATATATGCACGCACATACAATGACTGCATTCACCGCAGCTTGCAACACTTTTGGATGGTTAGTCGCTTTTTTCTTCCTTTTTTCAGTATGAATACCAAGTGAACTAAAACCATATTATTAATTTTCACTTTTGGTCCAAACAAAGAGAGTGTGAACAGAACCTAAAGAAGAATGTTGATCTGGTTTCATGGTGTTAGACCAACCACATATCAGGATGCAAATACTCTATCATCAACACCAACAAAACAGAGCACTTTTTGGGCATGTGGCTTAATGATAAATGATCCCTATAAAGGAAATCAAAAGTGTACACAATTGGAGTTTGTAAATAAGGAGGGTGAAGAATATAATAAACACTTTTAAAGGGGAAACCCAAAGTCAAACACAGAACTTCATTATTAAAGTTTGTTCTTATTTGACTATGCAGTGTTTTTGCATAGACGCAGGGATGAATGACAACTGGGTTCTTCTGCATTTTGTGAGACGTTAAATATTTATAGGACACTGAGAAAGTATAACTTAATGGAAAACATCAAAAAGTGAACATTAGATAATAAATGGCCAAGTCGGGATTAACCTAACAAATTCTAAAGTCATATGAAACAGCATTTCTTTCAGAATAGACTTTACTTCTCCTCACGTCAGTTATTCTGGATCATTCATCCTGACCTTTATCACTATCATTAAAAGCTTTTTAAAAAGCTAAAAGTGGAAATTTACAATGTTACATTGCAAAAACAGGGAGATTCGCTTATGAAGACAGAGCGATATGTCACATGCGCACTAACCAAAGACCCAGTGTGAAACTAAACAAATAGGAAGTCGCAAGCTCTAAATCATAAAGCATTAACTGCTTCAGTTGTCGATAATAATTTTTAAGTCTTCATTTACAGCACATATCTAAAAACATACCAAATGAAATTTTATCTTTAGATTCTAAGTGGTTCCCCATGTCAGAGGATAAGTTTAAACTGAATCCCCTGCGACATATGCACCGTTTCTCTCATGTATCATTGTGAACATCACAGGAAGTGTGAGGTCAGTAACCACAACTTTTTTCCATGAACTGCAGCTTTAACTTTTGTATTGTGAGGCAGCAAATTCAACAAAAGAAAGCCACTCTGCTAGACAGATGTTCACAGATTTACTTGACAAGCTGCGCTGGTAAAAAATATTTTTAGTTGTGGAAAATGTAGGCTTGTAATGCAAATGATGATATATTTATAACCGTATAACCAACCTAGATATTTACATAAAATGCATGTAAAAATCAGTTGTTATTCCATCTCTCCAGAAGATATTTAAATTCTTCTTTTTTTATTATCAGAACTCTCTGTACTTTTAATTTTGGGGTAAAAGGCATATAATACAATGCAAGACAATAAGGATTGAGACATTCCTCAAAGCCTGTCGGATTATGTTTGACACACTTGCTTAAGTGCATTTTTCTTACAAAATTATGCACAGAACGTTCAGCAAACCAGAGTTGCTTTAGTCCAGTGAATGATTCTCCTAAACTAATAACAATCAAATGTTATTCTTATGCAAAAAAAAAAAAAATCACAGAGAGAAGGTAAACAGTTTCACAGTTGAACAAAAAACTTGAAAGACTATGAACCAACTACACACTATGGCCTAGTTTCACAAACAGGGCTTAGCTTAAGCAAGGACTAGACCTTGGTTAAATTAGGCTATTTAAGCCACATTTGTAAAAACAGTCTTAGAAAAATACATTACTGGTGTGCACCTGGAGACAAAAAATGACACTGACATATTTTAAGACATCTCATTGCAAGTTATTTTCAGTTGAGAGAGCTCAAACGTGGAATTTAATCCATGACTAGCCTTAAACCTGGTTTGTGAAACCCGGGGGTATAGGTTCAGATATGACTTATTGGGGTTTATGCCTATACTAGCAGCTCTATTCATACCCAACCATCACACCAAACTTGCATGTATTGATTGGATTAAACACCAAAACAACTAGCTAGCTTTTATAACAGTTGCATATTCAGATTTACTGACATTATTTAAATGAAGCTGGAATGTTTATAATGTAAAATGAACACAAACAAAAGTAATGACACTTCCCGTTTATCCAAAAAGACAAACTAGTGAAGGAAGTAGAGATTGTTAGAGCAAATCAATCTACCAACTGTCCATTATCCACGTCTACACTTAGTAAATGCAATTGAACCAGCTGACTGACCAGCAACAGGATCAGTATATCGTCTTATACTAGTCGTTTAACCACCTTAAGCAATTTCCATGCCGTTCACATGTGTATTCTGGAGAAGTCACATTTGGGAAAGGATGTCCAAATCATTCTTCCCAACCATATATTTACAAGATAACTACTGCAACAAGCTACTTAGCTAGCACGACTAGCAAAGAACCCTTCAATTATCACAAGTCCTACTAGTGAAGCTTGGGTGATCGGAACCACAAATGGCCTATTCTATAAAACTGAATATTTCCAGAGTGTTTGACTAGATGAATATAGTTTATTAGCCTGCAAACCATTCAGCTAATTGCCTTAGCAGAGCTGCCCTGCCATATTGAATTAGTACTCCTCCTTGCAGGCCATCCGGCTAAGCTAACTAGAGACCGAGGCTGCTAGCTAGAGCGTCTCTGTCGGCTATCTATCGCTTGTGTTTTGCTTGATAGACACCCACCTTATCCATGAATTTCCAACATTTCTCCACCGTCTTTTTGTCCACGGCTCCGGGCTGGTGATGGGAGTGGTGGAGGTGATGGTGAGGCTGAAAAGCGTCCTTCATCATGCCAATAAGCCCCCCACCTTTCTTCAGATTTCCTGCCATATTCGGACTCCGGAGTGTTGTTTTCGCAGTCAAAATATAACTGGGATCGGATACCCCCCGGTGAGGACAGCGCCCGAGTCCGGTTCGGTTCGAGCGAGGGTCCGTCAAGGGGGGGAGAAGCGCTTTACCGATGCAAGACTCCCATTAAATCCCCCGTGCAGCAAACCGCCGTTTCACGCTGTGTTTAAAACGCTCGGGGAGGGCGGCGGAACCCGTTTAAAAATAACGCGTAAAAAATAAGTTTTGATGGGTGTCTGGACGTGGAGGAACAACTGCTTTCACATCGACACCCCGTGCGTGATGTTCCCTTTTCCTGCAGCTCTCTCTTTCTCTGTCTGTGCGCTTCTGTAGAGCGATGTCCGATTCGTCATCGAATCGTTCTTATGAGTCGGATCTTTTCAATCGATCGAATCAGTTCACAGGACCGGACTGAAGCAGTTTGAGATGTAAACTTGATTCAGTACGTTTTAATGCTGGAGTTTTAAGAATTTTAAATGCCACGTAGCCCCAAACATGATCAAACTCATTCAAAGGAAACCCCTTTCTAAATTAACGGCATTTATTTCGTTTTTTGGTTTGAAAACCCAATTCATATTCTGAAAAAATAAGATTATATAAATGGGTCTAAAACATTATAAAATAACTACTTCCTATTAAGATACTATTAGTAATTCTTACTAATAATTTACGTTATTTTCTATTGACTTAAAAACCTAGTCATTTATTTAGCCAATGTTCTCATTTATTAATTTATTATAATTATATTTTTCTTTAATAACATGTTATAATCTATTTCATACATTTTTAATATTTTAAGATTTTACATCTAATTTGGTATTTTGTTATATTTTATATATATATATATATATAGACGACGTGATGTTCGAAAATTGTAGAGTAGAATCGGTTCTTTGCGAGGCGTTGTTCTAAAGAACCGACTCGCGTAAATGAATTGAACTTCCCATCATTACTTTTGCAACGGGAAGTTCGGTCTGAGCAAGACAAGAGCACTTGCCAGCAAAACCTGGGAAGGAACGCTAAATGGAAAACGTTGTTGCCTCACAATCACCTTCTCCATATGAAATACATACTGGACCGTGAAATTATATCTTGTTGAAATAACACAAACAGACATATTAGGGATAACGCCGCCTTTACCACCCCTCCCATGCTCGTGTGATTGCTCTTCCTGTTCCGGCTGTAAAACCTCGCCCTCATGTCTCGCATTGTCTCCGCCTCTTTTCTGCTCCTCATGCGAATGTACGAATCCTACTATAGTGAAAGGCGTGGCTTATTAATATTAATTAGATCAAGAAATAGGAGCAGTAGGACGGTTACCAAGCAATGAAAGCATGGCGTAGTTAATATTCATGAGCTAAGCAGTCGCCCCTCTGTGGTCTAACGAGATGAATTATGCATTTTTGTTCAGTCTACGAATTGTGAGATGAAGCGTTTTATTTATGTTCACATGGATGCTTATTTGTTTATCTCGTATCATTTCAGTTTATTAAATTACACATTTCCATTACAGACGTAATAGGAGATTGTCTTTAAACAATTCAAGCGATTCAGAACCACACAGGAAGACGTTATTGTCCATAAAGCAACACACACAACAAGGTTTAACGACTACACACACTCCAAGGCAACCAGCCTGTATCGTGGTGTAATGTGGTTACGTAGAACAACTGTAATCAGCATTTGGGACAGGTGATTGGCTAACATCTCTCTCTGACCACGCCTACGTGCTGCCAGGCGGTTCTGTGTACACAATCCGAAAGATGCAGAACTAGTAGGATTTTTACATCATGCCACCAAAGAAGAAAGGAAAGGGAGGCAGCAAAAAAGAAAAGACTAAAAAGAACACACCAGAAAAGGGTGCTTTTGTTATAATATAATATTTTAAAAACTCTATATAGCAGTGATATTTGACTGACATGTTTCTGTTTCCCGCCCTTATATAGATGATGGACTTACAGAGAAGTACAGGAGAAGTGTCTTAGACGTGTCTGTTTTAAAGGAACACCTTGGTAAGGCAAATATAATCATTTATTTGACTGTTATTAAAATTGTTCTCTGCTTCATTACGTTATATTCAAATAAAACACTTTAAAGACATAGTTCACCCAAAAAGAAAATTTTGGTATTCAGTTGCTCACCCTTTAGTTGTTTCAGCCTTTTATGATTTTTTTATTCTGTTAAACAAAAAAGAAGATATTTTAAAGAAGGCTAGAAACCTGTACGTTAAACACTGACTTAAATTCCTACTTTGGTTGTCAATAGCAGTCAGGGGCGGACTTAGTGATTTGGGGGCCCTAAGCAATTCCAAGTATGTTGACCCCATACTAGAAAAACGTAATTTGGAAAAACGGTAATGAACTGTAAGATTACGGTTCACTGCTGGAAACCCTGCTGCCAGTATTTTACCGTTAAATTACAAAAAAGGCGTAATTTGGAAAAACGGTAATGAACTGTAAGATTACGGTTCACTGCTGCAAACCCTGCTGCCAATATTTTACCATTAAATTACAGAAAAAAAACGTAATTTGGAAAAACGGTAATGAACTGTAAGATTACGGTTCACTGCTGCAAACCCTGCTGCCAGTATTTTACCATTAAATTACAGAAAAAACGTAATTTGGAAAAACGGCAATGAACTGTAAGATTACGGTTCACTGCTGGAAATCCTGCTGACAGTATTTTACCGTTAAATTACAGAAAAGGCGTCATTTGGAAAAACGGTAATGAACTGTAAGATTACGGTTCACTGCTGCAAACCCTGCTGCCAATATTTTACCGTTAAATTACAGAAAAAAACGTAATTTGGAAAAACGGTAATGAACTGTAAGATTACGGTTCACTGCTGCAAACCCTGCTGCCAGTATTTTACCATTAAATTACAGAAAAAACGTAATTTGGAAAAACGGTAATGAACTGTAAGATTACGGTTCACTGCTGGAAATCCTGCTGACAGTATTTTACCGTTAAATTACAGAAAAGGCGTCATTTGGAAAAACGGTAATGAACTGTAAGATTACGGTTCACTGCTGGAAACCCTGCTGCCAGTATTTTACCGTTAAATTAAGAGAATTTTTTTTACAGTGTATAATTCATACTTTGGTTGTCAATAGCAGTCAGGGGCGGACTTAGTGATTTGGGAGCCCTAAGCAATTCCAGGTATGTGGCCCAAGCATTGAAACTCGAAACACTCTCTTCTCTATAGATACTGTATATAATAAACTGCATGTTAAAAATTTATTTTAAGTGAAACCTTTATCTTATTAATGGAAAAAAATTAAATACAATAAATTCACAAATAAAAAACAAGTTCACAAACTTACTTTGTACACAGTTAATTAGCCATATTTGTGATTAGATTTTAATATTTGCATGTGCATTACGTAAGGAACGTTCCACTATTCATGGGGTCCCCCGGTTTTGAAAGAAAGTAATATTGTTAAAATCTTAACGGTTATAGAGAGATTTTACAACATATGATAGAACATTTTCAAATGACCTATATGATTAATTTAGGCAATTCTTGGCATTTGTTGGGGCCCCCTAATTTCCCGGGGCTCTAAGCAGCTGCTTATCTCGCTTATTGGTTAAGTCCGCCCCTGATGGTTAGGGAAAGTTACTTTTGAAAGTAATGCATTACAATATTGAGTTACTTCCCCAAAAACTAACTAGTTGCTTTACTTGGTTAATTTTTATGGTAAGTAATGTGTTACATTACTTTTGTGTTTCTTTTCATTATCTTTGCTTAGGCTTGAGGCATTTTCAGAAATGTCAGCGTTTTTAAATTATTATTATTGTTTTAAATAGGGGAGCTCTGTTATTAACAATGCACTGTATAACTAACACAATCTCACCGCAATTCGTAACTTTTTGATTTAGTGGCTAATTCGTTTGAATTCATACGATCTCTTTCCTACAATTTAGTTTGATTTGCTTATCCCTCAATGACGGTTGGGTTTAGGGGCGGGGTTTGATGCCACGACTCCTTTTTAAAATTGTTCATTTTCATATAACTAAACTCATACGAATTCATACGAATTAGCCACTAAACTGACAAAACGTACGTTTCCTCGTGAGATTAGGCTGGTATAACCTGCACCTCAATTTTCCTTTAAAAAAACATGAACAATTAAAAAAAATCCTTAAAAAATATATATTTCCTTTAAAAAATTAATCATTTAGGATAACGTTATCTATCTTCTGAGAACTTGCTGACCCCAGAGCTATGCTGTATATCCAGATTATTAAAAGTTTAAAGCAATCGTTTGCTACTTTTTGTACTTTTTTATCTTATCAGTCATGTAAAATTACAGTCTATTGACACAATCCCCTTTTCCTTCTCTTTGATGCGTTCAGAATAATCAACACATTCTCTCAGTGAGTGCCTGATTCAACATGACTACCCACGACATCTAATAGACATCTTCTAAATGTAGACAGCTTGGCTAAAACAAGTGAAAATCTAATAGACATCTAAGAATAGCCCAAAACTAGACTAGTCATCAAATAGACAGATAAGACCGACTTTATCCCCCGGTTTCACAAACAAGGTTTAAGGCTAGTCAAGATTAAATTGCATGTTTGAGCTGTCTCAACTCAAAATACCTTGCAGTGAGATGTCTTAAAATACATCAGTGTCATTTTTTTGTCTCCAGGAGCACACCAGTAATATATTTTTCTAAGGCCATTTTATAAATGGCGCTTAAATAGCCTAATTTATCTAAGGCCTAGTCCTGGCTTAATCTAAGTGCTGTTTGTGAAACTGGGCCTATATGTGTAGTCATTCATTTCTGTTTATTTGATGACTAGTTTTGGTCTTTTCTTAGACGCCTATTAGATTTTCACTGACAGTCCAAATTTAGCCTTGTTTTAGCCAAGACGACCATGTTTTAGACATCTATTAGAGATCTATTAGACATCTTTTAAAAATAAAAAATGCTTGCTGAGTTCAGAAATTTTAATTTAGCAAATAATTTTTTTGAAAAGCTAATTAATTAAAATAAAAGGTTACTCGCATTACATTTTTTTAAAACGTAATTCAAACATTATTACTTAATTTTTTTAAAGTAATGCGTTACTTTACTCGTTACTTAGATGAATGCATTACCCTTATCACAGGTCAATGGTTATAGGTTTTCATCTTTTTTTCATCTTATGTGTACAACAGAAGAAAGAATGAATAAATGTTTGGAACCACTCGTGGGTGAGTAAATAGTGAGTAAATTTTCATTTTTGGCTGAACTATCCCTTTAATGTTTGTTGTCAGCACTGAGGAGTGGTGTGGCACGTCAGGCCACAGCAGTGAGAGATGAGCTGAAGAGTCAAGTAAGAGATCTGGAGCAGCTGCTCAGTCAGGAACGATCAGACATGAAGGACATTACTGCAGGTCTGTATAAATACAGTATTTGCTTTATTCCAGGTTTACTGATAGAGTACACCTGCACGAAACAATGTGCACTTCATAATATGATTTATGTTGTACTTCGCAAATGCTTGCCTTGGTGAAAATGAGAGTACAGTTACAGCCTAGTTTAGGATTTTTTCATTTATTAGATGTCATGCGCCCCCAAATCTGATCATCCTTGTGCGAGGGAGCCCTAATTTAGGACATCTATGTCACTTTGTGACTCAGTTTAGACTCAGTTTATTCCATAAAAAAATATTATAATAAATAATATATTAAATGGGTCTGAAACATTATTTGAAAACTATATAGTTTGTTTAATGTTTTTTTAATTCATTTTAGTAGGCTACTGTATTGATTTACTTATTTGCACATTAATGTCTTTAATGTTATCATAATAATTTTTATTTTATGTATTTATATAATTTCTTAAATCAAATTATTTAATAATATTTATAGAAAAATAGAATATTTAATCAAACTTTAATTTGTTTGTTTTCTGTAAACTATTATATTGTTTTATTGTTTATCTAAGTCTTTATTTTACATTTATTTAATTTTTTCCTAATTTTTCTACAGACCCTCAATTAAAAAAATCCTTGCTCTTGAAAACAACATGTCAAAGAATGCATATTTATTTACTTTATTTTTCCAAGTAGACATATTCCATCTTAATTAATGCTTCTGCAGATAAGGGTAGACTCGTATATAATATATTTTAAAGCATTCGTCTGAAAAATGAGAGCTTCTTAGTGCATCTCAGTGAATTATTCATGAGATATATCCTAAATTAAATTGAGAGAGCTGACCACAAATGCATGGCTTATGCCGTCATTTTTCATATTGTTACAGCAAAATAAAAATAAAGGAAATAATCAGGAGTGAAATTATGTGGTGGACTGAAAAGAACTCTGATATACTATTTCACATTAAAATACCAAGCATTACATTATTTTCCAGTTGTCTAAAAGTAGAACATGAAAAAAAATCATTCAGTAAAGCTAACAGATAAATATTATTTGTAGGACAACTTGATTTCTTTTTTTGTCATTTTGAGTGGGACGTCCCCAAACAGGAAGCGCCTCGCTCTCGGGATATAAAGAGTGGGAAACATGCTAGAAAAAGTCTCTTGTACACCAAACCTTCATTTATTGATCACAAAAAACATAAAATAATGTGAAATAGTATTGCATTTTTAAAGAACTGCTCTATTTTAAGGCATTTCCTAGTGTGATTGCGAAGCAACATTTTCAGTCTTCAGTGTTGCATGATCCAGATCTTTAAGAAATCCAGTTCTAATATTTGGATTATGTGCTCAAGAAACTCACATTGGTGCTACATATTTTTCTGACAACCATACACCAATACATTTTTTATACTATGAATATAATAATTTTATACAGCTATGAAACAAATGATCTGACCATATGGATCGTCTCAGTTTTTCTACACTTTTTTTACTTGTTCAAACTACTTTATTAAAATGAGCTGAAACAACACAATTCTTGAGATTTCATTGAGACAACTTAACATTTTTTATGTTCAATTTACATAAATTTGTTAAAAGTGTTAACTTAATTGATTTGTGTTGGGACAACATGAATGAATTGTGTGGAACCCTGCATTTTTACAGTGTATATTTATGATTTAAAGTTATGTGTTTGACCAAAACTGAATATTTATTTTATTCTGTACCCATACTCACATAATTTCTTCTAAATTTACAATAAAAGTTTAGGGGAACAGGGAACTGTTTTGTTGCAAAATAACAAGAAAAGTGCAGTTTATTTGAAACTATTTTTATTTGAAACTATGAAGAAATGTTATCAGATCTTAATAGAAAAAGGCAAATATTAACCTTTCACTCAAAAACATACCTATTAATTCAAGTATATCCAGAACAAGTTTCTTAAGTCTCTTAAAGGGGTGGTCCAGAGTGTTTTTTAGGTCTTGGTTGTGTTTATAAGATGCAAAGCAATGTGTGCTCATGCTTCATTTGTAAAAATTCACGTTTTTTAATATATCTTACTTTGATTTTATACAGCTACTCAGCTAACATGAAAACAACAATCATATTTCCTAGTTCCTCCGAAAGGCCCTCCCTCAAGAGGCTCTGATTGGTCAGCTAACATAATGTGCTGTGATACACGGATCGCCTCCTCATCACTGAATTAGACATTAAATAAAAAGGACACAGCTGAACCTCACGACTGCTATCTAAAATAAAATCTGACAAGTGTCTTTCACATATATTCAGAATAAGCATGTGTAAATATGAAACGTTCACATATATTTTGTGAGTTCGTTATTTGAGATGTAGAACGTAGAGAAAGCAGCCACATAGAGAGACACTGCAGCGCTGCCGAAGACTGTGGGTGTATACAGGTTTTTTTATGGATAAATATGAATTTGTAGTTAAATTTACATCCTTGTTTACGTCCTTGCTACAACATACTGTTAACGCTAGAAACTGTGTGTGTAATAGATCAATTTTAACAAATAAAAATACTTACAGCTTCGTCTATTATGGTTGGAGCTGCTCCTTCTTTGAGGAGTTTTCAGCCGAATCCAGCACTGTACTGGGAGAGATTCTGGAAGCTGTTCTTTGTCAAATGCAGACAAGTAGTTGTCTGAAACATAATTAAAATTAAATTGTAAGCACTTCTCTCTTTGTGTCGTGTCCTTTGGAAGCCCAAATACAGACACAGAACAAGCTCTGTGGAAATAGCAGAGGTTGAACAACATTTTAGCTTTCTCTGCTATAACATTGCAGTGCCTTTGGCCACGTCCCTTTGCTGGGCAGGGTGTGTGCGTGTGGTGAATGCTCGTAACCTGAAGGGTTTGTGATCCCACTAACCTGGATGTATTTTTTTGTAGTCCCCAAACTTCGTTCGCTGTTGGCTTTGCTAAGCTAACTCTGTAAAAGCCAATGTCTCCCTTTGGATTGAACGTTGAGCATATTACACTCAGAGATGTTGTTTATGTTTACACAGCTACAATACACATCAACTAAAGTTTAAAATATGATATCGTAATGGACCACCTCTTTAGATGTTTTTCAGAGCTATATGCTATAACATGATGTTAAAATTGTATCCTAATCCAAGCATTTGAATGGCACAGTATGTTAATGTATGTATATTGTTTTGTTAAAAGAAAAAGTAGAAGAAGGAGAGGAAGAAGAATATTGTATTGTTAATTGTAATACTGTATTTTACTCATCCTTTGAAACCAGATCTCAACCGTCAATACAAGTCCATGGAAACAGACCTGCAGTCTAAAGCGGACAGGCTAGAAGCGAGTGTGGACTTGCTTGAGAAGCAGCTCGGTGAGTCTATTCATTAACACATTCAAATTCTTGTGCTTATCATGATAGGCAGCATGTGCTGTAACCAAACACATGCTCTCCATTGACATACTGATGACAAACAAGGCCTCTGTTTGATTAGCTGAGTGTCAGGTTGAATTAAAAACGGAAAGAGAGCTGCGAGAAAACACAGAAGCAGAAAAAGACGCCATCATTTCCGACCTCCAGACCAAACTGGACAGTATGGAGCAAGAGTGTGAGAAAATACTGCACGTAAGTGATTATAATAAGCGTCCAAAATGCATACATTAGATGCTTGAATGGATGACAAATTTTATTAGCGTTACATAGCGTAAAATTGGCCTGGTGACATTTCAAAGTTGTGACAGAGTAATCTACCTCAACCAAATGAGGCGTAATTAATGGTATAGTAAAACAAATTGAACTGACGGTTAATTAAAGTGTTAACAGATCTAATTGCCATTCGCAAGGTTATCCATTTCGGCATTTAGTATTTTAGAATAGTAGAGACCATCTGCACCTCTAAATGTGTGAGCCAGATGGCGAGATATGCCCCATTTAATAAGCTACTTTTCATCTTATATTGAGTGCGTTTTTATTAATTGGTGTCTGTTGGCCTGGTGCAGGGCTGTCTGGACAGTTTGCTCTCTCACCTGGCAGACACGCGGATGCAGTGGGAAGAACAGAGCACCATCATTCATCAGGACGTCAAGGACACGCTCCGTGAATTTGGGATAAATCCACTTCACATGTAAGGACACCTTCAGATGAGCACTGAGAACAGAAAAGAAGCAGGAGCAAGACATCTGACCTTTGACAGCTAAGCAATTGCATGTATATTGGGCTCTGGAGACCTGTAAATGAGTCTGTGTATTATATTTGTAATTAGATTACAATTAGAGCACTGCTGTTACATTCTTTGTTAGTTATTGAAGATTTCAACAAACATATTTAAAAATCTGGAAAACTTTTTTAATCTTCGTGTAATGCAAGAATTACAAGATTGATATAAAATTTTGATACAAAAATATTCACCTTAAGCCCCCCTGAGACAAGTAATCTTAAAAAGTAACTAAAAGTATCTAAATATATAGTTAGTAACCTAGCAGATTACAATACTGACTACAGTTTCATAAAAAAATTGTTTAATTATACTATAAGAAATATTTACCTCAAATGTTTAATATTCAAATTGTAATAATATTCACGTGGTAATATTTACTCAAAATATTTACAAACCCCCTGAGACATAAACTAATCTTAAAAAGTAACCTAAAGTAATCAAAATATATAATGAGCAGTCTAGCAGATTACAGTACTGACTATAGTTTAATAAAATAGTTAGTAGTCAATAGCAAGACAATGATTTAGATTTATTTGTAGACTACTAGTCAAATTTTTGGAAGATTAAAAATAATGTTTTGAAAGAAATGTCTTCTGCTTACCAAGGCTGCATTAATAGGATCAAAAATATCATAACACTATTTTCAAATATTGATTCAATTAAGAATAACGGTTTTAAATATGTAAATTATTCCTTTGATTAAAATCAGAATTTTCAGCATAATTTATCTAAGCTTCAATGTACTGTAACATGATCTTGCATAACTCATTATACTGTATATACCGGGTTGATTTATATACTGTTTTGAAAAAAAAAATTAATTTTTATTATCATCAGCATTAAAAAAAGTGTTTCTGCTTTATATGTGTGTAAACCGCAATACAGTACTATTAAAAAAATATTTTATTTATCACAGACTTTAAGTTGATCAGAAGTGACATTTATAATGTTACTAAATATTTGATTAATATTTATTTTTTCACAAAAATAGAAAGTACAAAACAAAATGTTTTCACCTATAACTTACTTACTCTCAGGGCCGTTTTATATTTTATAAGTTGATATTTAGCCGCGCCATGTTGGTGTTTCGTAACATCTAATTTTTCACGAGGTGGGTCGTTAGCTCAATGCTCAACCCCCAACCTGGAAGACCAGGACGTACACACATACACTACAGACAATTTAGCTTATTAAATTCACCTATAGTGCATGTCTTTGAACTTGTGGGGGAAACCGGAGCACCCGGAGAAACACAAAGAAACGCCAACTGACCAAGCCGAGGCTCGAACCAGCGACCTTGCGCCACAGTGCTGCTCTGTTTTCACCTATAAAAACACTTTTAATGATTGAACATCAATAACGATTGATCATGTGGTACTGAAGCCTGGAGTAATGACTGCTGAAATATACAGTATTACATTATACACAGAAAAAAGATATTACATGACATATACATAGAACAGTTCTATATTTTTATTATATTTTTGATCAAATAAATTATATTAGTATTGAAAACCCAGTATAAATGGTAATATTTCAATACAGTTTCACTTTACAAAAAATCTAGGGTTCCACACAATTCGTTCATGTTGTCCCAACAGAAATTAATTGAGTTAACTTAACAAGTTTAAGTGGATTGAACATAAAACAAACAAGTATGTTTAAAAAAAGAATCTCAAGAATTGTGTTGTTTCCACTCATTAATTAATACTCAGCTCGTTTTAAAATCATTATAAATTCATATAGATATTATAAATAGCAATGTTTTGAGTGTAGAAATGCATACTTGGTAAATGTATGTGACTTTTTCAAAACCATTAGAACATATATTATCTTCAGTAAGGTCTAAATGTTGATGTGAAAAACAGATTTGCATACATTGTCCTATTTCTCACTTCAACAAAAAAAGCTCAAAGGAACTTACATGAGTTTTACAGGAAAATATAAAATCATGTGACTTAGGTTAACAATAAACACTCATGACATCTTCCTTTTCTGTTGAATTATTCCGCAAAAGAGTGAATACTGTTTACTTTGTCAATTGTGAAACAAGAACTATTTTACCACATGAGGTATTAATAGGAGGAAGCAAGTATTACATTGTGTTTGGGCTTTCTCTCAGCAAGCAGAATGAATGTAGACAATTGATGATTCGGTTAGCATGTAGTTTGCTCCGCCGAAGCAAATGGCAATATTTATGCAGCGTAAAACTCACGCATTAGTCCTAGAACTGTTTAATTATTGAATAATAATCGTTTACATTAGACAGTGTAGTTCATTTTGTCACCAGCAGGTGTAGCTGTTGGCTAATTTTAAGGCTCCTTTTCCAATGCCGTTTACTTCAGCGTTTACGTGTTTGAAACGAACTCAAATCAAAGACGACTTTAATCAAATAACTGAACAAGCCCTTTATTGCTTAATTTTCTCCCTACAGAATGTGTAGGATGTGTTTACCTGTTGTTTTCGTGTTAGCATGATCGTAAAAGTAATGCTCTAATGCTCCTGACAGACGCCAGCTGTTGATTTACGGATGTGAGATTCCCCTGGAGAGCTGACTGTCAGAAATAAACTCTACAAACATCATATCAGTACACAAATCTTGATTACACAGAGTTAACGCATTGAAATATTAAATAACTAGCTTATGTCATGAATTTAACATGCATGGAGAGACATCAGTGACATTTTCTGCGCCAGTCTGATCTGCCAGACAGGCGATCGATGTTTCCCAATCTGAGATCAATCAATCACGAGGTGAATAAATGGAAAGGAGACGAAAGCAAACAAAGACTTTTATTTTCACTTGAATCTGTAACGTGGAAATGGTTGCCCTGCTCTTTCAAGCACCGCTGGAGAACAAAAGACAGCAAAATGAACACGACATTATCTTTACCTGCATTCACAATTGTTAACAGCTTCATTGTGAAACAAAGATACTGACCTATTCTGTTACTTACCTCTGATAATGTTGTAGGACATTAAAAAGAATGCCAAGATAGCTAGAAATTCAGCTGACAAACCAGTGAGCTGAAAAAGATTTGTAGCATTTGAAAATATTTAGAAGAATGGGTTATTTCAACAAACCAGGCCCGTAGCCAGCCTGGTGAAAGGGCAAGGGGAGAACATGCAAACTCCACACAGAAACGCCAACTGACCCAGCCAGGGCTCGAACCAAAGACCTTCTTGCTGTGAGGCTACTAATTCATTATGAGATTTAAATACTGGATTTTAGGGAAATTTTAAGCACTGTTTTCGCTGAAATAGGTTGTCGGATGGTCATAATAACCAAATAAAGAACATTTGAAAATTCATGGATAACAACAATAGCAAAAATAGTATTCAAATAAATTTTAATATGGGCCGCTTTTGTTGCTTCACAGCTCTTATTGGTCATATTCTCTTCCAAGAATAAGGTCCAAGATTTAGAATAAAGGTTACTTGTAAAATATTTTTCTCGGTCACACTTTATTTTGATGGTCCGTTTTTTGAATTTAAGTTACATTGCAACTAATTATCATTAGATTATAAGTAGACTGTTAGGTTGGGGTTGGGGTTGGGGTTAGGGTTAGTGTAAGTTTCTTGTAATTGCAAAGTTTCTTATAGTCAGTTAAATGTCTGTTGAAGGACTGTTAAATGTCAGTGTCAACAGATATTAAGCAGACAGTCTACTAATACTCAAATGGACGATCAAAATAAAGTGTTACCATTTTCTCTATTTAAAAACATTACAGCGAAAGATGACTTCACTTACATCAGATAGTATGTTTTCTTGCACGGCTGGATGTTGAACTCATGGAAAATAATTGTGTGCATTGGCCAAAGCTGATTAGCTGAAGTCACCACAGCCCACAGCGGATTCCACTTAGTCTTAAAACCTTTTTCGATGGGTTATTTTCACTATTTATGATGGCATAGCAGTCAAAATAGGACAAATGAGCTCATGTATGGGACAAATTCTGGACCTTTGTCAGTGAGGGGTGGGTCTTGCCTTTAATGATAAATTATTTGTAGAACTGTGAAATTAAGTATGCAAAGGACTTGCTATTTACATACAAACATAATAAATCACCCCTGATTAACATACAATATGTGTAATAACTCAGGTCTGTATATTGATTTATGGGCCATTCACACAGTAAAAAGCAGAAGGCCTAGAGATGATCCCCCCCTTCCCCCTTTTTTTGAAGTATAACTTTTTTAACCTTGAATATTTTTAATACTTTAGGAGCGTTCAATTCAACATAAGAGGTCTTTGAAGTGGACTTCACAGGGTAATTCCACCCTGTTAAAAGAACAGTTCACTCTCAAACCATCCAAGATGTAGGGACGTAGGTGATTTTTTAAAATTTCTTTAGAACATCATTCAGAACAGCTTATATATAGTCAAAATTAATACTTCTGGATCTGTACAATATACTTTGGAGCCTTATGAAGCTAAATGTTTTCTTGTTACATTATTTACAACATTATGTTTCTTCCAACTTGAAACAGTCAAGGGTCATTAAATGGCTTTGGTTGTAAAAACTACAAAGATCTAAATTGTAGAAGATCAGGCCATAGAAACAGCTGCTAATGAGGCATCAGTGCATATTAATCTACATGGTATTTGACCTCAAAAAAAGCTTTCAGAAACACAACAATGCATTCTTTATAATTATAAGTATGTTTAATTTTCATTACAGTATTAAGCCAATGTCATTAAATGTAAATCAGCAGAAAGTCAAATTTCTTGAATTTGGACCGAAACCAGTTGCGACACCAGAAGGAATTAAAGCTAGAGATGCAATTTCATCTTGTGGAAACAGGTTAGAGCTGAATTAAGAAATAAATGGGTTGCAGAAGGGCAGTATGGCGAGAGAGACAGAGGCCTGGCCCTCGGGAATGCTTCTGGACTGATTGAGCTGTGAGCTTTGCGCGTCTCACTAATAAGTCCTGTCTTCAGCCATGACATTTCAGTCTCTGAACAATTCACACTCATTACTATCAAACCATCATAGCCCTAGACAACTTTTGAACCCTGCCATTTAAATGGATTTCAATTATTTAGACATCTACAAATGTTGGAGATAATAAGTTTGAAAATATTCACGATTAGGTCCAACATCATTTCATAGCAATTCATACTGTAACTCCTTAGTTTTGGCAAATTTATTTAGACAAATGCATTTGAAGCCAGATGAATATACAGAGAAACTTGCAACCACAAACTTAAGAGGCCTTTGAAGTGGATTTCATAGGGTAATTACACCATGTTAAAGGGACAATTTACTCTCAAACCATTCAAGATGTAGGGACATAGGTGATTATATTTTCTTCAGATTTTTTTTTTTTGCAATTTTCCATCAGGTTTTACAAATAAAGAAACAAAAATGATTAAAAATATGTTTGAATTGATGTAGGCTGCATTCATAAGAATCCAGTTTTATTAGTAACCTAATACAAGTTTAATTTTAGGATCGCTGATTTAATTTCTTTTAAATTATCTGACCAGCAAAATGAATACACCATATCAGAGTTAATGAAATTTTGACTATTAAAACATTCACATTTTCACCGAACTAATAATTCTAACTTGTAAAGACTTGTCTTGATTACCGTAATTTGGAGATGACAACACACGATTTTCTGCTAGGAGCTGTTCATCTCCTCAGACACCAAATTATGCCTTTCAGTGGCAATATATAAATTTGCCTAAACATAGCACCTAAATGAATCAGTAGCAGTCAAAGTTGTAGTTCTCAGAAAATTCCTAGGTTAAAGGTTACAATTACTAGTCTTACGAGGACATGAATGCACCAGTTTAATTTAAGCATTACATTTAGTGTTACCTAAAAACAAAGTGTGTGTATGTGAACAGCTCTAACAACGTTGTCATTTAAACATGCTTTTATTTTCCTTTTCCTAAAAATTCTTCATTGCTGAGTGCTAATACTCTACAATTAGTGGTCAGAATCACTCAAATTAGGCTAATCAACTGATAGCTACTGATAAAATTACCATCCTATCATATTTCCCTGTTGATCCAGTTAAATCAGTGAAGCCGATACTTACAACCTCTCGCTCCATTTGCATGTAGGAGATAAAGTGAAAGTCATATAAAGTTATAGTGATATCATGTCTAATATATACACTGTTTCAACCACAGAATGACTTCAGTAAATCATATTGTAAACAATATTTAACATGTTTACCTCAGAAATTTCATTCAGTATCCAAGAATGCATTGATTCATAAATACATTTTGGTAACCCTTTATAATAACTGCACACTATGAACCATTTATTAAGCATTAGCAAATAGTGAATTCATTATCTGTTAAGCATCAATTCTGCATTAACATGTTAGTAAGCAGTTTATAACTGCAGCTACAAATGCTCTATTCTTGACTTATAAGCACATGTGGAATGTGCCTATAATTGTTCTTTCATACTTTGTTAATGATTAATTTTTCATTACTAAATTAAGCATTGCATCATTTACAAACCAGTTATTTAAGCTTTTTAGGATCATTCAGAATGCTTAAGTAAATGATTAATATACTATTCAAATTAACATTTATAATTCTTATTATTCAGGCATAAACTAATAGTTGTTTTGTATGGTAATAAATGCTTTATTAACTCAACTTCATCCAGTTTTGTGATCTAATCTAAAGTGAGGGCTATTTATGCTTTATAAATCCCTTATAAATGACAATTAAAGGCTCAGTTAAGCTCATTCTAAACAGGAGAAAATAAAATAAACAACATTATTCATTTCTATCCATTTGAAGAAACACAAATGAAACTGTATCAAATGAAAAATACTTATTATTAAATAAGATTACTGTACAGTTTAAACAGCTAAATAACATTAAAATGTTGTATAATAATATATTGTTCAATTATTATATTGTTTTTTTATTCCAATTTTATGTTATATTTTGACACTCCTGTTATTCAACAATGTTTAAACTTTACAGTAATTTAATTTTTTAGATAGGATAGCAGATGTATTGTTCATGTGATACTGAGCCTTTAATTGTTATTTATAAAGGATTTACAAAGCATAAATAGTCCTCACTTTATTAGGTCACAAAACTGCATGAAGTTGTGTTAATAAAGCATTTATTAACTTACATAGTAAACATTTCTATATGCCTAAATAATAAGACATATAAACGTTGATTTCAATAGCTTATTAACTCATTCTGAATGGTCTTAAAAACCACCTACTCTTAAATACTACTGGTTTGTAAATAATGTGATAATTTAGTAATGAAAAATCAATCAGTCACAAATTATAAAAGTACAAGTATTAAGCAGGCGGCGCAGTAGGTAGTGCTGTCGCCTCACAGCAAGAAGTTCGCTGGTTCAAGCCTCAGCTGGGTCAGTTGGTGTTTCTGTGTGGAGTTTGCATGTTCTCCCTGCGTTCGCGTAGGTTTTCTCCGGGTGCTCCGGTTTCCCCCACAGCCCAAAGACATGCGGTACAGGTGAATTGGGTAGGCTAAATTGTCCGTAGTGTATTAGTGTGAATGAGTGTGTGTGGCTGTTTCCCAGAGATGGGTTGCGGCTGTAAGGACATCTGCTGCGTAAAACATGTGCAGGATAAGTTGGCGTTTCATTCCGATGTGGCGACCCCAGATTAAAAAAGAAAAAATTATTAAGCACATTCTACATGTGCTTATAAGTCAAAAACACAGCATTTGTAGCTGCAGTTATGAACTACTAACATCTATTCATGTATTAATGCTTAACAAATAATACATTTACTATATGCTATGCTTAATAAATGATTCATACTGTGTAGTTATTATAAAGTGTTACCAACATGTTTTACTGTACAACTGAACATAAAATGTATTAAATGAAAAGAGATTAATTCACTTAAAACTGATTAAAAGTTTATGTCCTTTGTGGGAAAGAACTCAAAATGTGATGTATTAAGCTGAACTAAAAATAACCTTGTGGAAGCAGATTTCTAGTTTCCGCCTATTTGCATCAGACTGAAAATAAATCTTGAAATGAAGTGTTATTTTGTGTTTTTGCACAATGTAGTTACCGTTGTAAAGTAAAATCGGGGGTTTGGGTGTGGATGCGCTTAAAACTTACCATGATATACAGTATCAAGTTCAATCCAGGCTCATTCTGAAAACGTACCCCTATAAACATTTCTGGAGATCGTCGAATATGTCCCAGGAGCTACGCTTTTTTGCCATTTTTGTTTTCGCGAATCCACCAGAGGCCGCTGTGTACTCTTTTTGAGATCTCAAATTTCTCTCGCGAGTGCCATTCGTGCCTGCTGTTCTCTCGTAATTCCACCAGAGGACGCTGTCGACTGACTGTTTGACTGACTGAATGACTATCTGTGCTATTTTAAAAAGCACAGATTGACCCTCCCACCCACTTCCCTAAACCCAACCGACAAATTTAAAAAGCAATTCAGACAAAGAAAAGCCCTCGTCTGATTTTTACCACTTTCACACCCTTTTATTTACTCGTTTATTATTATTGTTTGCCTTTTGTTTTTGTCTTACCTGATTTCTGGAACCGTTCTTCACCGGACTAGAACCCCGTCATTGTGGTCATTTCTTCTCTGCGTCTCAAGACCACCGATGTATATGGTGAGCTAACTGCTAAGCGGTAAGCGGTCCGCTGGTAAAAAGGAAAAGGAACGGCGTCACACCGCCCCATACCGCTCATTTAAAATATTAAATTGCAAGCCATAAGTAGTTCTGGCTACATAACTCACGATCTCCAGAAATGTATATAGGGCTACGTTTTCAGAATGAGCCTATGTTGCAACATTGGCACTTAAATAAGTCATGTTTGAATGTAAATGTAGAATTTCAGTGGCATTTTTGGGCAAAGTTTTACTTATATTCTAAACTACCTAATTCAATCTGAAAGCAGTCAGTTGTCACTGTAAGAAATAACTGTTCCCCAAATGTCTGTTGACACTCTTTAAACCAGCTCAAGTGTCTCTGTGAGCCTTAAGCAGATGTTCAGCTGATGCCCCACATAGTAAATATGTCACATCATGAGGTTGCCCCAATAGAGTCATCTAGAGAGTTGTATATCCACCAGCAAAAACCCACCTGCACTCACAGCTTTGCCATTGTTCATCAGATAGCTGAAACACAGCACAGCCATTCCAGCCAGCCGTAGGAAATGAATGGAGGTGTATTTGTGCACCTAGAAAAACAAATGTTTACAGAGAGAGCCAACAGATGCAAGAGACAAAACCTTCAAGAACAAAGCCAACCTTTCACAGAACTGAACACAATGCCATTTATTTTCATCAGGCACTAACACCGTATTGAAATATCATGTAGAAATGGATTCAGTTCAATAGAAATGCACAGAAAAAAATCAACATGGGTAGTAAGTAACCTCTAATGGCTCTCCAAAACGTGAAGGCAGGTTATTACTATTTGGCACTGCAAGTCGAGGATAACATCATGCCTCTTAAAATAATTTCATTTTGGTATCCAAATTCTGCGTCGGCCGTGGTGTGTTGATCAAACCGACTGAATAAATTCATTTTTAAAAGGGCGTTCTCTCTTTGAAAACAACAGAATGACTTCAAGACCAAAAACATGAAACTTCAAACATCATGATGTTATGAAAGAGAAAGAAATACCTGAATGTATATAAGTCTACAATCTCCAATATCTCATCACATAGATGTGTCTAGATGGAGTGACCCTGTTGATTTCATCATGTATTGATTGATACAGATGAACAGAAGACCTCGACAGGAACAAAAACACCTCAGATTTCACTTCTTTTTTTTTTTTTTTAGAAACAAACACACATGATACCTTCAAGCGTCCTGCTGTAATGATAAAAAAAAACAATAGGGGTGAATGAAAATTTGTATAAACCCAAGTTAGTTTCCTAAAGCAAATGGGAGTTTAATCTTCCACTTTTTCACAACTATGTGCAATTTTCATACCCGAGGAGTGCAACAATATGAATCAAACTCAAAAACCCGAAAAGCAAAGTGTAGAAAGTGTCTTCAACCAGGAAAAAAATATAATTCTTATGTTTATCTCCATTCGGTAGCATCTAAAACCCCTCGTACATGCACATCAAACATTCAGAAACATCCCCCAAACCATTTTTAATAGAATATGACTATAATAAAAACTGTTTTTGTGTTCAGTTCCTCTTAATAGTGACTCCTCCTCCATCTTCAGGGGCAGCAACAGCACAAAATTAATACAAAGTGTTTTGGCACTCTTTAAAAAAAGTTGAGCGATAGTGAGTCTGCAGCTGTCCGTCATGTGAAAAAACCAAACAAAACGTGTATCTCGAGAAGGAGTAATAGCAATATAGTGGTTTCACAACAAAAAAAAGAGGAATAATTTAAAAATAAATCAACAGCACAGTAAGACAAATATACTGCATAGTACAAAGCCCCTCCGCTGTGTCCCCCGAAAGCAGAGGGCTGTAAGGACAGTGTACAGAAACCAGACGCCGAATCGAGCAGCAAATCCGACAGCATCTGGATAGCCTACGTTCCCGTAATCCCTGGGTCCAACAGAGCTGCCGTTTAACGTCTATCCGAAGCAGGTCACAGAGGTTATTCGTGTTCACTGTTGTTGGTGCCTTTCTCCCACTCTATACTTTCCTCGCTGTGGCTGGGCGAAGCTCCTGGAGGGCCGGACGGGCGTACGCGAATGCCCTGAAAGCGCCGGCACTCCGGGCAGATGCGAATGTGACTGCAGCCTCGCGCCACCAGGGCGGCCTCCTGCGCCAGTCTGTGGGAGAGCGGTTCGGACAGGCCCGTGCCCGTGCACAGCTTGCCGTTGCTGAGACTCGCCGCTGCCGCCCTCGCCCGCCGTTCATCCAGGGGCAGAGGCTGCGGTCGTAACACGCTGGCTCCACGCCTGCGCCGTAACTGTAGGCTGTCCTGGCACAGCACGATGCCCTGCAGCTCTCGAAGCATCTCCTCGCACACGGACAGCTGTGAGGCACCGAGAGAAAGAGAGAGAAAGAGGCCGGGGGTCTAAACTGACACACTGCACACAGGGGGCGGCAGCAAGCACAGCATTGATCAAACTAACACTGGGCTCTTTTTGGCCCGATGCACTGCAGACAAATCAGAGGAAACGTCCCGAAGCGCTCGGTGATCTCGGTGTGTGTTCATTACATTCTCGACATGTTCACTTTTAAAATGGGTGCTGTTAGATTTGCATTTCAAAAAGATGTTTCAAGTGAGCAGGGCTGTTGTGCTTGGGTCATGCTTTGTATGCGGTGTCTTTTATAAGTTCCAAAGCTGGACTCCTTGGAGGATTGCTTTTGTTTTATGTTTCGATGACTATTTACAGAAGATAATCGGCATATTTGAGTTTTTTTCAGTGTGCTCAGGTGCTGCTGTTTGTCAGCTTAATTCTGTTGAATTCAATTTGAGATAGTATTGTAAAAATTATCGATTAAGGAATGTTGAATACTTAATCTCTGTTCTGAATTAATGCTATCTGGTTGAAGTCAGAATTATTAGCCCCCCTCAATTATTAGGCCCCTGTTTATTTTTTCCCCCAATTTCTGTTTAACGGACAGAAGATTTTTTTCAACACATTTCTAAACATAATAGTTTTAATTACTCATTTCTAATCACTGATTTATTTTATCTTTGCCATGATGACAGTAAATAATATTTGACTAGATATTTTTCAAGACACTTCTATACAGCTTAAAGTGACATTTAAAGGCTTAACTAAGTTAATTAGGTTAACTAGGCAGGTTAGGGTAATTAGGCAAGTTATTGTATAATGATGGTTTGTTCTGTAGACTATCGAAAAAATATATAGCTTAAAGGGGCTAATAATTTTGACCTTAAAATGGTTTTTAAAAAATAAAAAACTGCTTTTATTCTAGCTGAAATAAAACAAATAAGACTTTCTCCAGAAGAAAAAATATTATCAGACATACTGTGAAAATCTTCTTGCTCTGTTAAACATAATTTGGGAAATATTTAAAAAAGAAAAAAAATTCAAAGGGGGGCTAATAATGCTGACTTCAACTGTTTATCTGCTTCAGCTAAACCTCTCATTCTGCTTAGACAAAAATTCATTAGATAGAAGCACAAATTCATTGAAGATTTAATGGACTGGTTTACGCGGCCGCCATTTTAAACAGCGAAATCTAGGCTGCAGTGGGAAGAAACCTGGAAGTATCGCTTGGAGTCACATAGGAATGTTGTGTACCTGGCTGTATATCTTATCAGCGAAGAGAAAGTGACACAAATTTATACTTTCACTGCCTTCCGAGTGACCCGAAGGTCCGTTCTGAATGAATAGTAAAAAAAAAGAAGGGATATTGGACCTCATTTTTAGCTAAGTTAAGGGAAATGACAACGTTCTGGAATTTTGTAGTCCATAGCATGCTGTTGCAATGTTTACAGTGCTGATCCTATACTTCTGGGTTTCTTCCCACCGCAGCCTCACTTTCGTTCTTTAAAATGGCGGTCGCGTGAAATGAGCCAATACATTTCCTCCTTGGTGAGTCTTTGTGTTAGGGTCACATTAGTAAAATTTCTATCAAATATTTGCGGCTTGAAAGATCTGTTATCTATACTCTATACTCAGTTTTGTAGTATTGTAGAGGATTGCCTTTGAGGCCATTATGAAAACAGACCTTTTTTGATTTGCCTTAAATTTATGCATATGTTGTGATACAATCATTGGGCTTGCTTTGGGCTATTTTTGACAAGCCTGAGGGTTTCTATGTTTTTTTTTTTCGTACATCAGCAAGAATGTCCTTCCTATGTAAACATTGAACTTGACACATCCTAAAAGGATGATAGTTAAGAGCTGGATGTTAAAAACGCAGAAAAAGAAAGTGTGGCAGTGGTCAATCGTTACAGAAAAACCAGCTCAATCTTTTGAGGAAATGTAACTATGTTATGTATTGTCAGAAAATTGTCTAATTCATTCGACATCATACATATGAAAATGTGTGATTTTAAAAGAGGGCATGGCTCCAAATCCCATTCATAACACTACACCTCTTTAGAAGATGAGCAAATGATAATTGTAGGAATAAAATCATACAAATTAAAACGAATTAGCCACTAAATCAAAAAGTTGCGAATTACCATGAAATCAGGGGTGGACCTAACCAATAAGTGAGGTAAGCTGCCGCTTAGGGCCCCAGGGAATTAGGGGACCAATGCCAAGAAGCATAAATTAATCATATAGCTCTTTTATACATTTTCTATCATATGTTGTAAAATCTTTCTATAACCATTAGGATTTTAATGTTATTACTTCTTTTTAAATCCGGGGGCCCCCATGAATAGTGGAACATTTGTGAGCTTCTTAAGAAAGAACCTGTTCAAATAAACAAAAATTTCCCAGTGAACAGTGACGGCCGCCGATTCACAAACAGCTATTATTCAATTCAAATGAATAATGGGGAAGAGATTAGCCGATCGTGGTTACTATATAGTGTGAAAAATGACATTGCTGTGTGTTTTTGCTGTTGCATCTTTGGTAAGTGGTCCTATGCGTTCAGTGGCGATGGGTACAATTTATTGTACTTAATTTTACATTTAGAAAATAAAGGTTCCAATTACAGAGGAAAAAATATCTATAGAGAAAGAGAATGTTTTGAGTTTCAATGAGTATCTGGAATTGCTTAGGGCTCTGCCGCTGCATGAGATAGCGTTGGAAAACAATCCACTTCAAAACTCAAAAACAAAAAAAAAAGTTTCACCAGTGCAATTAATGTTAAAATCAAACGTGAAATATGTGAAAACATATATGAAAAGTGTTTTTGGGATATTTAGTTGATCAAATGAGTTTCACATGAGAGTGTTCCACATGTTTCAGATGTAATTTAATATAATGTGATTTTTTCCCCACGTCATTAAGTCAAAAAGGCACCGCATACAAACAATGAGTATGTTTACTTGGACATCAATAATCCAATTTTAATGAGATGAAGACAATACTCTGATTTAGAGTCTACCAGGTAAACAGTGATTTTCGATTACCTTAATCCGGCTAAAGTCATAATCGAACTAAACAGAAGTCGAATTAAGACATGTGGACTATTCCTATTTTAGTCACATTATTGAAGTGCAGTACAGACATGTAAATACCGCAATCAAACTATTACTGTCATGTAGGACTTTTCGCGCCATTTTGTGACAGGATATTCCATACACATGACAGTTTGACACTGTTCTCTGCACCTACCAAAACAGTAAAAGATGGAGCACAGACATCCGCATCACAAAATGCTGAGTTTTTCCCATTCGGTGTGCTGTATCAAATTCATACTCGCATCCAAAACCTCAGTTTGACACGGATGCACGAATGAAAGTGAAACTGCCAAACTGCAGTTAAAGTCGAAAAATTTAAATGAAACTCCCGAAATGAAGCTCCAGAGGAAATGTGGATAGCGTGGTGATGCAATGACGTTAATCGATCTATGTGCATCTAAAACAGGACCATAAAAGGAACATTCAAAAAGCAACTCATGTAAACAAGTAAAAATAATTTGATTACTGATGTCCATGTAAACATAGTCACTGACATGATTCTGAAAGCTGTAGTGTTGGTAGGCCTTTGGTCAGAGGGGCCATCTTGACATAGGATCAATGTGATATATTATGATTGAAAATTCGTAGAGGACAGGAAGATCATGGTTCCCTTTTGGACCATGAGCCATGCCAACACAGAGCACTGAGAACACACTTACATGCATAAATGCACCTCTCTCACACACACACACACAAACAAACACACCAACAAACAGACAAACATTTCCCTAAGGGTAATGTAAGTAGCTTATCTATCAAAAAAAAGAAAAACAGACTAAACTGCACTGGCACAAGTAGTCTGTGATGTTGATACAACAAATTACATGAGCACACACACACACACACACACACACACACACACACACACACACACACACACACACACACACACACACACACACACACACACACACACACACACACACACACACACACACACACACGATTTGCTATCAATTTACATTTAGTTCAGTCTTTCTTTGCAATCACAGACATACATATAGACAAACACAAACAGCATTCTTCTTGGAATATTTACCCACAGCGCTCAGTCTATATGTAGACAGTCACAAACAAAAACATTACAAACACTACTCATGCATTTGCACCTTCCAAATAATATTAAATTAAAAAAGCCACGTCTTGGGATTCTACTGAAACATGCCGAAGTGTTTATTTAGTAAAAATCATTTGAAACAATGCAGTCTGACACACACAACCATCAGTTTGCTTCAGGGAGAAAAATAAAAGACAAAACAGAAGAAACTTCATTCCATTCAAATGCTAAAAAGCTTCTGGCACCTTTAGCGCATATGGTTTGTGACAGTGGAAGGTCTGCGTAGATGAGATTGAGGTATAGGTTTTTTTTTTTTGAGGTGCGAGACAAGACGGGGTGTGTGGGGGATCAGGGAGGGAGGCGCGAGGGCGGGGAGAAGGACAGAAAGCAGAGGCAGGTATAATAGCCCTCTCTCACCTCTGTTCCTGGCGTATGACGGAGCATCCACACAAACTCCAGCACCGCCATGAAGATGGCCACCAGCAAACCGCACACTAACACCACAAAGATCCCACCGATGTTCTCCATGCCCAGACCTACAGCGAAAAAGACAATGTCGTAAGCATTATAAGGACCGAATCATACACCTGGTGCCATTCCTGCCAACACTCCCATTTTTCCAGGGAGTCTCCCGTATTTCTCCCGGAAAACTCCTGTAATCCCCCCCCCCCACCCCCCACCCAGGTCCTCAGCATTTTGGTACAGTCTGTGAAACCCCCAGGTCGCCAACTTTCGTATAGGATCTGATCTCAACAGTGTTATTAAGACACCTCACCCCCGAACCTAACCACTCATTGGTATGCCCAGCACAATACGGTGCAAGATGTGTTTGGTGTGATTTGTTGCTATTTTCAGACCAGCGCAACCCTAATTTTCAAGTTTTGTGCTACGTTATTTAAATAGCAAATCCATTTGCGCCACTTTGTGGACTCAGGGGTGTGGTGGACTATAAAGGAGGTGTGTTAAGGCGCATTGTTGGCACGTTGCTATTTTGAGGAACTGAAATAAACCACACCATTGACCAAGTAAAAGCTGGTCTAAAGTCAAGTGCAGAGCGTGTCATTTTGCGCCTATGCTGATTCAAACACGTAATACACACAGGATGTACAGAAACACACAAATATCTTTACATATGAAAAAAAAGAGAATAAGCAGAACCCTGTTAGACCATGCCCCGTGGCACAAACTGCATTTTTCCATCCCTAAAATTGCAAACGCGGATCGGGACACACCCTTAATGCTTTTGCGCCATGCGCTTTAGACTTTGCACCTAGATCATTAAAATAGAGCCCAAAATCAAAAATCTAAATTGCAGTTCAGTCACAGGTAGTTCACCTTTCGCTCGATGATCCTCCTCTTTCGGACATTTGCCACCATCCCACCATTTCCTTTTCAGGATCTCTAGGCGGTTTTCTTCCTGGAGTCTGAGTATAGCCAGATCAAACTCATCTCTGTAGACAGAGCCTGAAAGAAATATCGCAAATAGAGAGATTAAAAGTCTGATTTCTTCTCTGCTGATTCCCACAGCTCTAACAGTTCATTTAGATTATTGTAACGTAAACCTGGCTATTAATCATGTTGATTAAAACATCTGTCGGACATAGATTGGTTGAAATCAATTCAGTGCAATTTATATTCAAGCAACGAATTCATTTAATTTTAGCTATGTGATTACACATGGTGTGCATTGTGCAAGGATTCACTTGAGATTTAGAGAGATGTTAGGGCAGGCATGGCCCAATGGATATAGAGTTGGGCTTGTGATCCAAAGGCCGCAGGTTTGAGTTCAAGCACCGGCAGGGATTGTAGGTGGGGGAGTGAATAAACAGCACTCTCTTCCACCCTCAATGCCAAGGTGAGTCCCTTGAGCAAGGCACCGAACTGCTCCCCGGGCGCCAGAGCAATGGCTGCCAACTGCTCCGGCTGTGTGTTTATGGTTGTGTGTGTGAGTCACTTTTGAATTAAAGCATCTGCTAAATGAATAAAAAGTGGTAAACATAAAAGACTTTATTTTTGATTTACCAGTAAATGCTGTCAATAGAGACCAATAATGTATCACAGAGTAACATAGATGACTGTTGACATTCCACAGTCGGCCTCAGTCTTTATCCAATTATGTCACTCAGGTCATTTCATAAAACATAGATTTTTGTTAAAGAATGGAGGGTCCATGGGAAAATGTATGTATAAGCTTTTTTTTTAAAGCTTTTAAAAACATATAAACTAGAACTCATTTCTCACCTAGAGGCATGCCAATGCCATAGCCCTTGGTGTCCAGCAGGCCTCCGATCTGGGTGAGGTTACAGTTGCGCTGGCGGTAGTACTCGTTCATGGTGCTCTCCAGCAGGTAGGCATAATTGGAGTTGAGCACTCGTGCAATGCCCTCCTCCGTGCTCTTCACAAACACACTGGGCTGCTTGGAGTACATGAAGTTCCACATGCGCTGGTAAGTCTGGTAGCGGGAGTTCTGAACAGAGAACAGGAGATAGTAGGATCGTTACAAGCAACCACTTTAATGAATGAATGATTTAGCATGTATTGCTGTACACCCAAAGTGCTTTACAATCATATCAGGGTAGAGATCACCACCAATAGCAACCCAGGCTCATTCTGAACACGTAGCCCTCTATACATTTCCAGAGAGCACCAAATATGTCCAAGGAGCTAAGTATTTTTGCAATTTTGTTTTGTATTCACGAATCCACCAGAGGCCGCTGTGTATGACTTTTGAGATCTCAAATTTCTCTTGCAAGTGCCATTTACGCCTTCTGTTCCTGTGTAAGTTCACCTGAGGCCGCTGTCGACTGACTGACTGAATTACCAACTGATCGATAACCCACCCACCCCCACTGATTGACCAGCGCCCACCCACTTCTCTAGACCCAACCGACAGTGTTTTGAAAAGCAATCCAGAAAGAGAAAAGCCCCCTGATTCTCACCGTGTTATTTACTTGTTTATTTTATTTTTTAGCTTTTGTTTTTGTCTTACCCACTTTCTGGAACCGTTCTTCGCCAGACTCGATCCCCGCCATTGCGGTCAACTCCTTTTTGCGTCTCAAGTCCGCTGATGTACCCTGCGAGCCACTGGACAAACAAGTCACAGCGGGAACGCCATCCATATGAAGGTAAGTGGTCAGCTGGTAAGCGCAAAAAGGAACAGTGTCATACCGCCCCGTATCGTTCATTTTAAAGACGAAATGCAGCCATACGTACTTCTGGCTACATAATTCGCGACCTCCAGAAATGTATATAGGGCTACATTTTCAAAATGAGCCTCTGTTGACCAAAAGTGTGCAGCACCCACTTGGATGATACAATGGCAGCCACTGAACAACAGCTCTAGTGCCTCACAACACACCAGCTGTTGGTGGAGAGGAGAGAACAGTAATAGAACAATTCAAAGGATGATGTAGGGAATTTGGCTTGGACAATGGGGTCATACCCCTACACTTCACGAGATGTGCCATGGGCTTTTTAATGACCACAGAGAGACAGGACCTCAGTTTATTGTCTCATCTGAAGGACAGAGCTTCTTAAGCCTGATTTATGCTTTTGCGTCGAGTGATCACCCTACCCCACGGTGCATACCTTGCATACTGTATAGCCGATGCCTTCATGAGTGTTTATACATTTGTGTTCTGTCTCTTGCTATTCTGGCAATTATATGTCAGAAATGCTAGCAGGCCCACTGTTCTTTCTTTTCCAGTTTTCCAGTCTTTACACCTAAAAAGTATGCAATGCTGCTGCAGAAGTAGTTCAAACTCACATTCGTTAAAGGAACAAGAGAACCGTAAAACTTTCAACAACTTTAATGATATATTAAACACACAAGTATCCATTTGGAGCTCCTGCAAGTAACTCAACATGTGCACCCCCCCAATCCACACTCGTCACCAATAGCAAGCCAACCAATCACAGAATTTGCATGCTGTGTTGTTGAGAGATGCTTGTCAGGGTACGGTAAGAGATATGAAACTTTGTGAAGATTACACTGCACTTACCACGCACACGCAACAAAGTATAAATTGACATGTACAGTATATTGGTCACTATTGACTTCCTGCTGACCTCACTAACACTTCTTCCAATAGCAACCCTGCTGGTCCATCTAGTGGTGGGAGTTCTGACTGGAGAACAGGAGATAAGACACTTGCTCCTAAGCCCTCATCTGGACTCTTGACAACCAATCACTAGAGTTTTGAGGAGGCAAAAGTGATTGTGTTAACCAAGGACATGACGGTTGATAAGCTGACAGTTTGACATGTTGATGTGACAACTGAATATGTGAAACAGCCTGTGCTTGCTGAGGGGCAGGTCGAGAAACGGCCCCTCTGACGCATCAAAGAGTTTGAATTAGTCTGGACGGCCCTCTGGAGAGGGAAAGATATCGAAGGGCATTGATATTAAGACAGCAAACAGATAAAACCTAAGGCAGGGAGGAGCGCTAGTGACATTGTCAATAAACCTGTTGACAGGCCATTGATTTGTGGGTGGAGTTCCATTCCGTTTTGTCCTTGACAAACTCACCTGGAAGAAGGTCATTGTGGACCCGCCGTGCATGGTGCCATATTCAATGGCCGTCTGGTCAGCCAGATCATCTACCGATTCGATGGGCACCTCCATCCTCTGCACAGTGAGAAAGGCCGCCAGGTTGGCTGTGTAGGAAGAGATGATGATCAAGGTAAAGGCCCACCTGCAAAGACAAATCAGTTTTAGACGTGAGGATCGCAATGGAGAAGCAGCTCCGACCCAACATCAAAAGAGCTCGGTGTTACTGTGAGCTCCGCATCTGAATGAGAAGTTGAAAGGCTTTTCTGAATACTGTATGCCCGTTCTGAATACTCAAAAATAGCTCGCTTTTATTCTCCACTGACCTCTGTGTGCTGCAGTCGGCAAGGCCCTGAAAAAATGACAGTGCAATATCGCAGTGGAGAAACAGAGGCCAAGTGAGAGTAGCACT
Source organism: Danio kyathit (assembly GCA_903798195.1). Lineage (NCBI taxonomy): Eukaryota > Metazoa > Chordata > Actinopteri > Cypriniformes > Danionidae > Danio > Danio kyathit. Next base: position 27,918,579 of record LR812533.1, on the reverse strand, counting down.
TTTATCTGCAATATCCAGCAGCTGACAATGAGATCAGAGTATAGAAGAATGCAACACTATTGAAGAGAACGCTTTAAGCTTAAAACTGTGCTAACACTACGTATAGTTTAGGTCACAATTCATGCTATTAACAACTGGCTTATTACCTTATATTTACTGTTTATTAGTAGTTATAAAGCATGATCTTATTCTGCATCAGTAATCCTACCCAAAACCTAAATCGACAGTTACCATAGTTAAAGGTTTGTTTATAACGTGAATTGTGACCTAAACTAAAGTGTTACCAAAACTGTTTTAATGATAGTCGTGCTGATAAACCAGTTTAGACCTGCAAAATCTAACTGGATTTTAGGGAGGTCTTGCAGGTGAAGCAGACAAAAATGTCTACACTTCATATGTACAAAACATAAGTAATTACAAATAGGTTATACATAAGCTATAGAGTGCTTACAACACTAATTTCTTTCTTCCGTCAATATGGATCAATGATTTTCATGACATCACTGCACTTCTCATCAGATCTTCTGACCAATCAGATGCTCTCTATAATCTCTACAAGACGTTTAACCTTACTGTCACTCACTCAGAAAATTTCTATTTCTATATTGTAGATGGCACATACAGTAGTGCACTATATAGGGCATAAAGGATTTAGACAGGGTAAATATGGTTTCCTTTTGGTGTGGTGGGAGTTTTGAGTGTTTGTTAAGGTAAATAATAAGGTGTGTCTCCTTCTTGACCAGGGATGCCCAAACTAGGGCCAACTGAGGCCCTTGGTAACCTTTAATTTGTCCCGCCATTTAATCTTAAAAGAGGTGTCATTTTTTTGTGGTAGTTTGTTTTATTGTTGAGCTACAAAAAAGCAAACAAAAAAAATAATGTTTCAATTAAATGTTGTAAATGAATGAGATTTGAAAAAAAATATACAATGTCATTGATGGATAGAAGACCATGCTGAAGACATCAGCAGAGTCAGGTGCAACTTTACTACACTGTAAAAAACAATTACTTAAAAAAAGCAAGTTTATTTTACTTAAAAAAGCGAGTAAACCTATTCACTTGACTTAACTTTTATAATTATGCACATACACTGTAAAAAAGTGATTACTTAAAAAAGGGAGTAAACCCATTGCCTTAAAAATTACTTTACTTAAATAATGTAAGTATTTCTGTTGTAACTTAGAAATGTTAAGTTGACTTAGAATTATGCACATAGTTCATTTACTTAATAATTTGAAGGCAATCAGGTTACTCACTTTTTTCAACGAATTGCTTTTTACAGTGTAGTGTATTCTGCATTGATTTCCATTATATTAAAAAAGGAATTATGTATTTATTGTAAAACACAAGTTCAATACAAATTCTATTGCATTACTTAATATGATTAAATCTATTTATTGATAATATTAAATAAATTTATAAATGAACCATGACAACTTTAATGTAATAAAAAAGATTTTGCTCTTTGTTCAACCTTCTTATGTAAAATGAGCTCATACAACACAATTCTTGAGATTTTTTTTGGGACAACTTAATTGTTTTATGTTTAATCCATAATTAAGTAAATGTGTTTACTTAATGGATTTGTGTAGGGACAACCTGAAAGAATTGTGTGGAATCTTAAAGTTTTTCCAATGCAGTTTGGTATATTTACCTTCGATCCACAGCCCTCGATCAAGTTTGGTTTTTGGCCCTTTATAAAAAAAAGTTTGAGCACCCCTGTTCTTGACAGTAAGACTACCTGTTAAACTACTTACGCCCCATTCACACAGGGCGTCAGCTTCAACGCTTCCCATTCACTTTGAATGGGTTACGTCAGGTGTTGCCGAACTGCATTGTGGATATGTTGGCTCCGCTTCAGTGGCGTTGCTCGCTGCAGAAGTTGGGACTTTCTCAACTTTTCAAGCACCGACAGAAGCGTCAGCCAATCAGATTGCTTTATGCAAATACACCAGCTCAGACAGTAGCCGACTGTTGACTAATTTCATTGGCTGATGCAGCTATGACGATCGCGTCAGCCCCAACTTCAGACACGCCCTCTGTCAAGTGTTGACGCTGAAGCCCCGTGTGAATGGTGCGTTAAGCAGAGAAAACAAGCACTTATGATGGAATGCAGTCAAGCAGCCAAAGTGGACAACAGAATGTAAGTGCTGTATTTATAATAACAATAATAATTCCTTACATTTATATAGCTGTTTTATCTTTATCTTTATTTTAATCTCCTCATCCACCACCAGTGTGCAGCATCCACCTGGATGACGCGACCGCAGCCATATTGCGCCAGACTGCACACCACACACCAGCTGATTGGTGGAGAGGAGACAGAGTGATGAAGCCAATTATGAGGATGGTTAGGAGGTCATGATGGACAGAGGCCAGTGGGCAAATTTGGCCAGGATGTCGGGGTTAAACCCCTACTTTATTCAAAGAACAAAGAATTTTTAATGACCACCTCAGTTTAACGTCCATACCTGTCAACCCTCCCGTTTTTCCCGGGATTCTCCCGTATTTTACAGTTCTATCCCGCTGTCATCCCGTAAAGGTATTTTCCCGTATTTCTCCCGTATTTTTAATCTTTCTGAGAAGAGCTGATCCTCCCTATATGCAACCCATACCGCCGAACCACCAGGGGCCGCCCTTGCTCTTAAATGTGAACCAGTTCTGTGCTTTCGTTTCATTTAGGAATGGAAACCTGATGGAAACACTTTGAAATAAACATAAAAACGGCGCGATTCATTTCCTTTTCATTACAATTGCCCTATGCAATCCTCAAAACAGTCAGTTCATATAAAGATGACTGTCAGCTGATGCGCTCCATAGTGACAATAGACGCTGTTTCCCAAGCGGATTCTGTACGTACGTGATTTGATGCTGAGCTCAAGTGGACACCGGGTTTTGGGTGCGTGTTTGAACAGACATATACACATCATCATCATAATGATAATAGTAATAGCGGTTCATTCCGCTGTGGCGACCACAGATTAATAAAGGGACTAAGCCGAAAATAAAATAAATGAATGGATAAATAATATTAATAATTGTAACAACATCTAGACATGTCGATCTTGTTGGGTTTTCTTTTAAACAAAAAATTTATCTTAAATGAGCATAAACAGTTAGGAAAACAATCAAATGCTTTCATTATAGATCTGTGCAGTTTTAAAGTGACAGCTCTGTTATTTAATGTAATCAAACCAAAAAAATCTAAATGAGAGATTCATCCGCTGCTCTTTAATCAGAATGTTTCAATTATACAGTGAAGAAAAGATGAGATTTGATAACTTGATTCTATTTCTTTATAATAGCTATTAGTTTTAATGAGCTGAACTGTTTGCTAATTTATTTGCAGCTTTTTCTAATGTATACTAATTATTATATCCTTTGTAAATAATAATAAAAACGTATTTCTGATCGTTTCAGAAGTTTATTTACAATGAAACAGCTCCAGATGTACATATTTATTTATTTATTTATTTATTTATTATTATTATTTTTTTTTGGGGGGGGGGGGGGGGGGGGGGGGAATTATCCCTTATTTTTACATCCCAATGTTGACAGGTATGAACGTCTCATCCGAAAGACGGCGCTCACTGAGCAGTATAGAGTCCCCTTCAATATACTGGGGCGTTAGGACCCACACAGACCGCAGGTTGAGCACCCCCTGCTGGTTTCACTAACACCACTTCTGACGGCAGCCAGCTTTCCCATGTGGTCTCCCATCCAGGTACTGACCAGGTGCAGCTCTGCTTAGCTTCAGTGGGCGACCATGTGCGAGTTGCTGAGAGCTAGCTATTTAAAACTGTAGATGTGGCTTTAGCAAACCGAGCAGTTGTAAAAACAAAATGGCTATTTTTTCAAAGGGAAGAAGCAGCTTGACATGTCATGCCCTTTATTTCAGCTTCAGTTGAAATTTTGCCAATACACTTAAGTGTTTCACTTAAGGGGACACTTTCAGCATCCAAACACAACAGATATTGATCACTGTCAGGGCAGGTTTCTCCAGAAATTAGGAAATGCTGTTAGTTTGGTTCTTACCATACTCCACTGACACACCGTGTGGACAGAGCTCTTGGGGCGATGGTGGAGCCTTGCTGCATGAACCCCCCTACAGGAAACCAGAAACTGTTGCCCAGAGAATACTGGTTAATGAGCAGGCTACAGCGCCCCTTCAGGCAAGGGTGAGGGTTGTACCATTCGTAGGGTGTTAGTCTGCATGCCAAAGGAGCAAGAAATAAAAGAAGACAGAACAAAGAGTAGTAAACATAAATGAGCCAGGAACAATTTTAACAGTTGGCAAAGCATGAAGTCACCGGTGCTCCCTGTTGGCCACATAACCTGCTTTTTGTTCCCTGAAGGGGCTGTGCAAGCTTTAGCCGTGACTGACAGGACACTAATAAAAATGCACTGCACTGCAGGATGGCGCTGAGTTACTCTTCAAGGTGTGCGACAACCCCACATTATATCTCCGAAACACAAACATGCAGGAAAACTCGAACACAGGTCATATTTCAATGCCAAATGTTTCAAAATATACACATTACAGAAAAGCAAACAAAGGAAAATCCATATACGCAAAAGCTTTATATAAAATATCTTGACAGTCAATGTTCAGTGAATAAAACACAAAACACCCCTGCTGTCCCGCTTAATGCTGGGGAAATCAGCAGGCTACTCTCCAAGAGTGTATAAAATACATTTCTTTTTTGATCCGATGCAAAGCTGGAATAAAAAAGGAGTTAATAATTAAATATCTACAAATACACTCATAATGGTTGTGGAACAGCAGTTTGATCAACCAATCAGACTCCACTGTTTCAAAAGATAAGACATTCCTCTGAGTCAACAGTTGTAATCTTAAAACCTTCCTCTAAACTCTGAGTGCAAATATTAGTTCATACAGGAGGAATGTTCAAGTAATCCACTAATCTTTGCCCTTATAGTAGAGGGTTTTAGTTGAAATATCTGATTTGAAAGCAACATTTCACTAATAATGACAATGATGATATAATTTAAACATTATTTGAAACCTGCATGACTTCATTTTGTTCATGGAAAACAAAAGGAGATGTACAGCAGAATGTCTAAGATATTTGTTTTAACACAATAAAAGCAAATGGTGACAGTCAAGCAAGAATTTCTTTTCTTTTTACCACAAATCAATGAAATATCCAACCAAGGCTCATTCTGATTACGTACCCCTATATATATTTCTGGAGAGAGCAAAATACATCCCAGGAACTAAGTTTTTTTTTCTTCCAGTTTTTGTTTTCGCGAATCCACGAGAGGCTGCTGTGTATGCTTTTTCAGATCTCAAATATCTCTCGCGTGCCATTCGTTCCTGCTGTTCTCATGTAAATCCACCAGAGGCCGCTGTTGACTAACTCACTGACTGATTGACCAACTGACCAATCCCTCCACCCCCTTCCCTAAACCCAACCAATAGTATTTTAAAAAGTACCTATTGACCCGCCCACCCCTTCCCTGTTTTGAAAAGCAATCCAGAAAAAGAAAAGCCCCCGATTTTTATCATGTTTTCAAATTTTACCACATTGTCACCCTGTTATTTACTTTTGTTTTTTGTCTTACCTGCTTTCTGGAATCGTTTTTTACCGGACTCGAACCCCATCGTCGCGGTCAACTCCGCTCTGCATCTCAAGTCCGCTGACGTACACGTCGAGCTACTGGACAAACTGGTAACAGCGAAAAAGCTGTACATATGCAAGTAAGCGGTCAGCTGGTAAGCGCGAAAAGGAATGGTGTCATACCGCCCCGTAGCTTTCATTTTAAAGACTTTTGTCTTTATCTCTGGCTAAATAATTTGCAATCTCCAAAAACGTCTACAGGGCTACGTTTTCAGAATAAGCCTATGTTGGAAATATCAGTCTGATCCTGACACAAAGTTAAAGTCCAGTCCTCAGGCACTTTCACTGTATGCAAAATAACAAAAAAGTTTTTAAAATTGTTTTCACCACAAAATGAAACCATACAGGGTTGGAATGGCTGACAATCAATTAAATTAAATTTATTTATAAACATGTCCAATGTCTTATTTGAATTTGTATCACTACAGGGGTTCCCAAACATTTCAACCAGCAACCCTCAAAATAACAATGCCAGTGACTCGTGACCCCAATTATTCTCAGAGGTGGGTATACTGTAAATATACAAACGTTGCACACACAACAATAGGTTGTGTGTGCATAAAAAAAAAACATGAGCATAAAAAAGTGCAACAGTCTAACAACCATATAATTTTAGTCAAATTAAAGTCAGATTTTAGTCAGTTAAAATTTAATATTAACTTCAGTTTTTCATGTATTTGAGTGCCATAAAGGTATCAGAAAGTTTAACCTGGTGCCATAAAATCAATCTGCTTGTGCAGCAGATAATTCTAATTGTTTAAAACAAATTATTTTACTTTTGAAAATCACCAAGCAATCCCCCGACATTGCCCCGTGACCCCACAGGGGGTCCCGACCCCCACTTTGGGAACCACTGACTTACTGGAAAGTCCAAGCTTCTTGTTTCCATACAGTGAAAGTGAATGGTGGCCAGATCAGTCAAGAAAGCATGGTTTTATAAATAAAGAATTAAATTTCAATGGTTCCTGACATAAAGCTATTGTGCACAAAACACATGGACTACCTACTGTAAATATAGCTTTTCAGTTTATTTTGCAACCTCCTTCCACAATTTTATAAAATAAGTTTATTATAAATAATAAAGTCTCAATAAAATACAGGTTAGGAATGACTAAGAAGTTACAACGTATGTACATACAATTGAAAATCTATATCACTTTTTTTCATGAATCACTAGCATACAATCTGAGTGAATGGCGACCAGAGACAGTGGTTAGCACTGGCGTCTCACAGCAAGAAGGTCGCTGTTTCAGGTCCTGGCTGGGTCAGTTGGCATTTCTATGTGGAGTTTGCATGTTCTCCCCATGTTCGAATGGGTTTCCCTCATAGTCCAAAGACATACCGCATAGGTGAATTGAATAAACTAAATTGGCCATGGTGTATGTGTGTGCATGTGAGAGTGTATGAATGTTTTCCAGTATTGGGTTGCAGCTGGAAGGGCATCCGCTGTGTAAAACATATGCTGGATAAGTTGGCGGTTCATTCCCCTGTGGTGACCCCTGTTGAATAAAGGGACTAAGCCGAAGGAAAATGAATGAATGAACGAAGTCCCAATTCACTTTCATTGTGTTGAAATCCGTGGAGTTGTTTAAATTGTTGTTGTACACCATCATAACTCATAATGAACTAATAATAAAGCTTCAGAGTGACACAAGAATACAAAATAAAAGTAATGCTAAAAGTTGCACTGCCCCATTCAGGAAGATGTCAGTGCTAATAAGATCCTGCAGGTGTCAGTGTGGAGCTGAGTATTTACCTCGCCACCAAAAAGAGCACGCAGCTGACAGCCAGGTACGCCAGCAACATGAAAAGCCAAACCCCAGGAGAGAACGGATCCAAAAAGGAGAAATACCCCGGTCTTCTTCCCTATAAAAACACACAGACAACGTCAAGACTCTGAAAGCAGCATTTCAAAAATCCCATAAGCCTATATCAATCAATTCCAGTAAGTAAACATTGAAGCGATTTCAGGTTAAAGACATTTAAAGGCTTTTACGCTTGATTGGCTTGATCCAAACAAAGTGCTTGATATTCTGTCTCTAAACCATTTTGGCACACTCACAAGATCCAATAACCACTGGAACAGAACTCAGGAGCCGATTCTGTACACAATAGTCAAATCCAATTATCTCTCCTGGAGCTTCTTTGACAATCAGTGGTCAGCAACAACTAAACAGTTGCTTATCAGCGAGAAACTAAGTGTGAAAGCACCATGGCCAATCTATCAACACGGCACAGGTGTCTTACAGATGGCGGATCTAAATAGTGGCAGCCATGGATACACTCGCAAACAATTCATTTGGCCTGTTTTTTTATTTATTTAAATTCCCCCTAGAGATAAGACTTCAAAAACCAGGTTTACTATAGTGCCGAAATGAGTAATTATATCTATCCTGCACCAGGCTGAAAATTCATTAATGCGTCTGCAATCATCTCCATATTAGTGTAATTGAATGGCATTGCTGTTGAGCTGGACACTAAAAGCTGTAATTATAGCAATAAATAGAGGCAAGCCTGTCTATGGTAGATACACAAGAAACTGATGGGCTCCCTGTGAAAAACAAAAAACAAAAGCTGGGTCAGGTGAGGCTTTATTCTTTAAACTTGTGTGCGAAAGCTAGCGTCGAGGGACGGGAAGATTGGGCCGTGCCTGGAGCCTGTATATGTGCCAGACTGAACTCGTGTGAGATTTGAGGAGATAATTGTATCGTGACTTACAGCGAGAGGGACTTGCGGATGGAGCTCACAGGGGGGTACGTTAACCGCGGTGTTGGGCATGTGCAATCTGCTTCCAGCTGAAACAACTTGCCTTGTTTACAGCCTCTCTAAATTCAATTTTAAGGCTTAAACAAAAGCGCAATCAACATGACGCAATGCGGAAACCTGCTGGAGACCAACTGTGTAAATATTACATTGGAAAAATTATTTCAAAATTTTGTAATTCCTAGTAGAAACGATGACTTTAAATAGGGGTGTAAATACATCAGTATGGATTGACATATTGATCAAATGATGTATCGATGAATTTGTGAATTAATGAAGTAATAACAGCAGTATAGCAGCCAAAAAAACTGACGAAAAACATCTCTGCTGTCAGAAAAAAATCTTGGATTTGGAAATATTTTGTATTTGAAAAAAATCCCTCATCCCATCAGTTTTGTTGTTTTGTAATAAAATTTGAACATTTTATGGACTTAAAGGGTCACGAAACACATTTTTTGACATGTTGACAGTCAGATATATAGTTGAAACCAGAAGTTTACATACACTCTAAAAAAAGGAACATAACCATTTTTTTTTTAAAAATGTCTGATGGTAAATCATACTAAACGTTTACTTTTTTAGGTCCGTTAGGATTACCTAAATCATCTACATTTGCTAAATGCCAGAGTAATGAGAGAATTGTTTTTTTTTTTTGAGAATTTTTATTAATTTCTAGACAGTCAAAAGTTTACATACATTTCCTTGGTATTTTTTTAGCTTTGCTTTTAAACTGTATAACTTTGGTCAAATGTTTTAAGTATCCTTCCACAAGCTTCTCACAATAGTTTGAAGGAATTTTGGCCCATTCCTCCTGACAGAATTGGTGTAACTGAGTCAGATTTGTTGGCTGTCTTGCTCACACAAGCTTTTTCAACTCTTCCCACAAATTTTCTATAGGATTGAGCTCAGGGCTTTGTGATGGCCACTCCAAAACATTCACTCTGTTGTCCTTAAAGCACATTTTAACTTATTTGGCAGTATGCTTAGGGTCATGGTCTGTTTGGAAGACCCATTTGTAGCCAAGTTTTATTTCCTGGCTGATGTCTTGAGATGTTGCTTCAGTATTTCTACATAATGTTCTTTCTTCATGATGCCATCTATGCTGTGAAGTGCTGTAAAATTTGATAATCCTAACTTACCTAAAAGAGAAAAAGTTTAGTCACATTAACATCTTTTTTTAAATGGTTATGTGCCTTTTTATACAGTGTATGTAAACTTGTATGTCAGATATGTGTCCCACGTAGCAAAAACACTATTAGGACATATATTTTACAAACAAGGATGGCTGTACCGGCGGGTACAACATCACGTCTTTGAGTTTGAGAAAGAAATATTTGGTTCGAATAACATCAGCGCGCTCTATTGTGAATGAGATGCAACTTCATTAATATGCATGATATAGCTTCGAAGACTGATTTTACCTGTTACAGTGTTCAGACAGCAGAGAGACGCCACTTTGTGTTGCCAACCGTAATTAAAACAAGTAGAAGAAGAACCAACTCAAGTAAACACCTTAATCATATTATTGTCTTATTCCGATTAAGGCAAATATTTTGGTTACTGATGTCCATGCAAACGTAGTCACTGTCTGTCTCCCCTGCGTCTGTGTTTGTGTTGCCGCTGTGAAAATGTACTGAAACTCTCCGTTTTATGCAAACCCTTCCCTCTTTTGCCACTCGACACTCCCACCTAAACAAAGCTGGACTCACCAACTTTCCTGACTTTTTTCAAACTAGAGGTGTGAAAACACCCTGCTGAGACACATTTAGGAATAGTGTATTTTTTATGTGTCATGTGCTACTATTTTTTTCTCCCTTTTACTTATTTTTCTATTTTATTTAAAAAGAAACTAAAGATATTTTTGTTGTAGATGATACAGAATACAATCACAAAATCATTCCAGTGGTGCTGCGTTCCAAACAGGATAAATTCTTCTGAACTTCTGAAGAACGCTTTAGAGTGATAAGAATAATGGTGGCCATATTGCAGGGTTGTTCCAATAGTGCTCAAAACTGGCTACTTTAAAGGGTCCTTTGGACCATTTCAAAGGGTACAAATGATGGACAGTTTGAACTTTTAGGGCATACAGGTAAATTCCTTAGAATGGGAGATTCTGCCAGTAGTTCTAGGAATTTTAAAACATTCCACTAGTGCAAAAAACCCACAAACTTCCTGACAAAATTCTTGTCGTCAATCCCAGTTGTAAGAACAACAAATAATAACTTGACTTCTAGTTGATCATTTGGAAAAGTGGCAGAAGGTAGATTTAACAGAGAAAATATCATGGTTTGAGGTTACATTTAGTATGGGGGCATGAAAGAGATCTAAAGAGAGGATGGCAACTTCAACTGCCTGAGGTATCAAGACATTTGTGCTGCCCATTGCATCACAAACCACAGGAGAGGGCAAATTCTTCAGCAGGATAGCGCTCATTATACTTCAGCCTCCACATCAAAGTTCCTGAAAGCAAAGATGGTCAAGGTGCTCCAGGATTGGCCAGCTCAGTCACCAGAAATGAACATTATTGAGCATGTCTGGGGTAAGATGAAGGAGGAGGCATTGAAGATAAATTCAAAGAATCTTGATGAACTCTGGGAGTCCTGCAAGAATGCTTCCTTTGCCTTTACAGATGACTTTATTAATAAATTATTTGAGTCATTGCAGAGATGTATGGATGCAGTCGTCCAAGCTCATCGGAGTCAGACACAATATTAATTCATTTTCCACTGCACCATGACTTTATATACTATACTGTACATTATTTCTGTTAAGTGACAAGACTTTTGTCTAAGCAAAGTCAGACCTTTTTGCCCTAATTAAATACTTAAAAATCAAGGCATGATCATATTTTATTTTGGTAAAATAAGCATAATCTAGAGGCCTTTGCCTTTCATATAAGCCACTTCTGATACCAAATGATCAACCAGAAGTCAAGTTATTATTTGTTGTTCCTAAAACTTGGATAGGCGATAAGACTTTTGTAAGGTAGTAATGTTATGAAAATTCAGAAGTGTCAAATCTGAAATTGAGAACCAAATAAATATAACATACAATAGATGTTAGATCTATAAAAAGCGTTAGATAATTATATTTTACCATTAACATACACTGAAAGACAGGAAATTAACATACATGCTACTATTCTATATAGTAAGTGAAAACAGTTTGTGAGCCGTGTACTATATCCAAATTCATAGTTTTCTTAAAACAGTAAACAAAATGTACCTGAATGGCTTACTACTTCTTTGAGATTCTGAAAAGTGGATGTAATGACACTTTATTTTACCATAAGGCCACAGGAGAGAAGTTGAGAATGGCAGTGTAGTGACTGATGCTACATGTGAAAGCGATATGGCAGATATCTTATGTCCAAATTTCATTCATATAACGCAAATTTTTACTGTAGAAAATGTACCTGTAAAGGTGCCGTATAAAGTAAATCTGGGTATATCTAGAGATAGTCAAATAATAAGAAATCGCTGTATAGAATTGGCCATAGCATGAGCCTCTGACACCATTGTTTCCTTGTTGTCATGTAAAATTCACGAGTGTAAAACCCTGGTGAACAAAAGGCCAATCAGAACACAAAACAGACTGTTGCGTGACTTACAGAGTGTGTCCTCACTGCAGCCTACACCCCTTCTCTTCACAAGAAGTGCCATGGGATTTTTAATGAGTCAGGACCTCGGTTTAAAGTCTCATCTGAAAGATGGCGCTTACTGACAGTATGGTGTCCCCTTTACTTTACTGGGGCATTAGAACTCACACAGACCACAGGTTGAACACCCCTGCTGGCCTCACTAACACCACTTCCAACAGCAACCTAGTTTTCCCATGCGGTCTTCCATCCAGATACTGACCAGGCTCAACCCAGTGAGTAACTGGTCTTGGGCTGCAGGGTGATTTGGCTGTGCATGCGTGTCAGAGTGGTTTTTGCTAAATTATAATTATTTATATGAATTACTAAATTACTGTATAATTATTAAGGTCTACACTTACCCCAACCCTAAACCCAACCGTCACAGAAGCAGGGGCATTACCATAGTGGGCGCTACATTGTCCACTCTGCTTTTTAACTGATCCAGTAAGTCATCATGCTACAGGCTGCAGCGAAGACATCTTGGATTCATTGTGCACTGCTGAATCGTGTCATCTATTCATGCAGAGGCAATTCCTAATTACTGCTTGTTTTCTTTGACATTATAGCTTAAAAATACAACAATGTCTAAATAAAAAATATTACCTACTATTAGGGTGATCAAATGCCTCCTTTTTACCAAACATTTGTATCAAGCCAGGATTTCTGAATCAACTAAAATGTCCAGGATTTAGCTTTTGCTTTCTACGGTCGTCATTAATTGTATACATTTTGCATCACTATTACCTTCCTCTTTACTTGCCAAATTACAATCATGAAACTATGTTACTGAACTTTAATATATAAAGCTATAACATCATTTACTAGCATTTAACACCATTTACATGACACTTAAATAAAAAATATGTTCACTATTAAAAAATTAACTATTTCACTTTTACGTTTAACCCATTCAGGAGTCAAAGGCGTCATGGTGGCGCAGTGGGTAGCACAGACAGCAAGAAGGTTGCTGGTCGAGCCTCGGCTGGGTCAGTTGGCATTTCTGTGTGGAGTTTGCATTTTCTCCCCGTGTTCGTGTGGGTTTCCTCCGGGTGCTCCAGTTTTCCCCGCAAGTCCAAAGACGTGGTACAGGTGAAATGGGTAGGTTAAATTGACCAAAGCGTATGAGTGTGAAAAAGTGTGTATGGATGTTTCCCAGTGATGGGTTGTGGCTGGAAGGGCATCCGCTGCGTAAAACATATGCTGGATAAGTTGGCGGTTCATTCCGCTGTGGCGACCCCAGATTAATAAAGGGACAAAGCCAAAAAGAAAATGAATGATTGAATTCAGCAGTCATGTGCCACCCACTGGCAAAAGCTGCTGCATTCTCTCTTAGCTTTTGCCTTTGTGCTGAGAGATTGAGATGCACTGACCATTGTTTGTGTACATACATGACTAAACAATGGTGGCATGTTACAAAGTAGCCTAAAGAGAAAGGTAAAAGTAATTAAAAAAGCCTATACAATTAACAACGACTACAGACAGCAAAAGCCGGATACTGGACATTTTAGGACATGTAGAAATCCTGCATATTTTCAGTCCCAAAAATAGGACAAGTTCTGTAAAAAGAGAACATTTGGTCACCCTATCTATTATATACAGCGGTATTAGGATTTTTAGACACTGAATCAGAAGGAAATCAGTTCTGCTGTTTTTCAAAAATACCAATATTGATGTACCTGAATTTGTATCCACAATATGAGTCACGATCGAGGGAGCTCATTGAGATGCCTCCTCAGTGAAAATTAGTAAATCCTACACAATTTTTCTTTCAGTGGAGTGTGTGTTTCAGAGGTGAGATACACAGGTTATACACGCAGTTTAGCAGCCTTTCGAACATGTAACACCCTCAAGAGTAAAGCTTCCCTTGATCATTTAACAAATGAGCGCAGAAAGATCCTCCCCCAGTTTGAGTAAACGGCAGTGCACTATAGGGCAGTTTTTACTCCACTCTATCGGGTCCCCATAGGCTCTGATGTGTCTCTGTGGTGTTATGTAATTCCTTGTTTCTGGCTTGGTGGATTGAGGTAAGAAATAATGTTACTTATACTAAAGGTTTCTGAAGCACTGTTGCATTGGATGTCACAATAAGCCTGCAGTCTTTCCAGCTCAACCCACCTCTCTCCGCAGGGTTCCCTGTATCTAGTTAACCAGGTCCTCATTAGCATTTGCACTACAGGACATATTAAATTAAAAAGGAGACTACGATGCTGTCATTGCATGTGTGGCCATAACATGTTGATTCTAAGAAATTCAGCATTATGACTGCGGTTTTTCAATGCTGAAAGCCAGAAAATTGACTTCTAACTTTTAAAGATGTCTTTTTATTAAAACTCATGCCTTTGGGGATTAACGTCATTGATCTTGAGTTTTTTTTCTTCCTTTTCCAAATGTAGGGCATTCCCTTTCTGAATAATAAATAAAAGCCACTGCTGTCTTTCTCATTAGTGGCGTGTTTCACTCATCTGTGATGTTTCATACTTGTCAGGCTTTAATGATAATTACATTTCACCATTCAATGACTGCAAATTGATTTGACTTTTGTGGAATGCCTCATACAGGTTGGATCTAGAAATAATTTTTGTCATTTTAGGATTTTGAAAGGATATATAAACAATCTCTAACTTCAAATACATTCATTTTCTTGTCGGCTTAGTCCCTTTATTAATCTGGGGTTGCCACAGCGGAATGAACCGCCAACTTATCCAGCACATTTTTACGCAGCGGACGCCCTTCCAGCCGCAACCCATCTCTGGGAAACATCCACACACTCATTCACACTCATACACTACAGACAATTTAGCCTAGTCTTTGGACTGTGGGGGAAACCGGAGCACCCGGAGGAAGCCCACGCGAACACAGGGAGAACATGCAAACTGCGACGCCGATTCATTTTTATATGAAAGAAATTAGTACTTTTTTAGAACAGGTCCATAGAAACTATCAAACATGAGAGTAAATAACTTCATAAAGTTGCAGTAAAATATGTTTTTTAAAAATACTCTTTTGAACTTTCTATTGATCTAAAAATCCAAGTATCCATAGAATAAATATCCAGGAAATACCACAAAGCTGTTTTCAACATTTATAATAATAAAAATGTTTCTTGATCATCAAATCATTATATTAGTATGATTTCTGAAGAATCCCAGTAATTCAGCTTTGCCACCACAAGAGTAATTCCAACTTCATTTTTAAGTTTTAAAACATTAAAATAAAAAAAAGAATTTAAATTGTGATAAGATTTCACAATATTACAGAATGTAATAAAATCATGGGCATAAGAGAAGAACTTTTCAAAACATTAAAAAATCTGACTGACCCTATCTTTTTTTTTGATGATAATATATATTTGTAGATGAGTTTTCACTGAAGCGCAAAAAAAGAAATCTCTGGATCATTTTCCAATAATATTGGAGAACATGATCATCTTTCCATGAAGCACATGGAGTCAATAAAGCCAATGCCAAATATTAAACAAATAAACATCCTTGAGACCGTGGCATAAAATAGTCTGAAGCTTATTTCTGCCTCAATGTGAGATGCACAGTCACAATAAGAAGTATAAATTAAAAATGACAGTTATATGTGAGATGGATAGATCCAACTGTGAGAGAGATATCTGCACATGTGAAGCTTATTATGAGATTTACATTGATGAGATTTACATATTTACATTTAAAAGAAATAAAGATTGAGATACAAAGTCGTATCACTAGATTTTTTATAGTATACAATTGTAACAATTTCAAGAAAAAAGCAGCAGATTTTCTAGGGATAGAATAAAATTATGAGAGAAATTTACAATAAAAAAATTAAGACTGTCATAAAATAACAATAACACAAAATAAAGCAAAAAATACAAAATCAATTTCGTTTGGTATAATTTATATCTTAATTTTAATGTATTTCTTTGTTGGTCAGTTATCTACTAGATAAACAAGAATAACGAATAACATTTGAGGTGACATGCTCCAAAACCAGTCATGCTTCACCGCCAAAGCACAAACTGTTTTTCTGAATAAAATAAAATCTAGTCTAAATAAAATTAAAGTGAAATATTCACAGTTTCAGAGAAACTTATATTAAACTTTTAAAACAAAATTATCCATTGCTGGTGAGTTTCAATTTAATTAGTTTAATCAAGTAAATTGAATAAGCAAGACAGGCTTTTACAATGTATCCACAGCACTGAACATGTTTCCAGATTACCTCAGAAAAATGAACACGGTTGGAAGGCTGAGAGAACTCAAAAACTCGTAAGAATGGAGGTCTGCATATTTGTACCAGTCTGTCAAATCAAATTGCTTAAAACACTTTAATATTTTAAAGAAAGTAGTTAAAGTTCGCATAACCAATGATTGATCTTATTTTGATCTGAGCCATGTATTAACGGCGGCACCTGCAGATATAACTGATAAATTATGTGCTTCTATTGTCCACTGTCACCCACATGACGGAACTCTTCGTGAATATCGGAGATAAAATTAAACATGCTAGACTTTCTGCGATGGCGTC
Source organism: Danio kyathit (assembly GCA_903798195.1). Classification (NCBI taxonomy): domain Eukaryota; kingdom Metazoa; phylum Chordata; class Actinopteri; order Cypriniformes; family Danionidae; genus Danio; species Danio kyathit. The sequence goes on along the minus strand of LR812533.1, from coordinate 27,902,019 downwards.
GTGAGGCGTCGCAGACATGGTATTGGTTATCATGAATTATGCCTTATTACACGAGAAGAAACTATTGAATCTTGTGTCACCATGCCCATTTGTTGTTTCCGACTCCCCACGACACCCTACATCAAGGAAATCATGCCGAAATTGTGACAAAATCGTGTGATTTGACCAGGGCTTTAGTTCATGTTAGTAAATACCAACAAAATCTCACGTAACTTCTTAATACAATTCGGAACTTTTTGATTTATTGGCTAATTCATATGAATTTGTATGATCTCATTCGTACAATTTAGTACGATTTGCTTACCCCCCCAATGACGACTGTGTATAGGGTGCCATCTCCATTTTAAAATCGTACATTTTCGTACGACTGAACCTGTACAAATTTGTATGAATTAGCCACTAAACTGACAAAACGTAAAATAGTTATGTTTCCTTCTGAGATCAGGCTGTAAATACATTAACTAATGAAACATTGTTGTAAAGTGTGACTCAAATATAGTAGCAAATTCTGAGATTTAGTTGCTTTAAAGTTAAATTGTGATTCACAAAGCGATTTGTTTTACTCTGAAAAAAAGCCATCCATATATGATTGTGCATGGGTTCATCAGGTCTCTCTTCTCTCCCACACGTTGCGTTTGAAGGATGCACTTATTTCACTTAAAGAGCATTGGTCATAAACCCTTTACTAGTCTCCTCAGTGATTTGCTGTTTGCAGTAGTGAAACATCAGTTATAGACCTGCCTATAAGGAGAAACGGTGAAATACTGTCAGCACATGTTTACCAGCCACTGTCAAATTGAGTTGGGCTGAAAATATTTGAAAACTTAATGTTCCATTGAATTCTGCTCAAAGACGCGCTACATGAAAACACACAATATTTCTTTTTCTGTCATTAAAACATCCAGATTTAAAATGGTCCTGCTGTAGACTAAATTTAAACGTAATGGATCGATGCATCCATGGCAGATTGTAAACAGCAAAAAGCATGATTTTACATTGGTAGCATGTCTGCTGAGAGGCAGACGCTCTGTCTTGAGTTGAGGTGCAGAGGTCACTTTTGCAGCCACTCACACTTTGAAAAGCGTGTGGCCAGTGGGAACATGGTCTTGTCACAACTGGAATACTTCTGCCCTGACTTCTTTATGTTTTGAGGGAGGCAGCTCTCTTTATTTCTACAAATGCACACACATATAGAGCCCTGCACTATTATTGGCACTTGGTTAATATGAGCAAAGAAGGCTGTGATATAGTATATATTATTTAACCATTTGCTCACTATTTTTATATGCATACATTAAAGAGTAGATCAAAAATAAAGAGGGTTGAGTTTTTGAGTGAGAGTGTAGATTGTAATTTTGGAAATTTCTTACCCAACCATATTCTGCTTTTGTTACCACTCCTATTATACACCGGGCACAATAAGGTGCAAGGCGTGAATGACACGATTTGTTGCTATTTTTAGACCATCGCAACTGTCGTTTTCATGTTTTGCAAACCAATCAGAGTCTCATCTCCTATTCCCTTTAAGAGTCAGTTGCATCATGCCATGGCGCATTTGCTATTTACATGGCGGAATTTGTAAGTGGAAAAACTGAATGCTTCACTAGCAAGAAAAAAGTTCAACAGACCATCTGCAGCGTGAGGATAAAGAACAAGCCTCCTCCATTCAGTCTCTTTATTTTCTCTTTAGTTTACTTTTACTCTTTACTTTACTTACGTGGATTAGGAAACAGTGTTGTAAGCACTCCACTAAAGACATCCATAAGCCTACATATTTAATTTTGTTTGTTAAGCACAAAGATTTGTTTCAAAACTATTTCTAAATTCAGTTCTAATTTCCAGCAAACCAATAAATGAACTATAATACTGAAGTGTGGTTTGGAGTTATATCCAAACACACGTCCTATTCTTATGCCCCATATGGTGATGCATACATCTCCAAAACCCGACATGTGGGCAAATCTAAACTTTTTATTAAAATGAATATAATTATGAATATAATAAATATTACTGCTAATAATAATAACATTATACAAATGCAAACTGTCATGAATAAACTGAAAAAAGCCCCCCGACATGAAGAAGGCATGGAGGTAGTGGTTTTTATAATTATATAGAAAATAATAAATGAATGTAACATTTTAATCCTTTAATGCTTTTCATATGTAAAGATATTTGTGTATAGCTGTACATCCTGAGAGCGACGCGGTAGCGCAGTGGGTAGCATGTTTACCTCACAGCAAAAAGGTCGCTGGTTCGAGCCTCGGCTGGGTCAGTTGGCATTTCTGTGTGGAGTTTGCATGTTCTCCCTGTGTTCGCATGGGTTTCCTCCGGGTGCTCTGGTTTACCCCACAAGTCCAAAGACATGTGGTATAGGTGAATTGGGAATGCTAAAATTCACCGTAGTGTATGAGTGTGTGTGTGAATGAGTGTGTATGGATGTTTCCCAGTGATGGGTTGTGGCTGGAAGGGCATCCGTGCGTAAAATAATAAAAATTGCCCTGCGGTTTTTAAGGAACCTTTTTGGTGCGTTATGCTGCGTTCACACCAGACGCGGAAGAAGCGTCAAGCGCGAGTGATTTACATGTTAAGTCAATGCAAACGCGCGAATAGGCATCCTGCGGCGCGATACGCGCGAATGGCGCGACGCGAATGACGCGAATTGCGCGAATGGCGCGGCACGAATGACGCGAATGGCGCGGCGCGAATGGTGCGCTTAACGTGCAAATCGCGCGAATCGCTCGAGTTCAAATATCTGAACTTCTGCGGACATTCGCGCCGCGTTAACCAATCAGGAGCTTGCTCTTGTGGGAGCACGATTGTGACGTAGCACCTGTTGTTGGAGTCCGGGGGAAATCCTCCAGCCGACAACAGTTCATCAAACTGGGCTTGGCTCAGTCAGAAGCACCGCTGGAAGCCCCAGTCATCCAGGTTAAGTTTCTGGAGGAGTTTATGAGCCCACAGCGCTGGGTGCACCTCTGAAAGTATCTAGTGGACTCAGACACGGCTCCAAACGTATCGACGCTGTTTTACAGCCTTCATAAAGCACATAAACACAGGTATTTTATCAATAAAATCAATGTTAGCCATTTAGCAACGAAGCTACATTCACCGAGCAGACAGAAGCCCTGCCCATGACGCAAATCCGCGTCTGTTCTGAAGTGAATTTGACGCGCGAATGAAGCGGAGTTTGACGCGCGAATGAAGCGGAGTCTGACGCGCGAATGAAGCAAGTAAACTCAAATGTTCAAGCGTCTATTTACTCGCGAATACCGCGATTTAGCCGCGCGTTCCGCGTCTGGTGTGAACGCAGCATAAATCAAGTTAGAACTATTGTTCAAGAAGATAATGTTTCGCACTCATCAAGTAATTGCTTCGTGTTGCTTTTATTTTTACATTCTACGGGTGACTCAAAAAACACAAACGTTTCGGCACAATGCCTTCCTCAGTGTGTACTGAAAGGCATCCGTAAAACATATGCTGGATAAGTTTGAGGTTCATCCGCTGTGTCGACCCCAGATTAATAAAGGGACTAAGCCAAAAAGAAAATGAATGAACGTACGTCCTGTGTGTATTAAGCAATGTGTACGCGTTTTGGACCTGCATGGGGCGCATAACTAACGCGCTCTGCGCTGGACTTTAGACCAGCTTTCAGTTGGTCAATGGCGTGGTCTAATTTAGTTTCTTAAAGTAGCAACGCGCCAACAATGCACCTTAACACACCTTCTTTCTAGACCGGCACACCCATGAGTCCACAAAGTGGAGCAAATGGATTTGCTATTTAAACAACATGGCGCAAAACATGAAAATTAGGGTTGCGCTGGTCTGAAAATACCAACAAATCGCGCCAAACAGGTCTTGCGCCTTATTGTGCAACTCATTGCTAAACACTTTCCCCAACAACTGTAGTCACTAAGGTGTACTAAATTGTAAAATATCAATGACAATATACTGTAAAAATATTTTGCTTGTGTAAATTCATAGATGTGCCAATATTTGTGCTCACATATATTTTAAAGATATTGATTTTAGTTGTTTGTTTTCAATGAGAGTAGTTGTTGTTAATATTCTGAGTAAAAGTTCAAAGGGTTAAACGGAAACATTTTAGAATAACAGTCCATTAGTTAATGTGTTTACTAAAATTAACAAAGTATAAATAATCTTGTACAGCATATATTAATCATAGTTTGACATTAATAATGCATTATTAAAATCCAAAGTTGTACTTGTTAACATTAGTTAATGCACTGAGTTAACATGAACTAACATGAACTAATGTTAACTTAAATAAAATCAACTAACATTAAACAAAGTTGAATAAATACTGTAATAAATGTATTATTACATCATTTTAAAGTGTTACCATTTAAACAAGATGTTATGGTAAGACTTTATAAAGTCCATGCTCAAAATTAATTACAGCTCCATTTATACTTTTTTTTTGTTTTAATAATCAAGCATAAGAATTCTATAAATGTATATGAAAAAGACAAAACTAAAAAAGATAGCATTCAGTTATAATTCATTATGAGCATTGGCTTCATAGAAAACGTTAACGATATTTGCCTTATCTATATTAGTGGAGGGCACTGTACTTCCATTCTTCATCTCATAATGAACGCAAATTCCACTGCTGCTCCTTCAGGAAAGCATATGATCTTGCCAGTGCTCTCTGTGCAATCTAATTAACTTGTTGCACTAATTAGTTATTTCATCCTCAACAACACACCTATATGTGCACCACACAAGATGAGGCGAGACTGATTTTCATGCCTTCCTGTGTTTATTTAAACTCACATTTATTTGCAGGCACGCTCCATATACACTCACATCTACTAGTGCGTTCAATTACCCGCTGCCATGAAGATAGAACTGTACTTCCAAACATGTAATTAAAACACGGCTGAAGGCCACATTTTATTCCATTTGCCATTGTTATTGATCATGCGAAGGATTTCATTTAAAGTTTGAAATAAGCTATGGGGGTCCTTGAAGAAATCAAAGCCTGCTGGATCAATAGCTAGTGGATTAAACCTAAACAAGTGCACGCACACGCATCCAAATATCGAAAGGGTCATAGCTGTGGGGTATAGAAGAGAGGAGATTATTCCAACAGGGGCACTGGAACTGGGGGCCACAGCCGGTCTTTAGCCCACTTATCTAATTTTAGTCAGACAATATCATATATATCACATTTATGAAAAGGATGTGATTTGCTTTAGCAAAAATTATACCTTATATCTCAAAGGTGCTCTGCTGGGTTAGGATCTGGTGACTCTGGAGGCCACTTGTGTATAGCGAATTTATGATCATGTTCAAGAAACCAGTTTGAGATGACCTGAGCCTTGTGATATGTTGTGTTATCCTGCTTGAAGCAGGAATTACAGGATGGCCTATTTAAAGGTCTCGTGAAATTAAAATAAATAAAAAATGTAGATGTTGTTTAAGTCTGTTAAGATATCCTTGGTTTTGAGGATATCTATTAGCTAGTGTGCTCCAAGACAGTGACAAAATTTGCATTTAGAAAATATAAATAAAATATAAAATAAGCTTGCCAGTTTGTTACCTCCGTCTAAATCAATCAACGATTTTTTTCATGTCCATAGACTGTAAAAGATATGGACGTAGTATCTGTGACGTCACCCATAGGTTTCTGAAGAGCGCAAATGAAGCTACAAGTAGACGTGGCCAACCATTGCCATTTTGTTTGCGCGTCATTGCACCGAGCGGGGGATACCAAATAATGGCAAAGAGGAGGAGCGTGAGCGAAGCTACAGACACTGCTAGCATTTTGCTTAGACAGGCTTTTCTTTGGAGAGACGCTTGACACTTCATTGTTACCTGCGACTCTTTTGTGTTCTGACCACATGTGCTTGGTTGTACACTATATCAATAAAGTGTTTAGACTTTTAAAAACGCTGTTGTAATACATTGAGCCACTAAGTATTGTTTTTATGATGTTTTTTCTACAGAAGGAAAACGCAAATTACTTCCAAATACTTTAAATATAGTCTGTGTTAGTCAATGCAAGGCTATTTATAAAATCCAGGCATAAAACTGTATGACAATGCTTCAGATGACTGTTCTATAGTCTAGAGCTGATCAATCTGTTATATTCTGGAGTGCATTACAGGAAAATATATATAATAACGAAAATTATAAATGATCTTAAATAAAACAAATACATTTATAGAGATGGTATATACGTATATAATTTCACTCACCTGGGAAATGGAGGCAACTTGAATAGTTTGTGAACACAATTAAGTGCACACAGCATGCCATATCATCTGATAATTGTAGGATTTGAATTCCAAAAGGCAGTTGACTGTGTAAAGCCACATAAAACAAAACAAAAATACGATGTATATGCCGAGTTCAGCGGCTAATCAGCCGGAATTATATGACAGCAACCAGCGAAACCTAGCTGTCACTCAAGTGGCCACACCTTTAATTATGCAGACTTAATATAACTTAATAAAAACAAAACGGATGAGTTATAAAAAAATTCACCCCCTCACAGTTGTCATAAAGGGTAATATTAGCTATATGCACCAAAACCATCTTTTGTACCAGGCTGTAAACATGTTTTTATCAGCTGTAAATCTGGCCAATTTAGCATTGCAGTCAGTGAACATCTGGAGTTCCTGGAGCCAGCCCCCAAAGGAGAGTCGATGAATTGCAGTTTCAGTTACTTGCGTATTGGCTTCATGAGGGAGAGCGGGAAGTTGCCGCTTGGTCACCTCATACATCAGTATCTTGACCAATTAAAAGTATCTGACATGTCCCGCCCTCTTCAAGATGCTTCTCATTTGCTTTTCATTTGTTCCCCTTGAGCTTAACTCTCAATGGCGAAGCTGTGATAAAAAAACAAAATGCTATTGGCTGTTTTTTTAAAAGGGGAGGAGCTACTCTATGTCTCACCATTAATTTTTCAGTTGAGATTACGTCAGTCATCGAATAAAAATGCACATTTCAAAGCACTTCATGGGATCTTTAACAATTTGATCTTTTACTTAAAATAATAACAAAATAACTGAAGATGCTTCAGTTTGTTTTTAGATAAAAGCAGAAGCGAAAGGAGATCAGGAGACTTTCTGATGACAAGATCCAACTAACCTCTGTGATTCTCCAGCTGTGATTCTTAGAAATTTGGCAATTAAAGCTATTGTTTTATCTGTGCGTTTGGACAACATCTTCCAGGCTGATTCATAACACTTCCATTTGTCTGGAATTTCTTTATTGTTGACCTAATGGTAGAAATAGCCATTTTAAAATAGCGAGTTTTTGTTTTTATGTTATAGCCACTTCCCATTTTGGGAAGCTCTGCAAGCTTTACTGCAAGTCTCAGTTATGTACTTTGGTCTTCACTCATTGTGATGAATGACAGTGATTTTGCTTTTGTGTTTCCTCAGATTTACATCCCTTTGATACAGGAGGTCACTTGTTATCGATGAAACTGTGCTGTGTTTTTTTTATTTTTTTTTTATTTTGATCAAAATGTTAAACAATAAGACATTTTTTTGTCATGGGATGCAAATATTAGTGAAGGGCACTGCAGGTGTAAACAAAAGAGCATTTTTCAAATGCCACTTCCTACATAATGATTCAGCAGGTTAAAATGCCATGTCACAAAACTCAAATCCTTTCAAACAGGTTGTCACTTTTTGGTGTCACCTTTTTGTTGTGATCTGCACTATTTGCAGCATGTTTCTGTATTTGGATGTGTTGTGAGAATTTGAGAAAACTCAATTTGTATGTAAGTAATTAAGTAAGCATATTTATATAGCGCATTTATCATGTATGGCCATACACCCAAAGCACTTCACAATCATGAGGAGGGTCTCTCCATACCACCACCAGTGTGCACGGCTGATGCAAAGGCAGCCACAGGACAACGGCAGCTATAGGGAGAGTGGAGAGACAGTGATGGAACCAATTTGGTGGATAGGAATGATTGGGAGGTCATGATGGAGGGAATTTGGCCAAGACACTGGGATTACACCCCTACTCTTTACAAGAAGTGCCATGGGACTTTTAATGACCAAAAAGAGTCAGGACCTGGGTTTAACATCTCATCCAAAAGACGATGCTCACTGACAGTTTAGTGTCCCCTTCACTTTACTGGGGCATTAGGACTCACACAGACCACAGGTTAAATGCCCCCTGCTGGCCTCACTAACACCACTTCCAACAGCAACCTAGTTTTTCCCATGTGGTCACCCATCCAGATACTCACTAGGCTCAGTCCTGCTTAGCTTAGTCCTGCTTGAGTAACTGGTCTTGGGCTGCAGGGTGATATGGCTGTGGCAGAGATTTCTATTTGCATGCATTTTATTAACTTGCAGTGCATTTGATCTCTCTTGGCCACCATAGTTCTGAGATGTGGTGAAAATGGGAGATTAAATCAGCAGCAATTGTGTGATGCTTTTCTTTTAGTATTGACTAAAACCAAACTTAGGCATGGTTTTGGTACATTGTTAAATCTATGCCACAAAGAATGAAGGCAGTTTTGCAGGCTGTATTATTGTAAATATGTAAAACTGTGTGTGCACGAGTGACTCAAGCATTTCAGTTTTCATCTATCTTAAAAAAAGACAGGTGAGAGTAATCCTACTGGCAGTTTTTGCAAGCTACCAGTGCTAGAATCAGTCCAGAAGAGCCTGAGCTGCCTGCAGAAACACTGGGACACACAAGGTTTGTTTTTAGACTAGTCAGATAACCAGCATGGACATCATTGTTTGTCTGTGGAAACACATGGCCGGTTTGAGACAAGCTCCTGTCTGGCTCACCAAGAACAGAATGTGGTTCTAGAACTGGAACCACTTGGGTGGAAAGCAGTAACAGGTGCCTTACTCTGGGTCAGAAAGGACCAAAGAGAGACAGAGATGGAGGCAGAGACCGTTCTCAAAGCTTTCCAACCTGAGGACAGCTCTAGCTGAAGCAGCCTTTTATCCTCTTTACCTGTGTGAACTCATTTAACACTCCTCTTATGTCTTCTGCCACACTGTTCTCTCTGTCTGACAGTCTCTGAGTCACTCGTGTGCCTGCCGTTCTCACTCAACTCCCTCTTCTTATTTTTACCTCTCTAGTTGTAGCCTAGTATTAGAACATAAACTATATAATTTTGCCGCTGTTTTGCAAGAATGAGAGTGTAAACAGTTTTCACAGAAACTCTGCTTGTGAATGAATTATTTATTGCTGGAAGTTAAAAATATTTTGATATACACACACACACACACACACACGCACATTGGTATTGGTGGTTTACGAGGACTTTGCAGTTAAATACACTTTTTTATGGCCTTACCTGTCACAATCTAGTGTCTTCGTTGTGTTATGTCATGTGATGTCTCATGTGCAGTGTTAATGTCATGTGACTCCTTTGTTCTGTTTTCCCGCTGTGTGTTAAAGGGCACATATTTGACCCCTTTTTCCAGATTTAAGATAAGTCTTTTGTGTATCCTGAATGTGTCTGTAAAGTTTCAGCTGAAAATAGCCATCAGATTATTTATTATACCTTTTGAATCTGGGAAATTTGAGTTGTTATAACACTGTAGCTGTTGTTACCCGTGCCTTTAATGCAAATGAGCTAATTCTCTCCACCCACCATTCCCACATACGTGGAGCCATCACGCAGATAAACAGCACAGTGACAGACAAGAATGAAGCAGATCTCACTTACTACAGTAAGAACTTTCCCATCGGTTATTTGATATATTTGTTGTGGAGGTAATTCAAGCCTTTCTGCAATGATGAATCACACACAATGTCCTTTAAAAGTTAGCGCGCATACACAGACACACGTTTAGCTCTGCACTGTTTTTGCAGAGCATGTGTGACAGGATACACGCTAATATCCACTGCTGTATGGACGTCCATTATGTTAATGTACAAAATAACCCTGATTTAAGTCCACAAACCAGGATTGAAGCATTGTCTTTTATAATTATACTGACACTATGCGGCGGTGATGATGAATTACATAGCGATTTTACTGTATTTATTACAGGTGCAGATGATCACAGAGAGTTCAACAGATCTTTTAATCCCAGTTGCTTTGTGCACGTCCTGTCTTGTTGATATGATTATACGCATTGCTACAGAGACATGTAATACGCGGCTGTTAATCAATTTGGTGGGCGGGGAAACCACACTCCTACGTCACGTTGCGGTGGGCCTCAAAATGAGAGGGATTTGGATCCTATTTTAACGTCAGGAAATTTGAAAAAAAGAGACTTATTGTGTTTATTTCACCCCAATATGACTGTGGACACACTAGACCAACACAGTTTTGTCCAAACAGCTTACAAAAGTTGATTTTCATCATTTTAATGTTCATAGTTTCACCTGTTGTCTCACCCCTGTTTGCAATCTGTTTAATCGTGTCTTGTGTATTTAAAGCCAGATTAAAGAGTTCAGTTTGTTGATTGTCCGGTATTGTATTGTTACACCTCCATGTCCTGCCTGAGTTTCATGTTCCTGCTTATGTAGTAAGTGCTTTCTAATAAATAAATATTTTTTTTTGACTCCCGAGTCTCGGACGTCTGCAAGTGAGCCTGTATGTGACATTACCCTACCACTACGCCTAACCCTCACAGGAAACATGTGGCAAAATTTAAATGTGATCAAAATCCCTTAAGTATTATTTATAAGCGTTTTGAATTAGACGAATAAAAGGCATTTCCTCATAAACCAGCTTAATAGATTACATCATGGTCATACTCATGTCATCATACAAATTCATGTCCTTGTAAACTACCAACACCAGAACCTGTACACACACACACATACAACAATAATAATAAAAACAATTCCCTTTAAATGATCTGAGCTCACCATGTACAGTAATTGGAACAATGTAACAGATGTTCATGCATCAACATGCTTTGCTGTTTCTGAAACGACCTTCCTAACTAGCATTTGTAGCCAGGGTTATTATAAAAGTTCTTGGAAAAAAAATAATAATATGGTTTGTCTCCCTAAGCTTGATACACAGGTTTGAACTGCAGTTCATCTCATGTCTTAAAAGCACCTAGTTACATCTGAAACTGTAATTAAATGCTAAAAAGTGCTTATTATGGTGCCACCGCTACGTGACATAAGCATGAAAAACAAAACACTGAAACTATTGTGTGGGCACAAGAATTGTTTTTGCATATGAGAAAACTTTATGCATGTAAAAAGATTTAATTAATAACAAATGGTATAACTAACACTCACTCACTTCCCTTTGGCTTATTCCCTGATTATTAGTGGTCTCCTCAATGGAATGAACCGCCAATTACTCTGGTGTATGTTTTTATGTGGCAGACGGACTGCAGATGTGCAGGGGAGAATACACTATCTTGTGAACCCCCAGTGCTGGGAAACACACACACACACACACACTACGGGGAATTTAGTTTATCCAATTTATAAAACAAGAACCAGTGACCTTCATGCTGTGTGGTGACTGTGCTAACCACTGAGGTATTACTAACAATAAGCTAATAATTATTTTATTTTAATGGCCTATTACATAAAATCTGCTATTAAAAATTTTTCAGGATTTTGTCTAAATTAAAAAAATTAAACACTACAATTGAATTTAGGCACAACATTATAATACAATAGAAGCAGTTTTTAAATAAGTAAACTTGGCCATCACATTATAAAATCCAGTATAAAAAGAATAACAGTTAACACACACGCACATTCTTATTGTAGGAAACAGTTTTTTTTTTTGACATTTTATTCAGAAATTACTTTGAAATGTGTTTATACAATATATACATACACTACCTTACAAAAGTCTTGTCATCCTAAGTTCTAGGAACAACAAATATTAACTTGACTTCCAGTTGACCATTTGGTATCAGAAGTGGCAAAGGCATGTGTGAAAGGCAAAGTCCTCTAGATTACACAAATTTTTTTTTTTATTACTAAAATAAAATACGACCATGCCTTGATTTTTAATTATTTAATTAGTAAGATCTGACTTTGCTTAGACAAAAGTCATGTCACTTAACATACTGTAAATAATGTACAGTATAGAATAAAGTAAAAAAAAAAAAAAACAATATTGTGTAAGACTCCCATGAGCTTGGAGGACTGCATCCATACATCTCTGTAATGACTCAAGTAACTTATTAATAAAGTCATCTGGAATGGCAAAGAAAGCGTTCTTGCAGGACTCCCAGAGTTCATCAAGATCCTTTGGATTCATCTTCAATGCCTCCTCCTTCTTCTTACCCCAGACATGCTCAATAATGTTCATGTCTGGTGACTGGGCTGGCCAATCCTGGAGCAACTTGACCTTCTTTGCTTTCAGGTACTTTGATGTGGAGGTTGAAGTATGAGAAGGAGCGCTCTCCTGCTGAAGAATTTGCCCTCTCCTGTGATTTGTAATGTAATGGGCAGCACAAATGTCTTGATATCTTGGGTCCATGTGAGTTCCGATAGGTCTTCTGCAGAATTAGTGATGACTGGGATGCAGTTCAACAGATCATTCATCAGAAAAATCTACCTTCTGCAACTTTTCCAAATGATCGACTAGAAATCAAGTTATTACTTGTTGCTTTTACAACTGGGATTGACGACAAGACTTTTGTCAGGTAGTGTATACTGTACATATGTATACACATACACATAATTGTGCATGACATAACATTTGAGTTCAGATTAACTATAAAAAGGCATTAAGTTTATTATTTATTAGGCTCGTTTTTATGACCCTATTATGTATATTTAGCTATTTTGTTCCATCATTAAATAAATCCCAATTTTACAGTGTTGACATTTTACTGGAAAGCAATACAAAAAATGAAGAGAATTATTATGTTTATTTACTTTCTATAAATATAAAAGAACATGCACAAATAAATATCCAGTATCAAGAAACATTTAAAAATAAAACAAACATGTTCAAAAATTCATAAATATGCAACAGAGCAGCTCTTTCTCAGTTTTCTGCACACCTGGTGTCATTGATTCCCCCAACGGCTCTCCACCAGAGAAGACGCACACAGGAGTAACAATCAGCCGCGTGTGTGTTTGTGTGTGTAAATGCCCTACTGGGACGCCACATTAATGTTTGCACACGCTGCGGCGAGCGCCTTCATCCGGCACTTAGCCAACAGAGAGATCAGCATGTCACCTTGGGTTTGGGGAGGGGCTGTGATTAATGATGCGGAGGCCTTTAAAAATAAAAGAGCTATTGGATTTTCAGTGTTGCTCTGTGCAAGAGCTCGGGGTGTTATTGGTGCGAATTAGATACAAGTCACAATAAGGAGAATTTGAGATTGGGAAGGAAAGCACTACATTTATCAGTTTTTCACACCATCTGCTACTGCAAGGGTAACGCTCTGAGGTCTCTGGCCTAAAGTATTTCTCTATTTATTCCACCAGCCATTAGAGACTGCTGTTGTTGAGCACTGTTGAACTTTAAAGTCGCCGTGAAATGACAATAGAGTTTTGTTGGGTGTTGGTATGCAATATGCTAGTCCTAAGGTTATAAGCTTGTGTGCAACAAAATATAGACAACATTTGGGTCACACTTTATATTGATGGTCCGCTTGTTGAATTTAAGTTACATTGCATCTACATGTCAACTAATTCTCATTAGATTATAAGATTAAGTTGGGATTAGGGTTGGGGTTAGGTTTTACCTTTGACAATAAGGATTGATGATTTCAGCTGTGCACTTTATATTTGAGCATTCATATTGGGGGTCACCTAAACACTTATACATATATGTAAGAAAATAATAAACAGTAGCTCATACAGTGTTCATCTGAACTGGGATGCCGTAACACGCATGCAGTGCACATGTACAATCTACTCATTGCACACACACACACATACACAGCAAACCGACAACTAGGACATTAAAATTAAATCTGTCACACAATTACCCAGCAAACAATTGTGTGTTTAAAAGACGTCTAATAGACATCTAAATGTAGACAGCTTGGCTAAAACAAGGCTAAACTTGGGCTGTCAGTGAAAATCTAATGGACATCTAAGAATAGCCCAAAACAAATAGACAGATTAGACAGGCTTTATATGTGTAGTCCTTTATTTCTGTTTATTTGATGACTAGTCTAGTTTTGGCCTTGTTTTAGCCAAGGCGACAATGTTTAGACGTCTACTAGACATCTTTTAAAAACAAAAAATGCTTGCTTGGTATTGTGAATGACACATTATATAGTAAACGAATTACACAAACTGAAATTATGAATCGAATATGTGCTAAATGGAAATGCTTTTTATTGTTTATTTTTGTAAATTAAATTGCCACTCACAAGTATAGGGGTCTTGCCTTGCCATTAATGTTTGTCTAACGCACATGTATCTTCTAATATTAATAATAAATATTTATAATAATAAAAATAAATGGTAATAAATGTAAAATGTAAAAAAAACAGAAGGTAATAATATTGAACGCAGTCGACCAATCACAACAAATTAGGAGGGATTAGGATTAGGACTGCGTCAGGAGAGGTTTGTAAAAACAGCTGAACAAATCACATGGGATAATTAGGTAAAAATAAATGCATATTATGTTTTTATTACATATATTCTGCATAATAGTGTTTTTTGATCTTGTATGCATATCTGCCAGTTGTTGGAGACCCACAAAACTAAACTATGACCTTTTATAATGCATAAAAGAGGCACTTCAAAAAATATATTGTGTTGATTGACAAAAAAAATGTACTAAAAATATTTTGTTTGTTACACTTTAGTCTATGTCACAATTCACAGTATTAACAAACAATGAACTAACACTACTAGCTTAATAAACTACTTGTTAGCTGTTAATTAATAGTTACTAAGGTAGAAGTTGGGTTTAAGTTTTGAGTAGGATTAGGGATGCAGAATAAGATCATACTTTATATCTACTAATGAACAGTTAATATCTTAATGAGAGAGGGAATATGCTAAGTTATTATCATGAATTGTGACCTAAAGTGTTATTTATTATTATTTTTATGTTAAATTACACACTATGATCTCCCAGAAAAAATGCATTCATGATCACGTCCAAGTATACAGGCCTTGCATTGCCAGTAACGCTTGTATTTGTATGATGCACATATGTCTTGTTCTATTAAAAATAATGATAAAATAATTTGGTGCAGAACCGGTTTGCCTATACTTCTTACCTGTCTCCGACCCACTTTTTCTATCAAATAAAATCTTATATAATGACAAGAACTGTGCAAGCTGCACATTTCAAGGTACTTCTGGAGACCTTTAGGAACTTACTATGTGAACTCTGTACATGATGCTGATCCCCAGAGTCATGAAGGGTTTGGAGAAATCGATGACTTTCTCCCTCTCAGCCGTGATGGTCAGTGCGGCCACAGCCAAGTCAGCTTTCTGAAAAATATGCAAAGTAATTTCAGCTGTTAGTGACTTTCTAGGATAAAAGGTTGTCAAAATGTGAAGGAGTTAAACTCAGATTAAAGCACTAAATGCATGATTTCCTGCAAGTCCAAAGAAGAGTCTGGCTCCTCAGATATTTACTTATTTATGTTTGTTTGTACAGTGCTGTTGTTGTTGAATAAAACTACATATATTAAAATCATTCTCATTAAACATAATAAACCTAAAATAAAATTAAATTAAATTAAATAAAATATAAAAAACGCATTAAAAATTGTAATGTAATGTAAAAATGTATAAATATTAGATGAAAAAGGAAAATTAAAATAAGCAACGTGGCTTGGCTTACTGAAATGGAATATATTTCAAATTTTAATACAACTCAAATATTAATAATAATAAGAAAATATAAAGCTAAATCTAATTAAAATGATTAATTCTACAATAAAATCTCAATTACTAAAATATCACTGGTTTTCTAATTGAATTAGTGAAGTTGAATCTAATTTAAATATTACAATAAAGCCAAAATAAATAAACAAACTGAGAAAAAAAAGTACTGTTGCCTTGGTTACTAACTGAAACAAAATACATTTTATTTAATAAATAAATTAAAACTAAATAAAAAATATTCATACAGAAAATAATAAAATGTAGACTATAAAACTAATACAAATATTAAAGGTGCTATATGCAAGTATTTCTTCTAATACATAAAATACTGTAATATGTTTTCAGATATTTAAGAAACACGCCAAGTGAACATTCTTGTTTATCTGAGAAACAATGCTGCAGTCAGATATTCTGCTTTGAAAATGTGTTTACCGTGACAGAACGCTGTCTTTGTTTTGGTTCTTTTAACCCGCCCAATGCCAGTTTAGCCAATTATATTTCAGCACCCAGGGTTGCCTTGGTGGAAAACCACGTATTTCATTCATTCATTCAGAAAGGCTTTGAAAGCATGCGCCCTTGACCGAAATGCGACCTCCGGGGGACAGTAGCAGACTCCAAAATGAGACTTCAGATTCAGTTCAACATGAGGTTATTAATTAGCAAACAGTGGTGGAAAGAGTACTGAAAAATCATATTCAAGTAAAAGTACCATTACTTGCCTAAAAATGTAGTGTAAGTAGAGTAAAAGTATCTGCTGTAAATATTACTCAAAGTATGAGTAAAAAGTAGCTATTTTAAAAGTACTCCAGAGTATTGAGTAGTGAGTATTATGCTGTCAAAAGCTGATGTGTTTTTGTAATTTGTGTGTAATTTGTGCATGTGTGTGTAAACGTATCATTCTGTAGTTTATTTAGTTATTGCCCTGAAGGCACACAACATCATGATACATTAATATTAGGTCAGATTTAGGTTGTAATGTCAGGTGACCAAAATTAATTGTCAAGCCAGCAGCTAAGGACAATGTTATTTTGATGTCCAATAATGATGTCAAATGACATTGATATTTGGTTGATTTTAGGTTGTTAGAAAGTGACCAAAATCCAACGTCGAGCCAACATCTTAAGCCAACGTCATATATGGCGTCAAATACTGACATTTATTCATCAGGTACGGCAACCAAAATCAAACGTCTGATAGATGTCATAGGGGTAATGTCCATACAACGTCAAGCTGTAACATCATCAGACGTTGATATTTGGTTAATTTTAGGTTGGACATTGGACATTGACATTGGCCTGATGTTGAGTTCTGACGTCAACCTGATTTTCATTTCCAAACAAAATGCAAAGTCCCCATGACGTTAGGGTTCAACGTCAATCAGACATCATGTTGACGTCCTGTGCCTGCTAGGGGTTTAAGGCCATTTCCGTCACCGTAAACATCCGTCATCTTCTTATCAGTGACATGCATCTAAACAGTCTCTGGGTCAATACGCGAAAAGATTTTGAACATCTTCATGGACACTTTTAATACTTCCAAACAGTTTGCTGCAATTATAAAGTGCACACGTCTTGAGGTAGTTCATTATGATGTGATTTACCTTCTACGGTATGTGCGATTTGATTTGACAGGAATTACAGGACTGATTTTTGTAATCCCCATAGACAAGAAAAATAAAGTTACTGCATGTTGAAAGAAAGTAGTGGAGTAAAAGTACAGATACTGCACTAAAAATGTACTCAAAGAAAAGTACAAGTACACATTTTTAAAACTACTCAGTAAATTACAATTCCGGAGAAAAACTACTCAATTACAGTAATTTGAGTATTTGTAATTAGTTACTTTACACCACTGTTAGAAAATAATATAAATATTACAAATGTAAACATTAGGTGAGCAGGTTAGATTGTAACAGCGTGTCCTAACAACACACTTCGTGACGAGATACGCAGATAAGCAATTTGGCTGCTTGCACCAGACGAAACACGACAGGAATTTAAATACAGCCATTCAGAAGCACAGAATATGCACTCACTCATGAAATGGTAAGGTTTATAATATAATTATTACATATCAAACCTCTTATTAAATGTAGATGCTGAATCACTCATATGTGTTTAGTTCTAAAGTTCAATTTCAAACGGTTTATTTTATTTTTAAGATCTGAGGTGAACTATCTGCTGCTGCTTTCAGTAGTACAGCAGTAACTGTCATGTAAAATGGCGTTCAAACTCACATTGTTAGCATTTAACACTGAATAAAACACATCAGGTGTGCCTGAGGTGATCATGTCATAGTTTTCTGTGGTTCACCCATGAGAAATAGAAGTCGTTTCAAATATATTAATTTGAGGTGTTGGTTAGGATAAAAACTCCTTTTAATATGCAAAATATTTCTTCTATCGGGTGCCATTGCTTTTTATTTAGAACACAGTTTAAATCACTCGCTCCTGTTTGTTCTCAATCTGGCAACCTGGGCTTGCGTTTGTTTTGATCCAGGAATGCAATGCCTAGTTCAACCACTGGGTGTCAAACTTACATACTGCACTTTTAATCTAAATACTAAAGCAGAAGTTAGTTCAAAATAACACTACTACAACAGCAACAACACAATATTTTTTTCTTTAATAATCCTTTAATTTATTATTAGATTTAAAAAAAAATATTTAGAGAAATATTTAAGATGAAATAATACATATATACACACACACACATACACACACACACATATATATATATATATATATATATATATATATATATATATATATATATATATATATATATATATATATATATATATATATATATATATATATGTATGAAGAGTTCAGATGCAAAAACCTCTAAGTGCCATCTGAAATTTCCATCGAAACTAAGCATTATTCTCAGCCTCCTTTGTTTATGTTGAGTTATTTCACTTTGAAAACCATGAAAAGCACTTATTCTTTGCCATAAAAGTGAAATTACTGATATTAAACACTGGAGCCTAATAAAAATGCTCATTTTAGAAGAAATCTGAACATCTGAACTCTTCACATTTAAAAAAAAGTTACTTTAAAAATACTGTAGCAGGAAAAAACAAATCAAAAACAAAACTGTCAGCTTTTACCAATCAATTTGTCATAACTTTTTTCCCGTTGTGTGTGTATATACATCTCACAGGTGCATGACACCCCTGTTGCTCATCCTAAATAACAAGATTAAAGCATTTAGACCACTGTAAACCAGCAACAAACCAGCTCATCCACCTTAAGCTGCCATGACCTGTCTTTTTACAGCTGGAAACAACTGCCTGCAGTCCAGACACCTGTATTTTGGCAAAACCTGAAGTTACTGTTGTGTGTGTGTGTGTGTGTGTGTCTGTGTGAAGGAACATGAAGACAGAATGTGTGCAGACTGTCATGACAAATCACTCGACACAGCATCTATTGCTGGCGGCCATGAAGCTGAGCTGCTAATCACACAACACCCAAAAGTGCATCTGCAAGGGCTTTTACGGCCCCTCGGGACCCTCTCTTACCCTCCAATGATGGGCTACTGGAGCTCTGCTGTAAATGAGAGAGAATCTCTGGATAGTGGACACCAGGTTATAAGATGGTGTTATAGCCTCAAGAATCAATCCTTGAAAGTGCAGTAGATCTGTTAATTTTTAGAAATCTATTAGAAAGGTGCTTTCAGATGTAAGAAGAGTGAGGTTTATCAGGTGTTTGTGTGATGCTGATTGGATCTTTCAGCATATGACTAATGAGAGAGAGGATTAGAAGTAAAGGAATTCAGAGGGAAGTAATGGTGTAGTGATATTAGTAATATTGATATACTATTATGGTTTGTTTGCTCACCACTAAAATTAAGTATCTTTTGCTCAGAAGAGTTTAAAGGTGGATAAAAGCATAAATTATATCTGTTGATCGTGTAAAGACTTGGATTGAATATTTTGATTCATATGGATTTCTTTTTTGATCTCTATATGGACACTGAATATTTTGGGTAAACAGACTTTTGAAGGAGGGATAGAATTATATACACACTGTAAAAAAAAAAAAAAATGCTGGGTTCCACTCAATCGATTTGTTAAACTTGTTAGTTTTTTTACAAAGTGAAGTGGATTGAACATTAAACAATTAAGTTGTCCCCCCAAAAACTTCCCAAATTGGGTTGTTTCAGCTCATTTTAAATAAGTAGTTTAAACAAGGAGCTAAATAATTTATTTGAGGGTATATAAAAAGATCTTACTTTTTACAATGAACACTGAACTATTCCATTTTTTAATCTTTAATCTTTCAATCGACCGATTAAATTGACAGTTCGGATTCAGCTAATGAGCATGTTTCTTTTGCAATAAGCTAAAATGCGCTTTTTTGTTTTCTTTGTTTTTCAATTGTCATTTCCTGCATAAAAAAGCTTTTATTTGAAATTTGGAAAATTTGTTATCAGAACTCAAAACAAATATTCACATTTTACTTTGACCCACACCACATAAAACCAGCAGCCTGATCTCACGAGGAAACGTAACTATTTTACGTTTTGTTAGTTTAGCGGCTAATTCGAGGTTAGTCATATGAAAATGTATGAGAAAAAGGAGACGTGGCACCCAACACCGCCCTAAACCCAACCGTCATTGGGGTAAGCAAATCATAAATTGTACAAATGAAATCGTACGAATTCATACAAATTAGCCACTAAATCAAAAAGTTGCGAATTGCCATGAGGTTATGTTAAAAACCAGTGAAATTTTGCATTTTTAAGTGGTTTCATGATTTACTAATATTTTGAGGATTATTGCTACTTATTTTATTGCTTATTTTTTAAGTTTTAGTTGTTTAAGTCCATTAAGTTAAAGTAAGCAGGAGACAAGTTGCGATATTCAAACTCAAATGCAATGTAAAAAAAAAAAGCTATGATTTTACAGTAAAATACTGTACAAATCTGTAACCTGACTAACATTAAGTTTCCTTAAAACATAGTGTTAATTGCTGTTGAATTCAATGAATGACACTTCAATTTTCATCTTTGTTTTTGTGATATTACTATGGTTCTTTTGACATTTTTTCTCATACAGACATACAGGCAATGTATTTTGGTGCATTTAAACAAAACAGATACATTTATTAAAATAAAATTTTAGTCACCAAACATATTCAGAAATTGAAAGATAATAAAATTAAATTCAAGAAAAATATTGCAAAAAAAATGACAACCTACAACATTTCAACAAAGTTTTTCAATTTGTTTGATCTCTTGATTTTTCCTTTTTTTAAAATGTATATTTAATAAATTTCTATAACATATAAATTTGGGTGTACTAGTTTTTGAAGTGTTATTGTAAGTTATTTTGTTAGATAAGCTCTAGATTTGGCTTCAGTACTGACTAATCTAATGTATTTGCAGAAATATAATATTGTATAGCTTCCTAATAAAAATATGAATTTAAAAGATAGATTTGTGAGGGGTGTACTTACACATGCTGAGCACTCTATATCGCTCTCTTTGTGGAACAGCTGTTTGGGATGAAGATTGGTTCGTTATTTGACTTTCTCACCCCCACATGCATTTGATTGTGCAATAACGGTATATTTGTTGTCAGGGTTGTGGGTGTGGGGGAAAGGAGCGAGGACTCAAGTGCAAGATAATGGGTATTTATTTATAATAAAATAAAACAAAAAGGCAAAATAAACAACCCCGAGGGGGAAAACATTAACAAAACAAATACACACACACACAAACTTGGCTGGGCTGGCAAGACAGGAGCAGGAACACGAGGGAGATGATGAACAAGGATGACGAACTGGCACAGGACAGCAGACATGAGGAGATTATATAGAAGCATAAATTAACACAAACAGGTGAACATGATAAACTAATAATGGGTTAACAAGAAGGGTGGGGCTAGACAATAGACTGGCGAACACATGACACAGACACACAAGCACGCGGCGCATGTAAACATGAGTCACGTGCTAAACACAACACCAACAGAAGACTGAACGCGGGACACGAGCACACGATAGATGTAAACATCTTACCGTGCGCTCACACATAAGCACCGCGCATGCTTCATCTCAGCGCCAAACGAAACCAAAACCAACCAGACTGAGACGCTGAGAATGAAACAGCGCGATGCCGACAGAACAAAACAAACACGAGTACGAGCGCGCGCGTCACAAGCACGCCGTACACGCTCGCATCAAGCGGGAGCGCGCACGGTCAGCAAGCACTCATGACAGCGCGCGCACACAGAGACACACAATGACAGAAAACAAGTGCTCGACCCGAGAAAACTCGAGCCGAGCACCACAGGGCATGACAAGACAGAGCTAGTGTCTGGACTCTGCCACCAAACAAGAATTTGCAAGACCAGAGTGGCAGAACCCTGACATTTGTAAATTACATTCAAAACAGTGGTGTATTAATGGAATACGGTTATTTACAGTAAAATTGAGACATATGGTTTCTACCATACTGTAGAATTCTGACAACCACAGCTGCTGTTTTTTTACCATCAATTTTGCAGATTTTTTTTTTTTTGTGTGGAAAAAGAAATGTAAACCTAGACATATTTTTCCAATATTTCCATTCAGTACTAGTAAGCTAACTTTTTACTGTTTACACTTTAGTTAACGATATCATCCCAGGGTAGATCTGCTTCCTCTCTGCTCATTATGAAGCCAGTTTAGTTCTGTCGACTTGTGCTTCTCTTTCAGCTGTGGCACAGGAAGACGAACTCTCACCCGTTCCCTGATGATTCACTTCACAATAACAGCTTGCAGATGCACTAATCTTCAAGTGCTCTCCATAGTTCAGCTGTGGCCTTCAGCTCTTCTCCAACTCACACACACTTCACACAACCCAACACAACACCACAAACAAGGAAACGGCGCAGAACACAAATCCCTCAAACAGATGTCCTCCATAACAGAAACAAGGACAATAAGCGCCGCTCAAACAATTGACATCTCGTTACATATTAATATTGACGACTGGACCGCGCAGAGAGGGAAATTATGAGACGGAGACTCTAAATAATAAATAATGCAGTATGATATTCTTCCTCCTCCTTCAGCTTTGACTCAATCAAAAAGCGATGCCCCCAAAAAATGAGAGAAGAAGGCAATGTCAACTCCATCACCACTGAATAATACATGGACTTAAGTTCCCAGTGTGGCATTTGAGATTCCCTCTGAGGCGAATTCTTCATCTGACGCCACAGAAAAGCCTGACAGCTCGGCTGCATCCATACCTTTGTGTAGCACTGCACTGCACTTTCATTTTACAAGACTTTCCTGAACATTATGAAAACGCAAGAGCAAGACTGAACCTTTGGGATTGTGTGTCCATGTTTCAGGGCGAATGTGAGACACTATTTGTTCAGAATTCTTACTGCAATGACCACTAAAAGATTTGTTGAAATATATATATACAGTTGAAGTCAATATTATTAGCCCTCCTGTGATTTTTTTTAATTATTTGTCAAATATTCTCCATGTTATATATAACAGAGCTAGGATTTATTTAACATTATTTCCTATAATATTTTTTCTTCTAGAGAAAGTTTGTTTGGTTGGGCTGAAATAAAAGTTTTTACATTTCTTAAACTGATTTTTAAGCTCCCTTAACAATTATTTTTTGAAAGGATACAGTACAAACCACTGTTGTCCAATGACTTGCCACAGCCATAAAGCCCTGCAGCCGTAGACTGGTTACTCACTGAAGCTAAACAAGGCTGAGCCTGGCCAGTACCTAGATGGCTGACCACATGGGAAAACTAGGTTGCCGTTGGAAGTGGTGTTAGTGAGGCCAGCAGGTGACGCTTAACCTGTGGTCTGTGTCCTAATGCCCCAGTAAAGTGAAGGAGACACTACATTGTCAGTGAGTGCCGTCTTTCAGATGAGACGTTAAACCGAGGTCCTTACTCTCTGTGGTCATTAAAAATCTCGTAAATAGTAGGGGTGCAACCCCGGTGTTCTGGCCAAATTCTCTCAATCCATCATGGCCTCCCAATCATCCCCATCCACCGAATTGGCTCTATCACTGTCTCTCCACTCCACTAATAGCTGGTGTGTGGTGAGCACACTGGTGCCGTTGTCCTAAGGCTGTCGTCGCTGTCACAGTTGTAGGTTTGTGCGCGCTTCTGAGTGTCTGTTTGGTCACATGATTTTGTTTTGGTGTTCCACGTGTGTCTGTTACGTCAGTATTATGTCACGTGCTATGTAGAGTCCTGCTATCCTGATTAGCCTGCCAGCTGCGACTCATTATCTAGGCTATATCTGGAGAGCGCGTCTCTTGTCTCGTGTCAGTTCCTTGTTTTTTTGATGTGCTCTCTGTTTGTGTTCAGGACTGAGTTCGTCTGAGACCCTGATCAAGCTGCTGCTGGTGGTGTAATGGTGTGGGGGATATTTTCTTGGCACACTTTGGACTTTGGGCCCATTAATACCAATTGAGTATTGTGTCAATGTCACAGCCTACCTGAGTATTGTTGCTGACCATGTCCATCCCTTTATGACCACAGTGTATCCATCTTCTGATGGTTACTTCCAGCAGGATAACGCGCCATGTCATCAAGCGCGAATCATCTCAGACTGGTTTCTTGAACATGATAATGAGTTCACTGTACTCAAATGGCCTCCACAGTCACCTAACTCAATCCAATAGAGCACCTTTGGGATGTGGTGGAACAGGAGATTCGCATCATGGATGTGCAGCCGACAAACCTGCAGCAACTGCGTGATGCTATCATGTCAATATGGACCAAAATCTCTGAGAAATATTTCCAGTACCTTGTTGAATCTGTGTCACGAAGGATTAAGGCCGTTCTAAAAGGGGGGTCCAACCCGGTACTAGTAAGGTGTACCTAAAAAAGTGGCCGGTGAGTGTATGTATGTAGTTTAATAATTATTTTTGGCACATTATTATAAATGTCTTAAACTATTTTTAATACCAAAAGATTTTATTTTTTATTCATCTAAAAACAGGGTACAGGTATTACACTCAAAATGTATGTAGTGCTCGTCATTCACCATGGTTGTATTAGAAATACTCGCACAGCAGTGTAATGTTGGTAATTTAATGGCAAGTAATTAAAGTTTGCCAGCTCTCCATTGATTAAATGTGTCACACCACATCGTCCATGAAAAAGAGCCATTGTGTGTTCATATGCAAATCTTCACCCATTTTTTAATGTGATAAAAACAGGGTAAATGATTAAAAGAAGGTCCCTCATGGGATGTGTGGTCTGTCAGATGAAGGCAGTGCTGTTCACCCCTTCAGCAGACCCTCATCGCCCTCCACTGTCTACACACTCAATGGCCACTCTCAAGGTCAGCTGTATAGAACATACTTTGAGGGAACAAATTGAGACAATAATAAGATTAGGCACTTCTTTCTTTATTTCACTAATGGCTTTGCCCTCCATTAGCTTGTGGAATTAAGACAGATAACTTCTCAAAGCTTTCTCCGCTTTTGTACGGGAGAATGAAGGCTGCAGAGGAATGTTCAGGTTTATGACCCTTTCCCAAAGGAAATATATGAATATCGCCGTGGCCTTTTTGTTCATTTTAGAAAATTTACTTTGCTCCCCGCGGTGCCTGACCAAAAAAATGGCCAAATAAATCAGCTGTAATGCTGCAACTGCTTTGAAATAAATAACATTTCTGGCGAAAAGGGCAAACTATGTAGCTAAACAGAATTTGCAGCATGCAAGATTTCCATCTGATCAACGGGATCTCAGTGGCTGTCAGAATGGGACCAATACTGTTCATGCTTCAGCAAGTCTTTTTAAACACATCTGTGTGTGAGATCGAAAGGGCTAATTGAAATTCTTTAAGACGAGAGTCCCTGTAACTGGGTTTGAGGCATAAATATGAATGTTGTTGGTTAATCTGCATCACCTGTGTTGAAGCAAGTAAAACAACTTTTAGTCTGGCTTCAAGGCTTCCTTCTGTTAATGAATTATTGAAATGAGCATTTGAGAATGAATAATTCTAGGTTTAAACTAGAAAAAGCAGTCTGTTTTATTCGATGTGAACAGCAGAGCTGCACTGCTTTAAAAATAATTCATACTACAAGGAAATGACTGTTCCAGGTGCCAATATAACCAGCGGTTAAATAGAGATTTTGGATCAGGGAAAACTTAAAATATGCTAGTGATTCTGGTTTCCGCATGTAAAATTTGACAAGCTTCTTGGACAAGCAAAGTGCTAAAAATATTTTTCTCCCTGTTTCTCAATAAAGCATTTTTTATTAGTGTTGTTTGGTTTGTAGAGCCAGAATAAAAAATGGCAGTAAATTGTTTTATGCATTTGTGCATTCGTATATATATATACATCTTACACCTGATATATCAATATCATTACAAACAGGTTGTCAGTTAGATCTCTTTTTAAGAAAGCAATATTTTTTTATCTGGTAAGGAGTCAGGACACATTAAATTGATCAAAAGTGACTGTAATGGCATTTATACTGTTATAAATTATTTCCTTTTTATTTGAAATTTCTACTCCTCAAAGAATCCTAAAAAAAACCCATCAGTTTCTACAAAAATACTAAGCATATGAATATTTAGGGTGACACAGTGGTTCAGTGGTTAGCACTGTCACCTCAAAGCAAGAAGATCGCTGGTTTGAGTCCCGGCTGGGTCAGTTGGCATTTCTGTGTGGAGTTTGCATGTTCTGCCCGATTTTTGTGTAGGCTTCCTCAGGGTGCTCCGGTTTCTCCCACAGTCCAAAGTCGAAGTGAATAAATGAATGAATATAAATATTTATTAAGTATAATTTCATCAAATTGTAATGATTTCTATGTAGTATATTGAATTAATCAAATAAAACAGATTGTAGTGAATTCTTTAGATAAAGCTGGCAAATTAAAGCAGCAAAATATTTTGGAAACATTGAGGAATTACAGGAAAATATAACATATCTAAAGCTAATATAACAAAGGTAAAAAATATAGCTTTCTTTTTCAGTCATATTCTTTGTCATATTCTTCATACTTTGGTAATTGTCATATTATTTCAAAACATTAAGCTCATAACATGCTTTTGTTGCTGGAGTGTAAATCATTCCTTGCATCTCTGCTACATACAGTATTTGTCAGTTGAGCTAAATACCACTTGAAATGCAGCTTCTGTGCCACCTCTGCAGTGCAATGATGTTGACACTGATTTCATTTGACTGGCAACAACCACATAATGCGAATGAATTTACATGAATGGGGACACAAACAACACACTCAGCAGGTTAAAAAAGTTGTAAAGGTAAAGAATTCTTTAGGAAATCAGAAATAAATAAAGAAAGAAAAATATTTTTGCTTTACAGAATCACACTTATTAAAGTGGTTAAAAATGTTTTGTTAAAGTATATAATATAGTATAGTATACTATAGTACACTCACCGGCCACTTTATTAGGTACACCTGTCTAACTGCTCGTTAACGCAAATTTCTAATCAGCCAATCACATGGCAGCAACTCAATGCATTTAGGCATGTAGACATGGTCAAGACGATCTCCTGCAGTTCAAACCGAGCATCATAATGGGGAAGAAAGGTGATTTACTGTAAGTGACTCTGAACGTGGCATGGTTGTTGGTGCCAGACGGGCTGGTCTGAGTATTTCAGAAACTGCTGATCTACTGGGGTTTACAGAGAATGGTCAGAAAAAAAGAAAATATCCAGTGAGCGGCAGTTCTGTGGGTGCAAATGCCTTGTTTATGCCAGAGGTCAGAGGAGAATGGCCAGACTGGTTCCAGCAGAAAGGCAACAGTAACTCAAATAACCACTCGCTACAACCGAGGTATGCAGAAGATTCTCTCTGAACCCACAACACATCAAACCTTGAGGCGGATGGGCTACAGCAGCAGACAACACCAATTGCCACTCCTGTCAGCTAAAATCAAGAAACTGAGGCTACAATTTGCAGAGCTTCACCAAAATTAGACAATAGAAGATTGGAAAAACGTTGCCTGGTCTGATGAGTCTCGATTTCTGCTGCAACATTCGGAGGTTAGGGTCAGAATTTGGCATCAACAACATGAAAGCATGAATCACGAATCATCTCAGACTGGTTTCTTGAACATGACAATGACTTCATTGTACTCAAACGACCTCCACAGTCACCAGATTTCAATTCAATAGAGCACCTTTAGGACATGGTAGAATGTGAGATTTGTATCATGGATGTGCAGCCAACAAACCTGCTGCAACTGCGTGATGCTATCATGTCAATATGGACTGAAATCTCTAAGGAATATTTCCAGTACCTTGTTGAATCTATGCCATGAAGGATTAAGGCAGTTCTGAAGGCAAAAGGTGGTCCAACCCAGCTCTAGTTTTTTTTTCTCACTATAATCCAATATAAAAATGTAGTATTTGATTTTGAATATATTTGACTTAAAAGATGTTGATAATGCATGACAGCTGAATGCTGTTATATGTGTAGTAAAATGTATTGATGCCACTCACCCTACTAATGAGCTCTCCCACCATCCCTGTCCAGGTACCGTTGGCTCCGGGCACCCCGTACACACCGTCTCCAACTAACCGAATGCGGTACTTGAACTTCAAGATATCCGCCAGCTCTTTCAGCATGTCCACACAGAAGCCCTCATAGCGATCGTTCCCTTCAAGCTCCTGATGATTGGCTCTCAGCATTACATACGGATTCTCCTGTAAACACAGCACTGGCGTATCAAAAAAATATCTTCTGTAACTTTTGTGTGACAGATGAAAATAAAAAAGATCATTTCAATCCCATATTTTCAAGACAGCAAACCTGTTGCTTCCTGGGAAACTGTTGAAAAGTATCAGTAATAAAAACGGTTGCTACAAACAGGGAAGACACTGTTAAAAAATGTTTCCTTTCAAAATAAATTACTTTGACAACCAGGCAAAATGCAATAACAAATATCCTTTTGATCATTTCAGTTCCGACTTTTAAAACTGAGATCAGATGATCTGCTGAGGTTGAGTTTTTCTGTAATGAATAGAATAATATATTTGTGAATTTCAGTTTACGTTAAGTTCTGTTTGAAAAAAAAAAACAAAACATATTGCATCAGTTTTTTCAGCTTTTTATTCCAAAACTCAAAACTACATTTTTGTAGATTCTCAGACCTCTGTTTTTTTTTTATTCTAATACATCAAAACTCAGACTAAACTTTTAATTCTCTGGAAAAATATCATCAGGTGACAGGTTTGTAGGCATTCGGCAAAAAGCTATCTGACTAAATAGCTTTAGACAAAAGAGTTTTAAATGAAATCGGCTGTCATTTAAGAGAAGAGTAAAAGAAAAGTAATTTATACAATATGCTTCTAAAAGAGGATGCATCAAGAATATAACCTTTAATGAACCAGTCAAAACTTAATTACTTACTCCCAGGGCCGTTTTATATCGAAGTTGATATTTAGCCACATCATGTTGGTGTTTCATAACATCAAATTTTTACGAGGTGGGTCGTTAATCCAACGCTCAACCTCCGACCTGGAGGACCAGAACATACACACATGCACTACAGACAATTAAGCTTACCCAATTCACATATACTGCATGTCTTTGGACTTGTGGGGGAAACTGGAGCACCCGGAGAACAGAAATGCCAACTGACCCAGCCCGGGCTCAAATCTTCTTGCTGTAAAGCGACATCGCTAACCAATGCACCACTGTGCTGCCCCAGTCAAAACTACTCTTTATAATATGTTCATATATGCAATCAATTTGGACACATTAGAAGGTCAGATAATAGATTTCATTAAGGAAAACAGAAAAAGGCATTGGAACAATTCCATGCAAACGTCAACCTTGCCATGAAAAAAAAGTTTTCGCCAAAATAGCAAAACTGTATCTACATTTTTGTTTGTATAGTACTTTTTAGTATTTTACAGTACTTTAAAAATACCACAAAAAAAGTCTCTGGTAATTTTTTCAAACAATTATATTTGTTTTACTAAAGTCACACAAATGCCAATTTCACATCTGTTCAAGCGCTTCGAATGTTATCACTCGATTAAATGGGCGTTATCAGTGGTTATCAGCTGATAGATATGGGCCAGTAGGGGCCTCCTGTGCCTACTGGTAGTGGTCCACATGGTTAACCAGCTATACTAATAGAGAAGACTCCAGATCCAGATCTGTTTTTACATTACTGTGATGGTTGAGTTTAGGGCTGGGGTAGGGGTAGACGTTAATAAAATACAATTAAAATTTAATGAATAATATAAATAATTCTCGTTAACTTCCAGCCGTAGCTGTATGTGATCTAAAGCTGATTAAGCTTGTGGATGGATGATAACAGCCTTCTGAGTCCATATCTATCAGCTGACAACCACTGATAATGCCCATTCAATGGAGTGATAACATTGGAATCGCCTGATCTGTCATATTCATAATACAGAGGTGTCTCATCCCTAACAAATCTTTTTCCTCATGAATGCAAAAATGTCAAATAAAATAAAATCAATAATTTTTGTTCGATAGAGAGCAAACTCTTATCTTTTTGATTGGCATTATTTCTTTTGGGTTGTGCAGTTTAATTGACAGAATTTCAACAATGTATGTTGTATACTGTAAACTCTTTTGGTCACATCCATAACGCATGTTTTTTTCTTCATTTAAAATCAAAAAAATGTTTACAGATTGATATTTTTTTGATCCCATGACTCAGTGCTTAGTTGTTTTGGAAAATATAAACAGATGTTTCAATATAATGTTAACACATACTTTCTCTGTAAATTCACGTTTTGAATTTTGACTGCAAATGTCACATCAGTAACGCTGGAATTGCTCATTGTCAGTGTTAATCAATGTTTTTAGAAACATATAAAGCAGACAGAACAGAGATAATAGATAGAGCATGTTAGTATTAGAAAGTATTTCTTCTAAATAAAATTAACAGAAAAAAAAATCTAATAAAAAGTGTTAATAGAAGCCCAGACCATTTTGTTAAACCAGACAGAATAGAAAATAAAATTGAGCGTGTTTGCAATTTCGGTCCCATTTTGGTTAACTTTGTTGTCGATTTGCCTGAGCTTTAAGTATGAGGTGTGATGCTTTTTCTATCAATGGCTCCAGCCTTTTATTCTGATGTCTTTTAGAAGTCTGAGGATGTGCTAAAATGCCCAGTGCAGTCATGAGGGTTTGTGACTAATGCAAGCCCACCAAAAGACAAAGTTCCTAATTTATGGTTTGTGTTCTCATTCTGCTCAAAACCTGAGCAGATTTATTAGGCAATCTGTGTTCAAAATAAAGCCTTTGTAAACATTTCAGCCACGTTTCGTTCAATAAACACTCGCCGCCCCCTCTGCCATACATTGATACACAGATGTTTTGTTGGTATGCATGGCGGTGAAGTGTGTTACTCTCATTTTTCATACACTTTGCATAAATTGAACAAAACATTGTCACCTTGGACATAAACAGTCACTTCAGAATGCAACCAGCCATGTAAAAGCTTTTCAAAATCACTTTTTGTTATAAAAAAAGAAAGAAAGGAAAAAAAAATCACTTTGCTGATGTGTTGCGGCAGAACAGTCACTAAAATGGCTCTGTTGTACTTAAGATTTGCTTAGCGTAGACTGGTCGGCTGGAGAGAGTGTTTCATTTTCACTAGTAAATCTGACTCGCTCCACTCCGATGCTTTGAGTGGCAATCTGAAGAGCTGAGGAGACTTTTCAGTCTTTTGCATTGCCATGGCAACACTTCTTTTTTCTTTTCTTTTTTTACCTGCCTGTCTGATCCTGCATCCTTGATTTCTGATGTGCCCAGTGGCTACGCTCCAGCTGGCCTGAGTATAGCAGCAGCTGGGTCTTGCGGCCTGTCAGACGAGCTGGGACGTCAATGGACATGTTCCGACACTTCAAATAAACCTGAACCCTATTAATACGAGCCGCTCATATGCATCCAAATAACACGATAACAATCCTTTCACCTCATTTGTATGTCCATAAAAGCGGCACGCTGTATTTGCAGATGGATGTGCGCACCTTGGACCCGTCGGAGCAAACAGCGAAATCCCATATTGCCATGGCACAAAGAGGAACAGCTTTGGCCCAGAGTCTGACACTCTATAAATGCAAATCCTTCCATTTTGTTCATTAACTCGTTGAATCATCCACGCATGTTACCGTCATGCCCCGCACTGACACCGCTGCAGTGGTTATGCAGAAAAGCACAATATAAATGCAAATTCTCATCGCTTACAGCCTGCTGGAGGCACTCAAGTATTGCAGCCGGACACTTTCTTTCAAACTAGGCCTATTAAAGAGCTGCATTTCATGGGCCAGTTGCGTATTAGGCAGACGGTTTTGAAGAAAAGATGAAAGCTAATAAACAAACCTTCTGGATTCAATTAATAGGTCTACACATTGGGTGAGAGAAGTCATTGACGGCTCTGGGTCATTACGTGTTGGACATTATAGCCAACTAGCCTCTGGTCTGATTGATGATTAAGTCAAAGAAAGAGGAGTGATTACATATTTATATTTAATAATCCTTTAAAAGCTGAATCTATGAAAAGATGGAGGATGAGTGTGCACACAGGGCTAAGCCTGGCATATCACTGTCAGTATCAGAAATGAAGATCTGGTACTAGTCAACTACGAAAGTTAAGCGGGCTTTACTATAAATACAACTTTAAAAGCATGGTTATTGTTCACCACAATAAACCATTTCCTACACTAAACATAGCTTAACCATGGTCGTTGTGGAGAAACTGTGGTTACACATATGGTAATCAATCATCTTAAAAAGCCATGATTACAACACTTCTACTACTGTATTATAAAACCATGGTTAATTTGTATCACATGATTGCGACAATCATATAATTTTACAAAACAAATGTTCAGATGAAACACTTCCCATTCATGATGTTTTGAGTGATTGTTATGACTTTTTGATGTTAGACTAGGGACTGAAGGAAATTTCATTTATATTGTGATAATTTTGTGTAATATGAATAGAAGAAAACCATGCATCAACCAAAATACTGCCAAAAACAATTATTTATTACACAAAAATCAAAGGTAAACAGAAAATAGTAATAATAAAGAAGAAGAATAACCACAAATAACCACAAAAGGCAAATTATATACAATTTATAATAACAAAATAATCCAAAAACAATAAACCCCACAGGGGAAGAGGACAAAAAGTGGCACTGAAATAAAATAAAATAACAAAACCAAAAATTAAACTAACTCAGTATAACCCTTTTACCTAATTGAAAACACCTAACTTACCTACTCTACTCTTAACCAAACAGAAAATACAAAGCCATCGCTCACTCCTAAACCTGGTGTATCTATACACAGGTTCGCTAGGTGATGTAAGTCACGTGACATGTACCTCTCCAAATCCCCTGGGGAAAACAAAGAAAATCAACAAATGATCTCAAATGAAGCATAAAAAAGAAAATTTATGAAAATAAACAAGATGCAACTTTGGCAAAGCAATATAAAGTACTAAAACAAAAGAAATAACGTGAGGGAGATTAAAACAAAGAACAAAACAGGAATGCATCCTACTCATCGTCTTTTAAAAACCTGGCCACCACTTAGATTGGCCGCACTTGCCGCCACCTCAACAGCTAGCTTATTCATTCATTAATTTTCCTTCAGCTTAGTCACCTTATTCCTCAGGGGTTGCCATAGCGGAATGAACCGCCAACTTATTCAGCATATGTTTTACACAGCGGATGTCCTTCCAGCTGCAACCCAGTACTGTGAAACACCCATAAATTCTCTCATTCACACACACACTCATACACTACGGCCAATTTAGTTTATTGAATTCACCTGTACAGCATGTCTTTGGACTGTGGGGGAAAGCGAAGCACCCAGAGGAAACCCACGCGAACACGTGGAGAAATGCCAAATGGCCCAGCCGGGATTTGAACCAGTGACCTTCTTGCTGTGAGGCAACAGTGCTAAACCACTGAGCCACCATGCCACCAACTAGCTCATTCATTAATTTTTTTTTCGGCTTAGTCTGTTTATTAATTTGGGGTCGCCACAGCGGAATGAACTGCCAACTTATCCAGCATATGTTATATGCAGCGCATGCCCTTCCAGCTGCAACCCATTACTGGGAAACACTCATACACTCTCATTCACACCCATATACCACCATGGACAATTTTATTTTACCCAATTCGCCTGTACCGCATGTCTTTGGACTTGGGGGAAAACGGAGCACCCTGAGGAAACCCACACGAAAACGGGGAGAACATGCAAACTCCACACAGAAATGCCAACTGACCCAGCCAAGGCTCGAACCAGTGACCTTCTTGCTGTGAGACGACAGCACTACCTACTGCGCCACAGCGCCACCCCCAACTAGCTCATATATTTTTTTAAATATATTTTTACTTGTGTAATTTCAAATAAAACAAAGATAGGCATGTTCAAAATAAACATTACTCTGTTACTTGTGTTTATTGTTATTCTTTGGTTAGCAAGCTAACTGCTCAGCCTAGCTAAGCCTTTTCCATTACATAGTTCACAAACACCAAATAAGTCACAGCTTTGATTTTAACATGACATCACAAAGGTAAACAATAAAATGAAACCTCTTTTTTTGTTTTTAAGTCTGCTCTGCCAGTAATCAAATTTATAAAACGGACAGTTAACAAGTTTACACTACCTGACAAAAGTCTTGTCGTCGATCCCAGTTGTAAGAGCAACAAATAATAACTTGACATCTAGTCGATCATTTGGAGTAGAACTGCATCCAAACATCACAAATACTGCATAAGACCTATTGGAACCCACATGGACCCAAGATTCCCAAGAAGTTTGGTGAAGGAAAAATCATGGTTTGGGGTTTGGGCGTGTGAGAGATTTGCAGAATAGATGGCAACATCAACAGCCTGAGGAATCAAGACATTTGTGCTGCCCATTACATTACAAACCACAGGAGAGGGCAAATTCTTCAGCAGGAGAGCACTCCTACTCATACCTCAGCCTCCACATCACAGTTCCTGAAAGCAAAGAAGGTCAAGGTGCTCCAGGATTGGCCAGCCCAGTTAGCAGACATGAACATTATTGAGCACATCTGGGGTAAAATGAAGGAGGAGGCATTGAAGATGAATCAGAGTCCTGAAAAAATCCTGCTTTGCCATTCCAAATGACTTATTAATAAAGTTATTTAAGTCATTGCAGAGATGTATGGATTCAGTGGTTCAAGCTCATGGGAGTCATACACAATATTAAATATTTTTCCACTGCACCATGACTTTATATTCTATACTGTACATTATTTCTGTTAAATGACAAAACTTTTGTCTAAGCAAAGTCAGACCTTACTGTCCTAATTAAATCATTAAAAATCAAGGCATGATCATATTTTATTTTAGTAAAATACGCATAATCCAGAGGCCTTTGCCTTTCATATAAGCCACTTCTGATACCAAATGATCAACTAGAAGTCGAGTTATTATTTGTTGTTCCTAAAACTTGGATGGGCGACAAGACTTTTGTCAGGTAGTCTAAAGCAAGGTAAACTTCCGTGTCACTTATAGCAGCTACAATACTAAAATTAAATGCTTCTCTTGTTGTGTTTTCAGGTCATTTTCAGTTAGCAAGCTAAATCCTAATCTGAACCACAGCTTAATTGGGGTATTTGTAGTAGAAGTGTGGTAATACAAATAGTAATCAATACACCAAAAACCATGATTATTACTTTTACTGTAATACAACCATGGTGAAGTTTCATTAGAGTAGACTTCTAGATTACATGAGATGTCGTATTATTAAGCTACAGACTGGACAAATTATACAAGATGGTATTCAGTAAGCATGCTGAGGCTTAGCTTTCAAATGACACACAACTCCATATAACAATGCTAAAATTAAAACAGTTAGCTATTCAGTCATACTTCAGCTAGCAAAGCCTTTTAAAAAATTTATATATAATTATTGCAGAAACTAAATACGAGCAATATCTAAAATTAATTGAATTCTTTTTTTTTTCATTAGCCAGCCGCCTCCTGACTGATGATGGCCAATGGAGCCACTTTACACATTTACATTTAATAACCTATTATTAGCCAAGCCTATGGAAAGGAGGAGGAAGCAATCGAGGAAGAGGAGAGAGGTTAACTGTGAACACACAGGACCGGTCCTGGCGTATCGCCATCAATCTTAGGAATGGAGCTCAGGCATCAATCAACTGAGTGAGTGCTGTTATCAGGCCAAGCAATCCTCTCTTCCGAGCTCGAATGCTTCCATAAAATCTGCGGGTCACATCAGAGAAAGAAACTTTCCGTTTAATAGCGCAGACAGTGAGATTAAGGGCACTTTGAGTGTCAAGTCTGCCAAATGCAACATTCCTCACCAGTCTGGGATCGGCAGCAGATTTGATTCTATTTGTTTTCTTGGAAGGCTGTCAGCTGATGAAATCCATTTTACAAATATAGCATGGCGGCAGTCTGGTTTGGTGCATTTGGAAAACAAACACATTAAAGTCAATCTTACTTGGAATCAAATCTCCCAGCTTTTTTGCTCGGAAGGTGAAGAAAAATTGGATTTGTGTGTTAGCATTTCTCAGACATTCCCGAAAAAACCTGAGCGAGCCTGGTCATTGAATGGTGCAGCACTCCTTGTTTGATTCATTTATGACTGCTGTGATTTTTTATGTCTTTCAGGGGGTGAGTGGGACCGAAGATGCTCCAGACAGAAACAGCGGTCGAAGAATTGGTCACAGAGGCAGCATATTACATGAAGATAGCGCCTCACATTTTATATTTATGAACATTTCCAATTGCCGTGCGAATAAAGGCCATCTTGAACACAATAAAAGTGGTCTGTCCACCGAAGACGGCGTGTCTGAGGTTTCATCATGAAATTGTCTCCGCAATCGTATTTCTCTGTGTTTTCAGAAAGAGCACTTTATCGCCATCATTGATTGCAGTGAGCGTGAATTCAGCTGCCGAATCTGACGACTCTCTTTTCGTTCAGAAGATGCAGTGATACACTATCCATTCCATATCATATCACTGAGCTGATATTGCAGCCATACAGATTAATAATGCTTCACTATTCCTACTCTTTCTGAGATAGACTCTTAGGCACAGTTTGGTACAGCTTCCTGACTTTTCTCAGGGACTCAATTCAAGTACGATGTAGAGAAAATCGCAGATAGCATCACATAAAGACGACTTTATAGAGTGAACGGAAAGTGAACCCAGTTTCATAGGCAAAACAATATTTATTTGAGCTTAAACAAGAAAAGAGGCCTGGTGACAGCTTATCTGAAAAACAGGAAAGCATATCAAGCTCACAAGGGATGACAGCAAACAAAAGTTAAAAACTTATTAAACAAAGCCTTAACAGCATCTTGAATTTGCTCATACTGTGTTCTTTTAGTGTTTGAGTCAATAAGGCAATTGTGCAAATCAGGTATTTACTGTGTGAGGCAAACATAATAAACCTTAATACATGATTGTGTATGGGAAAAGAAGCATTTGGATTACCACACGGCAAAGTCCCACAACTGTGAATTCACCTCTGGCCTCAATGGTCCGTGGCTGGCCAAACACCAACAGTTTTGAACCAATGACGACTACATGGGAGACTGTGGCCAATTATAAGACACTAAATCACAAACAAGCTTGCGTTTAGCATGTTTTCCCTGCATGTGACAAGGAAAATTATTTTATTCCCATTCGATATTAAATTTACGAAAGTATTTTTATATACAATGTATTTTCAATGCAAATATCCAACCCAGGCTCATTCGGAAAACGTACCCCTATATACATTTCTGCAGAGCGCCAAATATGTCCAAGGAGCTACGTTTTTTTGCAGCTTTTGTTTTCGAGAATTCTCCAGAGGCCGCTGTGTACGCTTTTTGAGATCTCAAATTTCTCTCGCAAGTGCCATTCGAGCCTGGCCTTGCATAAATCCACCAGAGGCCACTGTCGACTGACTGTTTGACTGACTGAATGACTGACCGATCGACTGACCCACCCTCCTCCTTCCCTAAACCCAACCAATAGTGTTTTCAAAAGCACAGATTGACCTGCACCCACTCATTTCCCTAATCCTAATCGACAGTTTTAAAAAGCAATACAAGTAAATAAAAGCCCTCGTCTTATTTTTACCACATTTTCAGATTTTACCATGTTATTTACTTGTCTATATTATTTTTTGGCTTCTGTTTTTGTCTTACCAGTTTTCTGAAATTGTTTGAACTCCATCATCGTGGTCAACTCCTATCTGTTTCTCAAGTACACCGATATACAGTACATGGCGAGCTAACTGGACAAACTGGTAACAGCGGGAAAACCGTCCATACGGAGATAATTGGTCAGCTGGTAAACGGGAAAAGTAACGGTGTCATACCGTCCCGTAGCATTTATTTTAAAGAAGAAATGCAGCCATACGTACTTCTGATTACATAATTAGCGATCTCCAGAAATGTATATAGAGATATTTTTCAGAATGAGCCAATATTGTAAGTATTTGCTTTTATAATTGCATTTTTATGAAAAAAGTTAAGTTTGGTTGAAATAATGTTTCATTTTCATTCAGATTAACATATTATAATTGAAATATTATCAATGTAACAGATAATATTTTTGTACAAAAATGGAATAATATACTCTACTTATTCAGACCTGTGATCAAACTAAATTTTGTTCTAAATGACTAGACGTCTTGCTAAAAAAAAGGTAAAATCTAGTGGTTTGAAGGATAATATCATTAACATTCATTCATTCATTCATTCATTCATTCATTCATTTTCCTTCGCCTTAGTCCCTGATTTATCAGTAGTTATGACAGTGGAATGAACCGCCAACTATTCCAGCATATGTTTTACGCAGTGGATGCCCTTCCAGCTGCAACCCATTCCTGGGAAACAGTCAAACACTCTCACATTCACACACACACTCTTACACTATGGCCAATTTTTCCACGCAAACATGAGGAGAACATGCAAACTCCATACAGAAATGCCAACTGACCCAGCCGGGATTCAAACCAGTGACCTTGTTGTGAGGCGACAGTGCTAACCACTGTGCCGCCCTATCATTAACATTACAATAACAATACAAGTGTACAGTAACATTTAAAATAAAAATAATTAGTTTTTGTGGCTGCACTGTTAATATGTTTTTAATGAGTCTTTCAGGATGTCTTCAGTTGATTCCTATTATAAACATGACCAGCAAGTGTTATTTTAGATATATAAACCATCTTCACACTGAATGACATTTTAGTCTGTTGGGAGATCATTAAAACAAAGTGTTATCTGTAAGCAGACAATCCATTAATACTTTAATGACAATGTAGTTGCAAAGTTACCCACAGGACTATCAAATTAAAGTATCACCCTCATTATTTCAAATAATTATCATGGTGGTCTCTCCTAGATGTTTGATTTAAAACGAGTATGAACTGAGTAATCAATATTACCCTAATGCTATAAACGTACATTACCACCAAAAGAGGTATTGCTCTGGCACAGATTCTCAATAAATTCGTCCCTTAATATTAATGTATTTTGGGAGTTGACAAAAGCATAGAGCTTTGTGCCCTGCTGATTACAGTACATTTATCATCCGGTAAAAATGCCCCTTCCTACATATTGTGGATAAAAGCCTGAAGCAAGGACTGGTGGGACAACATTGTCCTGCACCACTTCACAACCCATGAGTCTAATTTTAGAAAGACACAAGAGTCACTTATTACTCTCTGTTCATAAACAAAAGCTCATTCAGTGAGACACATCATATACTGTATCTTTGCACATGCACAAAACATTCCAAGTTCAGTTTACCAGTAGATCAAGTTTTACCTACACTGAAAAAAAGGTTTATTGGATTTACTATTTTTTTATGTTAAGGGGTTGCAAACAATTTATATGGGCTGTTAAATTTAGTAATGTTTAATTTAATTTGATTGTTTAAATTCAGCCAATATAAATTGTTTGCAACCACTTACCTTAAAAAAAAAAAAAAGTGCAGATTAAACCACCCCATACAACTCGAATGAAGTTTCAATTGGATTTAGCCAATTATTTCTGATTGATGTGTTATACTTAGTTGTGACTTTTTGGGGCTGTGGTACTTTAACAAAGTATTATGCTATCCAGCTACTTAAGTCTTACAGGAGACCCATTCATTTAAACTTCATTAGCCTAATTTGTTTTGAATTTATAAATGATGGCTTTTTGATATGTAATAATCCTACTAACATTATAAGTGAACTCCAGGAAACATTATAAAATAATTCATGACCCATTTAAACTCACATTATTCCTCGCAGCTAAAAGAATTATTACCATCTAAAGGTCAGAAATTATTCAACATTATTAATAGGTATTAAAGGAGCAATATTATTCTGAGAAGTTCTCTAGTATAAGTGAGGTAAAGTGAGTTACAGTCCTATTCCACTACATGTGTTTTTTTTTACCAAGTTTGTCTGCAGTTTGGTAGAGTAATACATCATATTTTTAATATGTATAATTATTTCATTCATTCATTCATTTTCCTTTAGCTTAGTCTCTATTTCAGAGGTTGCCACAGCAGAATGAACCACCAACTATTCCAGCATATGTTTTATGCAGCGGATGCCCTTCCAGCTGCAACACAGTACTGGGAAACACCTATACATTCACACACACACTCATACACTACGGACAATTTAGTTTATTCAATTCACCTATAGCTCATGTGTTTGGACTGCGGGGGAAACCCAGAGAAAACCCACGCGAATACGGGGAGAACATGCAAACTCCACATAGAAATGCCAACTGGTCCACCTGGGACTCGAACCAGAGACCTTCTTTGTATAATTTCTTATAAATGCATATTGAAATGTCATATGTACAGCAATTTAATTAAAGAATTTAAGACAGACTTAATTTTTTTGAACGGTCAGTATAATTTATTAAAAGTAATCATGTAATGTGGGTCTTGCTTTAAAGATGTTTACTTAAAAGTGGTTGTTAATTAAGAAATCAAATATACTTTTGAACACGGAAGGTTGAAATGTAACACTTTTTCAAAAAAAAGTTAAGCATGCACTGTCAAAACAGAAATAAATTAGCAGTTTTTTGCACTTTGTGATTCGTGTTTTTAGTTTTCCCATTCATTTATGCTTTTGAATTGCATTATGGAATCTTAATCTTTGTTCCAACAACTTTTTAAGATTGAAAGGTTTTAAAAAGTGACTTTTATTGACATTTTTAATAGTTTTCCAAGAGTTCACGCTTAGATATTGCTTGATGCTATTAGCAGGTTTGGCATGCTTTCCCAGGAAAGAACCCTGAGCTCGGAGATAATTGAGCCCAGGGCTCCCGTCTGATCAATTAGCATGTAAGGGGGTCTGAGATTAAGAAGGTTTTGAGAGCTCCCCCTGGTAAAGGAGGAAAAGAAGGCAACCAAGGCTCATTCTGATTACGTACCCCAGTATATATTTCTGGAGAGCACGAAATATTTCCCAGGAGCTACATTTTTTTTTTTGCAGTTTTTGTTTTCATGAATCCGCTGTGTTCGCTTTTTCAGATCTCAAATTTCTCATGCAAGTGCCATTCGTGTCTGCTGTTTTCAAGTAAATCCACCTGAGGCCGATTGACTGACGAACCGACCGATACCCCCACCCTCCCTCTTCCCTAAACCCAGCTAATAGTATTTTAAAAAGCACAGATTGACCCGTCCACCCCCTTCCCTAAACCCAACTGCAGTGTTCTGAAAAGCAATCCAGAAAAAGAAGAGCTCTTGCCTGATTTTTACCATGTTTTCAGATTTTGCCTCATTTTCACCCTGTTATTTACTTGTTTATTTTATTTTTTAGCTTTTGTTTTTGTCTTACCTGCTTTCTGAAACCGTTCTTCA
Source organism: Danio kyathit (assembly GCA_903798195.1). NCBI lineage: Eukaryota > Metazoa > Chordata > Actinopteri > Cypriniformes > Danionidae > Danio > Danio kyathit. Next base: position 27,860,427 of record LR812533.1, on the reverse strand, counting down.
CAGGACTCAAACCCCGTCGTCGCGGTCATCTCCGCTCTGCATCTCAAGTCCGCCGATGTACGTGCGGAGCTAACTGTACAAACTGATAACAGCGGGAAAGCCATCCATATGAAGGTAAGAGGTCAGCTGGTGGCGTGAAAAGGAATGGTGTCATACCACCCCATAGCATTCGTTTTAAAAACGAAATGCAGCCATACAGAGCTTTGGCAACTTGATTTGCAATCTCCAGAAATGTACAGTTGAAACCAGAAATTTACATACACTGTATAAAAAGGCACATAACCATTTCATAAAAGTCAGATGTTAATGTGACTAAACTTTTTCTTTTTTAGGTAAGTTAGGATTATCACATTTGTTTCTGTTATGCTTAAAAGCAGAATAATGAGAGAGATATTCTTTGAGAAATTGTTATAACTTTTCTTGTCAAGTTTACATACAATAAGATTATTATGCCTCTGAAAAAGCTCAGATGATGGTGTAAAGGTTTTGAAGCTTCTGATTGGCTAATTGACAACATTTGAGTTTTGGAGAATTGGAGTCACAACTGTAGAACAGTATTTAAAGAAAACCTCAAACACACTGCTTTCTTGTGTGACAACATGGGAAAATCAACAAGCCAGAATCAACAAAAAAGCCAGATTAAAATTTGCTAAATTACACTGGGAAAAAAGACACATTTTTAGAAACATGTCCTGTGGTCTGATGGAACTAAGATTGAACTGTTTGGCCATAATGACCAGTGTTACATTTGGAGGACAAAGGGGAAAGCTTACAAGCTTAGGAACACTATCCCTAATGTGAAGTATGGGGGCGGCAGAATCATGTTGTGGGGCTGTTTTGCTGCTGCATGAGGGACTAGTCCACTTCACAGCATATGGCATCATGAAGAAAGAACATTATGTAGAAATACTGAAGCAACATCTCAAGACATCAGCCAGGAAATAAAACTTGGCCACAAATGGGTCTTCCAAACGGACCATGACCCAAAGCATACTGCCAAATTAGTTAAAATGTGCTTTAAGGACAACAGAGTGAATGTTTTGGAGTGGCCATCACAAAGCCCTGAGCTCAATCCTATAGAAAATTTGTGGGCAGAGTTGAAAAAGATTGTGCGAGTAAGACAGCCTACAAATCTGACTTAGTTACACCAATTCTGTCAGGAGGAATGGGTCAAAATTCCTGCAAAGTATTTTGAGAAGCTTGTGGAAGGATACCCAAAACATTTGACCAAAGTTATACAGTTTAAAAGCAAAACTAAAAAAAATACCAAGAAAATGTAAACTTTTGACTGTCTAGAAATTAATAAAAAATTCTCAAAAATAAAAATTCTCTCATTATTCTGATTTAGGTCATCCTAACGGACCTAAAATAGTAAACGTTTAGTATGATTTACCATCAGACATTTAAAAAAAAATGGTTATGTTCCTTTTTTTAGAGTGCATGTAAACTTCTGGTTTCAACTGTATATAGGGCTATGTTTTCAGAATGAGCCTATGTTGAAAGAAGGAGATGGGGGGGGGGGGGGGGGGGGGGATTCTTTCAAAACAAAGATAAGGCAGTATGGTAAAATCGGTCTATTTATTGCAGGCTTGGATCAATCTGATAGGATTATTATGAATGAGAGATCAGCCACGCTCAATCATATCACATGATTCTCTCGGATTTTGTTTAGAAAACTTCACAAAGTGATAAATTGTCTGGGTTGGTGTTGTATATTACAGTACAAAACATTGTGATAAACTCTCAGTACATTTTCAGTTATTTTACACACTTATTTCTCTATATATTGTTCCTTATATATTATATCAAACTATTAAAATGTGAATAAAAGTCACTTTTTTTTAACTGTAGAGTTGAGTTTTCAACATCAAAAGTTAACAGAGCAAAGATCAAGGTCCCATAATGTAATTCACAACTGTAAATAAATGGAAAACACTTGTGAATCACAAAATACAGAAGCTGTTAATTAACAGATATTTTTTACAGTGTGTATATGCTTATTTAATATTGCAAAGCCATTACCCAGTGTTTATATCAACTACATTTACATCAACAGCTTTTGTCTCAGTGTGAATTAAACCATAACCACTGAGGAATCCCAACTTAATGTTTACTTGAACCCTACAAAAAGCAATTGGGTTATATCATCTTTTTCTTAACTGACACATTCAATGTAGTCTCTGAGCTTGCATTTTTACAAACAATTCTCAATCAAAGCACAGAAGCGCTGGTTCATGATATAATGCCAAAGACATCAAGAGCTACTACAAAAACCCACAGAACAGTTTGTACAGTTTAGACAGCTTTACCACTACAAGCCCAAACCGGCTCTAATATACTGTCTTTCCTTACAAAAATGTTAGATCTGGCCCATATCACCAGGGTAAAATTCAATCTGTGTGTTTGTGCGAGTGTGCTGTAACTCCAGCAATGACAAAAGCTCAGAGCGGTAATGAAAACGCTAGTGGAGTGGTCCACAGGTGCTGAGTTCTGCAGCGTGTTTTCAACTGCGCTGCGTTTACCGAGATAAAGCAGACTTTGCAATCAGCCTGTGATGAATGGGCCGTGATAGAGCCGAAATTGCTCTTCGGTGGCTCTTTAATGCAGCCAAAGTCTCTGTATATCTTTAAAGAGGAATAAACACATGGCACAAAGTTCTCACCAGTTCTCCCAGCTGCAACATCATCAAGCACATTACCAATAACGGATATGAGAGGAAAGTAATCGGTCCACCTGTACTCCAATCGCTCCTTTTGTGAGACACACACATGAACATAGTCATCTATAGTTCACTTACTGCACAAAAAGGTTCTCCGTTTGTAAAAAAAAACTTGCTCAAAACATTTTTCCCAACAGGCTTTTTATAAGCATTAAGGATTAATTCTGCGTTAAATCAAACGTCAAAGATATAGTGATGTATTTGAGAGAAACAGCTGCTCAAATGACAGAATAAAAATAAGGACGAGACATGGTTTTGTCTACCGAGAAGCAAGTGGAAGGTTGGATGAGTGTTTACAATTGCTGTGATCTTGCATGAGAGCATAGGGATTATTGTCATTTACAAAACAATTTGGGGGCACATAAGTAGATCATTCATAACAAATATGGCAAATAGGCATGGAATGATAGTCAATTTCAAGGGTTACCACGGTTTGGAAATTTCAAGGTTTTAAAAAACACTCAAATATTCTATACAGTTGAAGTCAGAATTATTAGCCCCCCTTTCAATTTTTTTTTCATTCATTTTCTTTTCAGCTTAGTCCCTTTGTTAATCTGGGGTCGCCACAGCGGAATGAACCACCAAGTTATCCAGCACATGTTTCATGCAGTGGATGCCCTTCCAGCTGCAACCCATTTCTGGGAAACATCCATACACACTCATTCACACTCATACACTAAGGGTCAATTTAGCCTACCCAATTCACCTGTACCGCATGTCTTTGGACTGTGGGGAAAACTGGAGCACCCGGAGGAAACCCATGTGAACATGCAAACGCCACACAGAAACGCCTACTGACTCAGCCGAGGCTCGAACCAGCAACCTTCTTGCTGTGAGGCGACAGCACTACCTACTACGCCTAAATGTTTTTTTCTTTTTAAAATATTTTTCAAATGATGTTTAACAGAGCAAGGAACTTTTCACAGTATGTCTGATAATATTTTTTCTTCTAGAGAAAGTCTTGTTTGTTTTATTTGGCTAGAATAAAAGCAGTTTTACATTTTTTAAAACTCATTTTAAGGTCAAATTATTAGCCTCTACAGAACAACCATCGTTTTACAATAACTTGCCTAATTACCCTAATCTGCCCAGTTAACCTAATTAACTTAGTTAAGCCTTTAAATGTCACTTTAAGCTGTATAGAAGTGTTGAAAAATATCTAGTAAAATATTCTGTATTGTCATCATGGCAAAGATAAAATAAATCAGTTATAGGAAATGAGTTAGTAAAACTATTATGTTTAGAAATGTGTTGAGAAAATCTTGTCTCCGTTAAACAGAAATTGGGTAAAAAAATAAACAGGGGGGCTAATAATTCAGGAGGGCTTCAACTTCAACTGTATGTACACTATCTTATTTTAACATATTTTTTGCCTATTTTATTTAGTTTTTTATAGCAACAGTTAAGATCTACTGGTCCACATCTAGAGTTACAGGTCAGTCCATGATTCAGCGAAGATCTGAAAAGCAAATCTCTAATATGCCAACATCCAAGCATGCTATGAACCTGAACAGTGAAGTGGCTTACTTTATATCCAAAGAATATGAAACTAAAGTGTTTTTGAAACTAACAAAGATAGCAGAAGTCAATTATTTATTTTAATTATTTATTATTTAGTCTGACATGTTTACTGTTCCAAAATATTTTAAATGTTTCTTAAAATAAAATATATATTGTGATCAATGAGGAACAAAGTTTTTTTTTTACCCAAACATTTAAAAAGAACATATTTTAGAGCAGTACCGTGATACCATGATACCTGTGACATTTTTATCCAAGATTATCATACTGTCAGAATCTTATACCACCCCATGCCTAACGGCAACATTCCATACACTGTAAAACCCAATACGTTAAGGTAACTCAAACCATTAGAGGAAACCGATTGCAACAAACCATTTATGTTCAAAAACTAATCCTAATGAGTACTGTGAACTTAATCCATTGGAGTAAATGAAGCAATTTGAGCACATTAAAACCCAATAAATGAAGAGAACTCAAACCAACTGAGTACTGTAACAGTTCAGTCAACTCAAACTGTTTGAGGAAACCGACTGCTACAAACCATTTGAGTAAAAAAACTAATCTATATGAGTACTGTGAACTTACTCCATTTAAGTTGAAGTAATGAGGTATTTAATTAACACCTTCACCTTCAACACTGAGTTCAAAACTCTTTTCAAATGAGTAGAATTAACTTTCAGTCAATTTTGAGTTAACTACACTCATTTCATTTGATAAAGTTGACTCTTGGGTTTTACAGTGTACAAATAACAACAGTCAATTTTGATTTAAAGAGCCCCTATTACACATTAAAAATGGTCATATTTCAGTTTTATGGGGCTCCAACAACATACTGATATGCATGCAAGGTCAAAAAACACTTTCATGGTCTTATATTATGAATTTAGTTTTACCTAATTATCCCAGCGACTCCCATATAAATAGTTCAGTGATTAATTTGTTCCCAAACCCCACCTTAGCGCGAAGCTAATCTGTGTTGATTGGACTGATGACAGCCTGTTGCGATTGGTCGACAGCGTTCAGCGCAAGACAGTAAAATGCCCACCTTTTTATCAAGCCCCCAGGTCGCCAACATTGGTATAGGATCTGAACGAGGTGGCACCTCTTGCGTGAAGTGTTATACAGTATCTTCTCAGGGCTTACCTGTACTCTGCTTTGCCCAACAATCTCATCCCCAGCTGGGGGGTTGTAGCGCTCACCAGCGCTCCTCCTCTGTCCTCTGACAAGCTATCTCTGCGGGCTCCCATCGCGCTCACCCCAAGCCTTCATAAGCCTTTCCAGTGCTGTGCACCAGCATGCAGCAGCCTGCCTTTGTTTGATTTTGAACCTATTAAACTGTCCTTATTATGCCTGCACGCTTGGTGTATTGTCTGTCCATTACAAGATGGAGGAAGAGACTAATCCATGAGCTGTGTACTGATAGATCGGCCATTGTAAGAGTGCAGATTGCTGAACCACTCCTTTCCCTCACACTTCCAATAATATCCAGGTAAGCACAGCGTCTTCATGACTCATGACTTCAGGATCTATTTGTCTTTGCTGCTGTGTTAGTGGGCGGGGCCACAGGTTTAAATTTGCACGCGCAACAATTATGTTTCGTATCCACATCACGCCGAAACGGCTAAAGACTCGTTATCAAGACGATTCATTTAAACCACTATGAGTCGACTCTTTTTTTTGGATGAATCAATAGTTTAAAACTGTCCACTTTCAGATTTAAGCCTTAGCTGGATATTTCATTTCACTTAGAGCTGTGTTACACACTATGGAACTTCCATTTTCAAAAACCCATAATAGGGCTCTTTAATTCTTTGATTTGGCATTGGCAGCACAATTTTAACCTCCATTTTCTTAAAAATATGTGGTGAGGCCCAAATTTTTAAAGCATAATTTTTCAAATATAATATAAAAATCAAGGATGTAATTCTTAAAAATTGTATAAAAATAGCTAAATATTGTATAGATTTTTTACTTAAAGAGAAAATAATGAGAAAAAAAATATGAGAAAAATATGATTCATAAAAATATGAGCCTAAAACATGTGCTTAAATGTGCTATTAAAATGTGATTTTATTTTACCCTTAGATAATCCTCACAGAATGGCATTACATGCTGCTTTGCTATAGCTATAGGACATCAGGATCTAACATTAAACAGTGTAACCAATAAAAACTGTATCTCAGGTATAGATCATTTTAATGTGGTGATGCCACTGACCCATGAACATTTCCTGCTTGTTGTCAAACTATTTTAATAACTGTAACAAAAGGCAATTCAATCATATCTCAATGTTAAAACAGCTGTCATGATGTTATTCATCAACATGTGGCTCTTTTAGGATTCTCAGGAGCTTTGGAAATTAAAAATGTAAAACAGGAAATACGTTAGGACCATTGTTATCATTTACAACCCTCAAAGTCATCTATAGTAGGTAGGGACAATGAGTAAAGTCCAATCAGGGCCTGCTTATGCTTATATTGACCTGATTGTACAAATTGCTCATGCTTGTAATTAAATTACCATTAAAAGAAAAAAAAGTACACAACTAGAAGATCACCGCTCATTCGCCACAATCTCTTATTTTCTTATTATGCAGTTTATTATTCTCTTTCTTTCACGAAAAAAGTATTTTGTATCTCCTTTGACTGGCTTTATAGGAGTGGGCCAGCAACCTTAAAAACTTTTTTAGGTGCATAAAACACTTAATAGGTTCCAATATCCAATTGTACAACTTAGTTGCCATAACAACGAAACATCCAAAACACAAATGACCACAAAAATAATGAGAACAACTTTTGGCTAACATGATATCCAGTTCCAATATCCAATTTCACAACTTTGTTGCCATGCCAATGAAACGCCTAAAGCACAATTGACCACAAAAATAATGAGAAGAACTTTTTGGCTAACACAATGCACTGTACAAGGTTTAACAGCGTAATTAATTTAAGTGCCTTTATAAAATTATTGGCTTCACATTTCTGCTTTTAAGTCCTCCAAAATTAGCTGCATTTACTGTACCATACTTCCCTAATAAAGCTCAAACTATAACCTTTTTCTTCTACCAAAGAAAGGGAACAATGAATGCACCAAAATGCATTTTACCAACGTTGGCCCTGTTTACACCTGAATACATTTGATATTAGGATGAATATTTGTGCACTGGATCACAAGTAAATGAGTAAGGCATACTCCTTTTTACACTTGCTCTTTTAATCCAATACATCTGCCTAATGTGCTTCAACAACACATTATGTTTGAGAATTTGATCAGTGGGTGGAAAGTAGGTGGTCTTTTATGGTTATTTGAACATATTTGATTACATGGGCATCTAAACATGAAAGCAATCTAGTCAAATGCACTTTCAACTAGCTATGGAAGTGATCAAAAATGAAAAAACTCAAAACATTTACTATCTGTATTTAGTGTTGTCACTGGATCATCTTAAATCAGGTGTAAACAGGGCCATTATGCCACAAACACTGTTGATTTTACTCTGTTGAATTAACTGTTCTCTGTTGAACTTTACACTGTTGAATTGACTCTTCGCTAAGCCCCGCCCTCCTCAGTTACTGTCAAGCTTTTGTGCCTGGCACATTTATTACAATGTGTATGCGCCGGTGTCAGACATTGCCAGGGATATAACTAGTCATTTTTGGCGAACAGGTGAAATATCCGAGAAAGTCAGACAAAAAAGGACTGTAGTATAGATTAATTGTTGTGCAATGAAATATAGCGTTACTAACCGACGAGGAAACACGCATGGTGCTTCTACATAATTCATTCATAGAAAGAACAGCCAGAAAGGGGAAATTGATGGATTTGTGCCAAATATTAGCATCATTGACCCATAACAATGTACACTACCTATAACTGTCAGTATGTTTGTGTGCTTTTATACCGTTTCTATTCTAATTTGCAGTTAAGTTGGTAAAGATAAATAAATTGAAAAGCAAATCAAAGTATAAATAGCAGAAGTGAACAAACAGATTTTCCCTACCAGCAAATATTAATCAGACACCAAATATAAAAGCATACACTAACCCGCTATAGTGTCGTCACTAATGACTAAATCTCCAAAGGACTGACAAAAACATCGGTGAATTGTAGCTCTGACATGGACATGAGGGTTATAAATGACTGAAAAACAGCTGCGGGTGAAGTATATTGATCGCAAGTGCTCAGATTGTGATCACATCTCGGTTTTGTTCTGTTGATATGTAATTTCAAATATTCGTAGCTTGAAACAGATGGAAATATGATCGCTATTAGTATGACTACAATGGCAAGGGCTTAAACAGAGCATTTCTCATAATATCAAGCAAAAAAAAGAGAAAAAGACAGCTGGGAAACTTAATCTGCTTTATATTTTTGTAGAAAACACAGTTTAGATCTTTTTACGGTAAGAGTCTTCACTGAATGTGTCAGAAATATCATAAACTCTGCTCCTGTAGCACCCCTCACACAGCTTGATCCATGCTGGCATTTCTCCCCTTGCGTTTTAGGTTTTGAAAGGGAAAAAATTCCACCATCCCGTACAAAGTTTTAGGATACCGGGTATTAGATTTGCACAATCCATATGCACAACGCTTTGGCTTGACTTTGGCTTGGCTCGAAAGCTTGACAGACCTCCTGCGCGTAGCTACAGTTGCTAAGCCATGATTGGTGTGTGGCGGTTTTTGGGTGTGGCTTAGCGAAGGGTCAATTAAACCAGTAACCTTCCTTAAGCAGCTGGGGCTGGTTGCACATAAAGAGATTTAGTTGCGGCATAAAGAGATGCTAAGTTACAACTTACGCACTACTAAATAGTTTTGTGTTGCACTACTAAACCTAACTATATGATCCAACTAAATATTTATTCTACTCATCATGAATAATGGTAGAAAAGAAATGACAGCAAGAATAGATTACATTGACAAGCTTGTGTCTGACAATGAACAACCACAAATTCTCACTTCTGTCATTTCCCTCGGCTCACAGCCTTTACTTTTTAATGTCCTGCCAAATCTCAAACATTTTTCCAGTTTGTGACAGACAACATTTTTTCTAGAAGGATTTTGTCTTGTTCCTCATGACTGAATTTGTCTTCCTGTCCTTTTTCTTTTATGTGTAGGCTATTAAATAATTTTGAGTGTAATGTTTTGATTTCCATAACTTCACGTTCAGTTCACGCTCATTTCAGGCAATATTTCCTGTTTTACAATTCAGCTACTTGTGATTGGGCATTAATTAATTCAGTGCACCTACATATTACTTTACGGAGAGCTTATGATCAACTTACTATGTTCTTCAAGAACATGTGACGCAACTGAAATACTTACAAATTTAGACACAATCAAGCTAGTAGTTACTAATGGCTCGTTTCCACTGATTGGTTCGGTATGGGCCGGTACATTTTATTTCCATTTCGACTGTCAAAAGGTATCAAAAAGCGAACCGTACTGTACTACTTTTTGTGTACCCTTTCCAAAGGGTACCTAGTACCAAAAGGCGGAGTAAGATGTGCAGCTGAACGCTATTCGTTTACAGAGAAACATCACCAGTGCATGCACAAGCCAGGAGAATAAAGCGCCATTTTGAAATACACAGCCAAAACACTACATCCTAATAATATATACATATAATAGCGAGCCATGGTCGACATAAGCTTAAACAAACCTTGTTGTCATCTTTATGAACAGCCCAAAAGCCAAGAAGAATAGCAGAATCTGTGTGTGTCCTGTTGTTGTTTATGAGGACGCCTAAAAGCGTGAGTGGTTTAGCTTTCTCTAGAGAGCTTGCGTGCACTCTCATATTTAAATAACGAACTGAAGCTGATGATAATAACGTGTGCGTGATTATTAAAGTGCTTCTGACATTCAATCCTTTCAGAAACAGACAAACGCTAGAGTGAAGTGCGAAAAAAACTAAGGAGAAGCCCGAAAAAACAAAGCAACAAATGATTCTTTTAGCAACCTAAAACATGAACAAACTGTCATGTTTAATTATTATTCTCACCTATTAGACTATTATGAACTCGGAATGACGAAATTACTTTTTAACAAGAGGTTACATGTGCTGGTGAAGAATAATGATGAGATGTTATTTACTGTCTTTATATGTTTCATATCGTTTATGAACCCAAATAAGGCCTAAATGTATGTTTTGGGTATTTTTTTGTAATTGGTAACATTTTAGAGACTGTAAGGCTCTGCATGTGTTCATAAATGTTTTATTTTTTATTTTATATAATTGCAGATGTTATAGTGGCTGCAGATCATTGAGCTATAATCAAATTCTGTTCATAGAAAGGTTAGTAATTAACATTTATTTATACATAAGTATTAACGTATACAAAGCATTTGTTTAGTAAGAAGAGCTCCTCATAGGTAGGGCCAGACAGAATCTGCGCAGATTTTTTTGCTATTTCTGTGCAGAATATTGTAAAAAATCTGCAGATTTATGCGGAATGATTGAGTGATTCGTAACTAAAAACTTAATATGTTAAATAAAAAAATTATACATTTTTTACTTTTATTTAATGTTTACAATGCAAATTCTATTAGATCAATTTATTTGGTAAACAAAGCAAGTCTCTCAAATAATACATCTACCATATATCTACTAAAAGACAGAAATTGTTACTTTACAAACTGTATTGTAAGTCAATCATATGAACGTTTTCAAATTAGTCAGTAATATTACTGAAACTAATTTAAAAATAGAAATAAATATACATTTACACATTTACACACAACTAAATAAATAGACTGATGGGCTGAAAATCTGCAAAAAATTTGCATGCTGCTTGCAGATTTTTGCACATGCAGATTCCGCGTGGGCCTACTCATATGAACTTCAAACTTCATGCAACTTTCTGTTGTACACCATGCCTACCAAGAGGGTACCATTGGTACCATTCGGCAGTGGAGACGCAGGACCGATAAAGGTGGCCCGTATCGAACCGTACCATACCATACTGTACCACTCAGAGGAAACAGGGCATAAGCAAGAATTTACAAACAGCTTCTGCAACCTTCCCCTGGTGAGCAACTTAAATATGCAGATTTTTCATGCAGGTGTGAATTGAAGTTATAAATGATTTCTCCACCTGTCCTTTACCGGTTTTCAAGAACTTCATTCACCTTGCATAGCCCTCTTATTTTCAGCCTCTTTATTCCTCTCTTTTTTTTCTAACAGGGATGACCCAGCCAGATATGCGACATCTGGCCTAAGGCTGTAGAGAGCCTCTTTTTTTCATCATCACTATACAGTGTAGGAGAAGATGAGAAAATTGCCCCTAGATAACAGCCTAGCGGATTACATCTTCAATTGGTGGTTGCTGCTCCAGGAAACGCTATCACACGCATACTTGTTAGTTTCCACTCATCTCCGTGGAGAAGAGTCTTTATTTAGATCAGCGCTGTACCCTGAGGTGATCAGAGACGGGACAGACTGTTTCTGGAAGCTAAAGAGAGGCTCCTTCAAAAACAGATTATTCCTAAGGGTGTGTGTAAAACTCTTGGCTCGTTGGCTATATGGCCACACTGTTACCAGAGTTTTTGAAAATGTTCCCTTTGGCAGGAGTTTTAAAAAAGTTTTGGTTTTAGTCACCTGATACTGCATTTGCATGTGGAGGAACAGCCAAACTGCTTAGAAAAAGCAGGTATTTAAAAAAAATACCCATGTTTGAGTGGACAGGGCCTTAATCGGTAGGGTATGTGGACCATGAATATGGAGTAGAAGACAGGACTTACCAGGATGGTAGTTATGGTGAGAGTGGTGTTGAAAAGTGTGTCCGTCACGTTAAGTGAAGGAAGCTTCCTCTCCATGGACAGTCCCTGCTCTGAATGCCACTGACCGATCTGTGGGAGAAACACACTGCGAGTTATACTAAGCCTTCCCCAAAAAAAAAAGCATGACAAACTGCAACCATGAAGCCCTAAAGGGATAGTTCACCAAGAAATGAGAAACTGTCTTTCCAAGAAAAGTGGCTGTCAATCTTCCATGAAAGTATCACAAAAAAAAGTCTATGTGACCATTAAACTATATTTCGTGTCTTAGCGGGTTTTTTTGCTGAGAGGTACGCAGCAAAACTATATTAATTCCTGAATGAAACTTGTTTCCTCCATGCACCATAGCTCTCCAACCTTATAGTTAATGATATGTTACATTATATGTTGTGTTGTGTTGTGAGACAGAACGTTAGTAATAAAAATTCCTCGGATACATGGTAATTTGGCTTAGTGCAGAAAAAAATTAATAAACAAAATGTCACGCTAAAATTAAAATGAAACAAACACAAACAAAGATTAATCCAATTGCAAGTGTGTTTATTATGACCAAAGGTCATAAATCAAAAGGTGCAAAAAATTGTCAATACAAATAACAAATAATCCAAACGCAGAAACGGGGCATGAGTATAAACGTTCCGGGTTGAATGAAACAGGATACAGATCTTTTAAATAGTTACATTCTCTGATAGTTAGTTACTTTTATAATTATGTAACTCAGTAACTATTTGTGAGAAGTAACTAGTAACTATAACTAATTACTCTTTTAAAGGAATGGTCATGAGCTGGTTTAAGCTGGTCATGTGCTGCTCCTGAGCAGTGGCTAGTTGCATAACCATCAAGCGGCAACTTCCTGCTCTCCATTGTGAAACAAGTACGGAAGAAACTGAAAATTGCAATACATCTAAATTCTAATAGTCCCGGTTCCATAATAGAGCAAATTTCTATTGACCCCACTGCTAAAATGGCCAACTTTACAGCAGAAAAAAAAGTAAAAAAAAGTGAAAAAACTCAGGAGGCGGAGATCAATTTAAAAAAATATTAGCAATTTATTAAGTATAAATGAATAATTCGATTAGGGCCCTGGGTCACACAAATGTGTCCTATTGGTTATACAATGCTATCCAAGAGAACACACCAGGTGCTCTGCGAGTGTTTTCTTAGGACTAAAGACCCAGTTTATATTCACAAAAGGAGAAGGTGGGTTGTCTCCATCAGCTTTTCTGCACCGTCTGTAGTTCCCCTTTTCTGCACAGAAGAACTGGACCAGTTAAATGCACATGCTTAGAGACCTCCATAGGCGCCAATTTGTTTTTATAAATGGTTACACAGGAAATCAGAAGCGAGAGACAAACGTTATTTTTATTGTTTCTGCTGCATATTTCTTGTCCAAGATAGCTCCTTTCGCAAAATGCCTCATTAGTATGCAAAATCTCTTTAAAGGCCAGTTTCGGTTAACATCTAATTTGACAGAGCATACAAAATATATTATAGAATAAAAAAATATATGTAGTAAAGAATGACTGTAAGGTAAACGATTTAACATCTCTTTAGGCAAAGCATACACAACAAACTAATAGGGAATCAAGGATAACTCTAATGAGAAATGAAAAAAAAAAGAATGATATTTTCTACATATACCATATCTATAAATGTATTTGTTTTGTTTAAGATAATTTATCATTGATAATTTTCTTTAGACCTGTAATGCACTCCAGAATCTGGCAGATTGATTAGCTGTAGGCTATAGAACAGTCATCTAAAACGTTGTCATACAATGTTATGCCTGGACTTCATAAATAGCCTTGCTTTTACTAACACAGACGATATTTGAAGTGTTTGGAAGTAATTTACGTTTTCATCCAGTAGAAAAATGTCATAAGAACAATGCTTAGTGGCTCAATGTATCACAACAGTGTTTTTAAAAGTCTAAACCTTTTATTAATATGGTGTACAATTAAGCACATGTGGTCAGAACACAAACGAGTCACAGGTAATGAAGTATTAAGCATTTCTCCCAAAAATAAACCTATCTAAACAAAATGCTAGCAGGTGTCTGTAGCTTCGCTCATGATCCGCCTCTTTGCCCTTGTTTGGTATCCCCCGGTCGGTGTGATGACGCGCAAACAAAATGGCAATGGTTGGCCATGCCTACTCGTAGTTTCTTTTGCATTCTTCAGAAACCTAAAGGTGACGTCACAGATACTACGTCCATATCTTTTACAGTCTATGATAACCACAAATGACCAGCCTAAACCAGCTTATGACTGGCTTAACCCAGCTCATGACTAGCTAAGAACCTGTTTAAACCAGCTCAAACCAGCAGACATACTTTAAAACAGATCTAACAAGAACACTATATGCAGTTTTTGGTTTCAAAAGGGAGCATATGGTAAAAAAAAAAAATATCACTTTTTGTGTTCCACAGAAGAAATAAGTCATACTGGTATAGTCATAAGGGACAATGAATGATGTGCATTGTAATCCTTGCATGAGCTGCTCCTTTCAGACTCAATGTCAGGTAGAGGATAATGCGGAAGAGAGCTTGTACTGAACAGTCAGGAACACCTTAAAGAAAGTGGTGAAGGGACACGCGCTCAATCAGAGATGCAACAGAATGCATTCATTAACTCAATTACACCCCAATTCTCTGAAGCGAGCCAATGTCCTCATTATCATTCCACTTTTGGCTGGCACCCCTCCGCTAGACCGCCTATACGAGGGCCACGCTGTCTTTAATGGGAGCCTGAGTCTCCACCCAGCACACATGGCAGTCCTAAATCACCCATCATTTTTATTTTTTATTATAATTACGAAGCGGCATGGTTCACTGGGCCTCCTGCGTGAAGTGCTCTGCGAAGGTGCCGCTCTATTTATCTTCCCTACGCTATACCTGATCTCCAGCATTCCCTTAGACCCAAATGACACAGGGGAGGATGCGGCAGCTCTGCGCTCGGTCTAAAATTACCTGCTTTCTGAGATATGAAGGTGTCAGGGGTTGCAAACGGTGAAGAAAGTGAACAATGGGGTTTTGTTTTTGTTCGGTGTGAATGTAGAAGCAATAACAACAGTGTGGTATAATTCCAAGGACTTTATTGCAGCCGGAGAACTGGGAACATTTTCCCAGCATGCATGGAGCATCTTGCATGAAGTATTCCTAAAAATGAAGGGCAAAATACATCTGCTCTAGCTTGACTTTTATGGTGCCAAGGATAGCTGCTGTTCAAGACTGTACTGATCCTCACGAGATTGTTAGTTGCTGAGGATATTCCTTTCGAAAATGGCTTAGCATTCTTTACTGTAAAACTGTTTCTCAAAGTCTTATTTTCCTGTAAAAATAAGGTTTATTTACATGTAAAGAAAAACAGATGTAAGATATTAAGGCACTTTTTTAGACAGGGGTTAAGGATTTCTTCATGAAGGGTAAATCATAAATAAAAACTAATATAATTTGACAATACATTTTCACAATAAACTAAAATCATAACTTACAAAAAGTCCATTAAAAGTTACATGTATAATAGAATAAAATAAAATAGTATAATGCTATAATGTATTTGTGTGTGGCCATTATTTTCATAATGTTGTGGGGACCACATATCCCCACAGGTATATCCAGTAATTTTGACCTTGTGAGGAGATTTTATTGGTCCCCAGGAGGAAAAATGCCTCATGAATAATTTAGAAACAATTATTTTGAAAATGTACAACTGGGGAATGTTTGCTGTGAGGGTTGGGTTAAGGGTTGAGGCTGGTGTAAGGGGAGCTATACACTCACCGGCCACTTTACTACACCTTACTAGTACTGGGTTGGACTCACTTTTGCTTTCAGAACTGCCTTAATCCTTTGTGGCATAGATTTTACAAGGTACTGAAAAAATTCTTCAAAGATTTTGGTCCATATTGACATTATCACATCACACAGTTGCTGCAGATTTGTCGGCTGCGCATCCATGATGCGAATCTCCCCTTCCACCACATACCAATGGTGCTCTATTGGATTGAGTCCTAGTGACTGTGGAGGCCATTTTAGTACAGTGAATTCAACTCAAACCAGTCTGAGATGATCCGTGCTTTATGACATGACGCGTTATTCTGCTGGAAGTAGCCATCAGAAGATGGATACACTGTGGTCATAAAGGGATGGACATGGTCAGCAACAATACTCAGGTAGGCTGTGGCATTTACACGATGCTCAGTTGGTACTAATGGGCCCAAAGTGTGCCAAGAAAATATCCCCCACACCATTACACCAACAACACCAGCCTACACCCGTTGATACAAGGCAGGCTAGATCTATGCTTCCATGTTGTTGATGCCAAATCTTGACCTATCATCCAAATGTCGCAGCAGAAATCAAGATTCATCAGACCAGGCAACATTTTTCCAATCTTCTATCGTCCGATTTTGATGAGCCTATGCGAATTGTAGCCTCAGTTTCTTGCTCTTAGCTGACAGAAGTGGCACCCGATGTGGTCTTCTGCTGCTGCAGCCCATCCGCCTTAAGGTTCGACATGTTGTACATTCAGAGATGCTCTTCTGCATACCTCGGTTGTAACGAGTGATTACTTTAGTTACTGTTGCCTTTCTATCAGCTCGAACCAGTCTGGCCATTCTCCTCTGACCTCTAGCATCAACAAGGCATTTGTGCCCACAGAACTGCCACTCACTGGATATTTTTTCTTTTTCTGACCATTCTCTGTAAACCCTAGAAATGGTTGTGCGTGAAAATCCCAGTAGATCAGAGATTATGAAATATTCAGACCAGCCTCTCTGGCACCAACAACCATGCCACGTTCAAAGTCACTTAAATTACCTTTCTTTCCCATTCTGATGCTCAGTTTGACCTGCAGCAGATCATCTTGACCATGTCTACATCCGTAAATGCATTGAGTTGCTGCCATGTGATTGGCATTAACAAGCAGTTGGACAGGTGTACCTAATAAAGTGGCAGGTGAGTGTATATGTACAGTATAAAAATCATTACGTTTTTTGGAAATACATGAAAACCAACATCTTTTTTTCTCTCTCTCGCTCTCTTTTTGTGAGTATGCATGTGCATCTTGTATTCCTCTAGTTGTGGGGACCAAATGTCCCTATGAGTAAAATGGCTCATAAATCACAAAGAACAAAGTATTTTGAAAGACATAAAATTACAGATTGTTTCCTTTGAGGGTTGGATTTAGGAGTAGGGAATATACAATTTGTACAATATAAGAATAATTACATTTATGGGAAGTCCCCATAAAAATAGATGTAAAAGTACATACAGTTGAAGTCAGAATTATGAGCCCCCTTTGAATTTATTTTTCTTTTTTAAATATTTCCCAAATGATGTTTAACAGAGCAAGAAAATTTTCACAGTTGGTCTGATAATATTTTTTCTTCTGGAGAAAGTCTTATTTGTTTTATTTCGGCTAGAACAAAAGCAGTTTTTAATTTTTTAAACACCATTTTAAGGTCCAAATTATTATCCCATTTACGCAATTTCTTTCTGATTGTCTGCAGAACAAACCATTGATATACAATGATTTGCCTAATTACCCTAACCTGTCTAGTTACCCTAATTAACCTAGTTAAGCCATTAAATGTCACTTTAAGCTGTATAGAAGTGTCTTGAAAAATATCTCGTCAAATATTATTTACAGTCATCATGACAAAGATAAAATAAATCAGTTATTAGAAATGAGTTATTAAAACTATTATGTTTAGAAATGTGTTGAAATAAAGAAGGAAAAAAAAAAACAGGGGAGGGCTAATAATTCAGGGGGGCTAAAAATTCTGACTTCAACTGTATATGTGTGTATGTGTGTGTGTGCAGTGAACATACAGAGAAAGTGAAAATGCAAGGACACCCGGAATCAAAGATTTCCTCGGAGAATATGATCAAAAGATCCAGCTTTCTATTTCGTTCCCTCCTCTCCTCTAAGTAGAGAAACCACCTTTACTCTCATAAATGAAATCCAGCAGCAGCCAAACAGCCTTGATGGCTCTGTGAAATCAGAAGCAGAAGCAGCCCATAGCCAGAACCCCCAGCTCCAAATCATGTCAATGGAGAGAGCGTGCCATTTAAAAAACAATTAGGATTTATTAGGAAAGACGTAAGAAAGGAGAGGAGGAGAAGTGCAGTCAGGGACAGTGTGGGACTGAAGACAGTCTGGATATCGTCCAATATTTCTGAGACCAGCACAAACAGCTCTGACAAACATCAAGAACAAAACATGCCCAGAGTGCCAAACAAACACACAGTTATGGCTGGGGACACTAGACATGCACATCTACTTATAAATACAAGCTCAATTACAGAAAAGTTGGAATGTTTTGTAAAATGCAATCAAATCAAGAGATTTGGTAAATTTAACTTGTATTTCTAGTTTTTCTCAGTCGCTTTGGTACAGTTCTCAGATCAGAATTGAAACTCTCATAACTACCTGTTGAATCTTCACATCATTGTGTCACTTGTGCACATCAGAAAAGCAGTTTCTCATTCCTTTGAACAAGTTGCAAATGTTTTGGTGCATCCATGCAAATGATTATGTGCAATTCTCTGATGTTCCCTACATCATCAATTGCTTATGTCATGTTGATCAAATAGTATAATTCTGGTCTTTTGAATAGTCTCACCCCTTACAACATTTAAGGGTTTATTTCATGGCATAACTCTTTACATCTAAAATGGCTAAACAAGCTGTCTTACAGTTTTTCTCAGTCACTTTGGTGCATTTCTCAAACCACTATTTACATTTGCACAACAGTTATTACATTTCTCAAAACAATTAGTCATTTGTGCACATCCTAGTAGCAGTTTCTCATTCCTTCCAACAAATTGCAAATGCTTTTGGACATGCATCATTTGGTTTTATACAGCTCTCTGCTGTTTTATAACGTTATCATTTGCTTATGTCATGTCAGTCAAAATGAACTAAACGTGTGAATGCTGAATACTGTAGTCATTCCATATAAAACTAATAGTCCTCATTTCATTACTTGAGTCATTACATACAAAAATGTTGAACTAGTTGTCAAAATCTGTCAAGCTAATTTTATAAAACTTTTTAAATCTTTTATTTTCTGAAAATGTCTTCTAAATTGAACAATTTGATGAATGATTTACAGACCTGTGTATGTTGTAAGTTCAGTTCCAATATGTACTGCAATATTGTTTACAGTTGTGCACAGCTCTACCCAAAGGAAGTTTATGTTTGTTGTAAATAAGGGTGTATTTACTCTTTTGCACAATGCTGTGAATAAATTAGAATTGCAAAGAGCAAATGCAGTAAAAATATGAAACATACATATTCAGTGTCTTGTACTCAGATACCTCACTAAATGCAGTGATGTCTAACTCTACTGTAGTTTTCAAATGGTTGTGCAAATAGTATATAGTTCTGTCTGGAGCATTTTCAGGAAGTGTCACCAAAATCTGACTTTTTTGTATTGGAAAAAATGTACAGAGTAAACGAAAACATGACAAAGTCATTTGAGTATCTTGTTCATAAACAATGGTGTAAGGATTTTTCATCTTGATGACACTGACACTTTCATTGACATGAATACTTGCTTTTGAGGAATGAGCTATCCATTTTGAGAAAGTGACATGCTTTTGCAGGTTATCAACTAGGTTTTGCAGTTTGTACTAATTGTTTTGAGAAATGCTGAACTGTTGTGCAAATGTAAATAGTGTTGCTAGAAATGCACCAAAGCGACTGAGAAAAACTGTAATATTTTGTCATAAAGCCTTTTTCTGTGCATTCCATTCAAAGTTTTGTTTTAAATCTGTCTAGAATTGGTAAATTTTCCCACAGGTGAATCTTGGCTTTGTCTGATGAAGGTGCATCGGAAAGGAGACTTTCCTATGTTCACATTTCTACTTTAGTTTTTTCTTTGTGCTATGCAGTGATGTCTTTTCCTTTCCGTATCATAATGACATGATCTGGCAACAAATTACAGTACAAACAGCAAAAAAATTAGCCATAGTTTACATCTGAACACCCCTCCAGAGTACACTGTTATTGACAACATGACTATAGTAATTTGACTAAAGTAAATTGACTGTCTTATCCATACACAATGACAGCAGGACTTGTAATTTTGACGGCACTGACACATTCATTGACACAGAGATTTAGTTTTAAGAGATAAACTAAGGATTTTAAGCAATGGACTGCCTTTTGCAGGTAATCCATGGTGTTTTGCTATTTGTACGCACTGTTTTGAGAAATGCACTTACTGTTTTGCTAATTTCAATTCTGATTTGAGAAATGTACCAAAGCGACTGAGAAAAACTGTAATCTACAAATATACAAAGGCTGCTACCTGTGTTTGCATGGGTCTCTGTGTGCTCCAGTTTCCCCCACAGTCCAAAGACATGCTCTATAGATGTATTGAATAAACTAAATTGGCATAGTGGCGACGCGGTGGCGCAGTGGGTAGCACATTCGCCTCACAGCAAGAAGGTCGCTGGTTCGAGCCTTGGCTGGATCTGTGTGAAGTTTGCATGTTTTCCCCGTGTTCGCGTGGGTCTCCTCCGGGTGCTCCAGTTTCCTCCACAAGTCCAAAGACGTGCTATAGGTGAATTGGGTAAGCTAAAATTGACCCTAGTGTATGTGTGTGAGTGAGTATGTATGGATGTTTTCCAGTGATGAGTTGCAGCTGGAAGGGCATCTGCTGCGTAAAACATGTGCTGGATAAGTTGGCGGTTCATTCCGCTGTGGCGACCCCAGATTAATAAAGGGACTAAGCCGAAAAGAAAACAAATGAATGAAATTGGCATAGTGTATGATTGTGTATGAATGTGAGAGTGTATGGGTGTTTCGTAGTACTGGGTTGCAGCTGGAAGGGCATGCTCTATAGGTGTATTGAATAAACTAAATTGGCATGGTGGCGACGCGGTGGCGCAGTGGGTAGCACATTCACCTCACAGCAAGAAGGTCATTGGTTCGAGCCTTGGCTGGATCAGTTGGGATCTCTGTGTGAAGTTTGCATGTTCTCCCCGTGTTCGCGTGGGTTTCCTCCGGGTGCTCCGGTTTCCCCCACAAGTCCAAAGACATGTGCTATAGGTGAACTGGGTAAGCTAAAATTGACCCTAGTGTATGTGTGTGAAATGACAATAGAGCCATCTTGACTTGACTTGACTTGGTGATGCATGAGGTCTTCATGTTTGGGTGTAAAAGTAGCATCTCAGTCTTAGCAAATAAAGCTGGATTATGGCTCATAACTTTGTACAAAAGTCATGTGAGAATTGTCAAACATTAAAAATCACATCTCTCAATGCAAAATTACATCCAATTTAAATTTTTCACCTACAAGATATAACACTGTAAAAAGAGATATTTCAGTGTGTGCAAAGCTAGGAAACCTCAGCAGATTATGACTCAGATTGCATTAAATAAAAACATTCATGTTGTGCTGTTAAATACTGCCTCATGAGCTCAGAAGAACTTCAGTAAACCTTTTAGAACGGTCTGCTGCTACATCAAGAAATGCCACTTGAATCTTTGTTTTGGTTAAAGCTATACAGCAGTTCAGTGCAGTAATGCTGCTGTATTTTTGGGCCAGACATCATCTCAGATTTTCAAAAAGACAGTGGAAATGTGAGCTGGGGTCTGATGAATCTACAATTCAATTTGTTCTCAGTCTCAATGTCCAAAGGGAGCATCTAGGCTTTTATGATTGACAGATGCAAAAGCAAACGTCTTGTCATGGTTCGAGGGGCAGAGTGACTGGCAGATGTGTGTAAACCCCTGACATGAAAGCGTTCAGTGGGAGAGTACAGAGATCTTTAACGCCATCAAGATGATGTCTTTCATGTGAAGTTTTTAGTTATTATAAAAATATGATTGTATTACAGTATTACTGTTTTTATTTTAATTTTTTTTTTGTTGGGTGGATCTCGGGCTTTGTTCAAAATCAAAAATGCTCAATAAAAATACATTTTAAAAAATTTAATCGTAAGACAGTAAAATATTCTTTAATCTTTAAAAATATGTATTATGCAATGTGATTTTTTAGTTGCTAATTAATTAGTAAAATATTGCTGTTTTCAAAAGATGTCATAATACAATACAGACATATACTATACATATTTTAATGATTAAAGTACATTTTACTGTCTTTTCTGAATTAAATTTATTTAAAATACAGTAATACTGTGCAATATAATGTTATCTATTTTCATATATGTTAAAATGTAATTTATTTGCACAGTATTACAGTTTTTATTGTATTTTAAAGAAATTTAGTTCAATAAAGACAGCAAAATATTCTTTAATCATTAAAATATGTATTGTATTATGCAATTTGATTATTTAGTTAATTAATTACTAAGTAATGCTGTTTTCTTACTGTTTTTGAAAGACGTCAACTTCTGAAATTTTTTTTATTATATTTTTATATAAATTACATTTTAAATAAATTAAATAAAGAAATTGACTTTTTTCCACAAAAAAAACAAAATATAATAATTACCCCAAAAATTTGAATCGTAAGACAGTAAAATATGTATTACGCAATGTGATAATTTAGCTGATAATTATTTAGTAAAATATTGCTGTATTTAACAGATGTCATAATACAATACATATACTATACATATTTGAATGATTTAAGAACATATTACTGTCTTTATTGAATGAAATGTCTTTGAAATACAGCAAAAACATGTGTTAACAGTGTGGTTTCGTAAACACAGAGTGAATGTGTTTGGCTAGCCTGATTGCTGTCCAGATCTGTCTGTTAATAAAAAGAATGTAACATGATGAAAAGGAGAAACAGATAATGATGACCACTGAGTGCCTGATAGATCAGCAAAGCAACAGGTCAATTGCCTAAGCTTTTAGATGCAGTCATTATTGTTGCATTTTATTAATCATCATTTTAAAAGGAAGGAGAAAGTCATCTTCATTTTGGATGGCCTGAGGAAAAGTAAATTAAGAACAATTTTTCTTTTTGGGTGACCTGTTTCTTTAAGAGGCCATTCACACCAAGGATAATAACTATTACAATAGCTATCGTTATTTAAGGGATTCTTCTTATTCCTTGAGAATAGAGCCACACATTACACTGTTTTGACATTTGACTGACTGTCAAACAATAGCCACAGAGAGAAACAATTTAGTTAAATGAGTCTGAATTATTTTTCCCAGCTGATGAGTGTACTTTTTAGAGCTTAAGGATTTTAAGTGGCATATGAAAAAACCACAAGCTCATAATATACACAGAGGTATCAAAAAGTAAAAAATGTTACTCAAGTGAAAGTACAATTATACTGAAGTATGTTTCAATTGTAATGAAGTCTGCTCTGCGAGCTAGCGTTTTAAAAGAAGTTTTTAGTGTTAATCTTGTTATTAATATCATTTAGAAGGTCATGGTTCGCACTTGTTAAATAATTATATCACTTTATTTTACATTCTTAGGGATACAAAACACAGATGTTTTGGCACAATGCCTTCCACATTGCGTGATACAATCTTCTCACTCCACCCTCTTATTCCACAGCCAATCACATTACGTCATTAGTTAGATGACTACTCAATAGTTAAAAAAAACATCTCATTTTTGTTTCAATATAGCTAACAACACAAAAAATATTTCCTCCATTTGTAAAAGCATTATCTACATTGTACAGGAAAATAACATTTCAATTATCATTATTCACTTATTCATATCTTTGTCAACTGATACAATGAAATTCTGACAGTCCAAAAACATTAAAAATACATTTCCATATCATTATTTGTTTCATTATACACTCAAAATCCATGATTCACAATGTAGATAAACGATAAAACATTAAAGAAACACCAGAGATTCTCATTTATTCCTCTTGGTGTAAGTGATTTTAATTCATAAATCCAGAACGTTTCTCTTTGTAACATTTTTTATTCAGATTACCTCCTCTAAATGACTTGAATTCTTCCTCAATTCCTAGTTGTTTAACGTCAGGTCTGAAATCCATAAAATGTCTTGCTGCCAGATTTATATCTTGTCGTCATTTACTTGATTTATGTTCACTAATTCACAACTTTAACGGATGTGATGACTTCCCCATATATATATCTTTTGGCACGGACATTTTAACATATTTTTAACCTGTTACTGGATTCAAAAATTCTTTACACTTTACACGATTCTGACATGTGGTACAATTTCTTCACAGAAAACAACCTTGTATAGAAGTAGTGCTGGAATATCGCTCTATAATTCCATGCGCGTTCAATACAAACTCAGGAGGCGGAGATCAATGTCAGAAGTATTAGTAATTTATTAAGTACAAATGAATAATTCGATTCAAAGAATTCTGATATCCCCAATGCATTGCACGAATTACATTCAGGAGGTGCGCAACAACTTTCATTTCCTGATTCGTGCTTTTATACGCAGCTAATATTAACAGGTGGAGTTTAGTGAAATTCGTCACTTGTCAGTCATTCTCCAGTCCTCCATTGGCCGCACCCTTACATACGTCCTCTTTTTCGACTAATTCTCTGTACAACGTCAAAAGCACAACACTTCTCAACTGCAAACTCTGTGTTCATTTTCAACCCATCTCTGCTCTGCTCACAGGAAGTTTTGCTGCAGAGCTCAAGTTAATTTTAGACAATCAGGCCTTTGCATCTCTATCAGCTTCATCTACTTCTGCAAAAATGCTTCATTAATATGCAAGGCATAGCACATTTAACAGAAGAAGTGCATTTAATATACCACCTTTAAGCAATACAAATATAATCGTTTAATTAAGAAAGAGACAAAAATAATAAAAAATATATTCCTTTTTCCCAACAGTAGATTTCTTATTATTTATTTATTTTTTAATGACTGCTAATCATGACCTTCTGAATAATTGTACTATTTGAAATATAAAAGTCCCAAAATAATACTCATGTACAGTAATCAAGTAAAATTACTTTACACCTTTGAATATACATAACCTAACCCCAAGTGTAGTCTAACTTGTCACTTTTGGCAAGATCGGGCCCTAAAATGAGCACAATTTAGCCTTAAAGTTTGAATAGCAATACTTGTAAAGAAAGAAGAAATACATGTGTTCCAGAGCAAACCGAATGAGAATGACCTAAAGTTCAGTGCCAGCATTTGACCATTATTCTCTCTGATTTAAAGGTGAATGGGTTGCATGGTTTAATACCCTTAAAGGCCTTTAGTCTGTTTCATGCCTGTAGTATAAATAATCACAACAAAGGCCCAGCGAGTGACTCATTTTCTACACTGGGCTCTTAAGAGGCTATAAGGGAGCAGTTGTGGTAATTAAGTGTGTGAAATGAGAGCAACAAGCCAAGGTAAATGGGACTAACTGGCTGAGCAGGACCCATATCCTGTTCATTTAAACAAGTCGAGATTAATCAAGAGCTATGAGTGCTTGTCATTAATTACCGCTGACAGGTACACAAAATCAAAGTCAAATTTGAGCTCCGCTGCTTGTACAAACAGTACTTACAGCATTCTGTATGCCTGATCAAAGCCTGTAATGTACTCAGGGACAGACTTCTCAAGTTCAACATCAGTCAGTCTGCTTTAGTCGGCAGAGGTGTTGTTGTAGGTTTATGTCCTGTGGGACTTTTTCAATGTAATGCTAAAAAGAAAGTTCTGCGGAAGGTTGTGAGGATAAAAGTAAAGAAAATGTACATGTACAGTACAAATGTAAAAGCTCTACATGCTTTTAGCTTTCAGTGCTTATCAGCCATAATCATAAGCTAAGTTTGCTTTTACATATTTTTATGTGTGTTGGGGTATTGCATAAACAACAGCTGGATGGAAAAGCAAGATGCGTATAAAATCTTAAAATGTGCATAACAAAACATATGAGCTCAATTGAGGCAGATAAACATGCATATGGAAACATTTCATCAACTAAAATGATTAATTTTAATTGATACACCAGCCAACTCCAAAGAAATTATTTGACACATCAGCCACCATTCCCCACACCCCCCAAAATTGTGATGGACTAATCAGCCACATTGCATAAAATCTTAAAGGGGTGGTCCACTATGATATCATATTTTAAACTTTAGTTGATGTGTAATGTAGCTGTGAGGACATAAACAACATCTCTGAATGTAACACGCTCAAAGTTCAATGCAAAAGGAGACATTGGCTTTTACAGTGTTAGCTTAGCAAAGCCTACAGCGAATGAACTTTGGGGACTACAAAAAAATACATCTGGGCTAGTGGGATCACAAGGGTTTCCGGTTACACGCATTTACCATGAGTACACACTTTGCGCAGTGAAGGGGCGTGGCCAGAGGCGCTGTAATGTTAGAGTAGAAAAAGCTAAAATGCCGTCCAAACGCTGCTATTTCCATAGAGCTTCTGTTTCTGTATTTGGGCTTCCAAAGGACATGACACAAAGAGAGAAGTGCTTACAATTTAATTTTAATTATGTTCCAGAGAACTATAAAAAATATATATAGCTAGCATTTGACAAAGGACAGCTTTTAGAATATCTCCCAGTTCAGTGCTGGATTCGGCTAAAATCCCTTTAAAGGAGGAGCTCCAACAAGCAGAAGCTGTGGATTGTGAGCCTCAACCTGTAAGTATTTTTAATTTGTTAAAATGTATCTATGACAGGGCTATTCAGTTAGTTTGTCATGGGGGCCAGTTCATGAAAAGCATCCCAAACGAAGGGCCTTAAGTAGGCTTCTTCTACATTCAGACACATTCATATGTTATGTTTTGAACTGCATAACAATTATGGATGCAACTATTATAGATTTTGGTTGTGCGATTATATAGTTATATTAAGAATAATCATGGTTTCACAGTTATCACGTCTAATGTAAATTTAAGCTTTATATTAGCTAAGTAGCTATTTAGATTAACTGTTGTTATCATCTGCGTTCATACATACATAATCATTTTAATAATAATTCGTCTAACATATCTTTTGTTTACATTGCAGTAAAAGGCACGCACAACTCTCACCACTACGGAGTGAAATGTTTTCTACTGCGTGCGCCCAGAAAGGCGTGATCGCGTTGCTCCGCTTGCGCACGCATATTGGCATATATTCTTACATTAGAAATAACAAACTTGCACGCAGAAAAGATGTGATATGGGAACGGCCTGCTGCTATAGTTAATCTAGTGTTGGTGCGTATTAGCCTCGGTGTACAAGATCGGAACTTTAAACTAGAGCAACGTTGGAAACTTGGCATAACTTTGTTTAATTGCAGCAGTTTCGTTCTGTGCAACAGAAATGCGGCTTGGAGAAGCCTTTATGATTAATTAACCGTGACGAATTAAAGCGCAGTTGATAGTGAAATCGTCTAATCGTTGCATCCCTAATAATGATATCAGTGCATTGTACAAAAGTCCTTTTCTACAAACATGTCCAAATGTTTTCGACTGCTTGCGCGCCACTCGCTTAATGTCAGGTGACTCACGCTCTGCGCAGCTCATGCTGTATTTAACAGACGCACATCACTTCAGAACCAAAATGGCCGCTTTTTGACTGAACTAAATTTATTTTTGATGTCTTGGTCACACTGTTTGGAGGGCCGGAACAACTGAGCTACGTATGGCTGCATTTTGTCTTTAAAAGGAATGCTACGGGGTGGTATGGTCCTGTTCCTTTTCGCATTTACCAGCTGACCGATTACCTCCATATGGACGCCTTTTCCGCTGTTACCAGTTTGTCCGGTAGTTCGACAAGTACGCAGAGCGGAGTTGACCATGACAACAGGGTTTGAGTCCTGTGAAGAACGGTTCCAGAAAGCAGGTAAGACAAAAACAAAAGCTAAAAAATAAAATAAACAAGTAAATAATGGTAAATAAATCTGAAAACGTGGTAAAATTTAGGGGGCTTTTCTTTTTCTGAATTGCTTTTTAAAACACTGTGGTTGGGTTTAGGGAAGGGGGTGGGTGGGGGTATCGCTTGGTTGGACAGTCAGAAAGTCAGTCAGCCGACACCGGCCTCTGGTGGATTTACATGAGAACAGCAGGCACTAATGGCACTCGCGAGAGAAATTTGAGATCTGAAAAAGCGTACACAGCGGCCTCTGGTGGATTTGCGAAAACAAAAACTGCAAAAAACGTAGCTCCTGGGACGTATTTTGCTCTCTCCAGAAATGTATATAGGTGTACAAAATCATAATGAGCCTGGATTGTTAATAAACTTATATATTCCAACACCTACACATACACATATATGTGACTTTTTTTAAAACACTAAATAACTGTTCTTGAATCTGTCATCCTTGGTGATTTATAAAATATGTGTCAACAGCTACAATTTAGTTTTCTTCAACACATGGAACGTTTTTCATAATTATTTTTTTTAAATCCAAAAAACCTTTGAATAGAAAGATTGCTATAAAACTCCATCCCTGCTACATATGCAATTATCACTTCAGCTGTGCCGACACACAACGCTTCACACTTTATCTGTCTCTCATCTCCCATTCTTTTGCTTTTGCCCCCATCCTGCTCTGCTGTAAATCAGCCCAATAATGGAAAGCAGTGGGGTGGCTGAAACAGGCAGGCAGAGTCTGGTATATTCTGTGAATGGAGGCATGAAGCAGTCGACACAGATCAATACAGTGCTGTGGGAAAGATGGAGGAGAGGAAGAAAGGGGGCGACGGATAAACCCTAGAAAGCACTGCGGCTGCACAGATAACATGAATGCCTATTGTGAGCCGCCATTAATATTCAGTCAGTTTTGGAATGGCGTTCAAACTAATGGGACAAAAAAGACAACTTTATCTTTGTAGGACTAGTCAGTTCGCAACTTTGAGAGATAAAAACATATACAGGCAAATACAAAATGAACACTTGTGGCTTCTGATGACACATAAAGGTCTAATGAAGTAACATTATTGGCCTGCAAAGGAATTAGAACATTATGTATGGTCCAGCCAGTTAGTCCAACGACGGTGTCTACTGGTGGATAAAGGTTCACTGCGTGTTCAGTCTTTCCAGTGCACAATGTTGAATTACTTTAAATTTAACTCAAATCTGACTCCAATTTTCATGAGATGGTTTAAAATATTAATATATTTATCCTCGTTTTATCTGACCCGAGTCATAAACATTAAGAGCTCTATTTTAACAATCTAGGCACAAAGTCCAAAGCGCAGGGCGCAAAAGCATTAAGGGCGTGTCAGAATCCACTTTTGCTATTTTAAGAATGGAAAAATCCGCTTTGCGCTGCGGCGCATGGTCTAACAGGGTTGAGCTTATTCTCTTAATGAGTTATAGGTGTGTTTTGAGAATAAACCAATCAGAGTCTCATCATTTTAAGAATCAGTTGCGTCGCGCCATAGCGCATTTGCTGTTTACATGGCGGACTTTGTAAGAGAAAAAACTGAACGCTTCACTAGCGAAAAAACAGTTAAACAGAGCATCTACAGCACAAGAATGAGAGATGAGCCTCCTCATTCTTTACTTTCACTTTCACTCTCGTGGATAAGGAAACGTTGTTGTATGCACAGACATCCATTAGCCTAAATATGATTAATTTAGTTTGTTATGCGCAAAGATTTGTTTTAAAACTATTTGTAAATTCAGTTCTAATTTCCAGCAAACGAATAAATGAACAGTAATAACGAAGTGTGGTCAAAAAACTAAGTTATATCCAAATACACATGCTATGCCCCATATGGTCTAAAAGCTGACAGGTGAGCAAATCTAAGCTTGTTTTTAATAAAACAAATATATATGTGCATATAATAAATAATACTGCTAATAATAATAACATTATACAAAAGCAGATTGTGTTCCCAGAGATGGGTTGTGGCTGGAAGGGCATCCGCTGCGTAAAATCGTGCTGGATAAGTTGGCGGTTCATTCCGCTGTGGCGACCCCGCAAGGGACAAAGCCGACAAGAAAATGAATGAATGAAAAAGCAGATTGTCATGAATAAACTGAAAAAGCCCCCCAGAGATGAAGAAGGCATGAAGGCAGTAGTTTTTATACTTATGTAGAAAGTAATAATTTTTGTAATATATTAATCCTTTAATTATTTTTTATTTGTAAAGATATTTGCATATTGCTCTACATCCTGTGTGTATTAAGCAATGTTTAAGCGAGGCGCACAACTAACGCACTCTGCTCTGGACTTTACACCTCCTCTTAGCTGGTCTATTGAACAATCTATTCTAGTTTCTCAATATAGCAACGCACCAGCAATGCACCTCAACACACCTCCTTTTTAGACCAGAACGCCTATGGGCGCATATATGAGCGCAAATGCATTTGCTATTTAAACAGCGTGGTGCAAAACATCAAAATGACTCTTGCGTCGAGCTGAAACTAGCAAACAACAATTGCGTCACGCCTTGCGCTGCATTGCGCCGGGTGTATGATAGGGCCCTAAGAAGCTTATTGTAATAATTAATTTAGATGAATGTTTCATTATTTTATTAAATCTTGTTTCTATATATTACACTTGTTTATTCTGATTCCTGTAACATCCTGAGTCTTGTACCGGCTGAGTATACAATCTCTTAAACACAAGCATGTCAGTCTTGGTCACTAAACAGAGGCAATTAACCACTAATCTAAAAAGGCAGAACACTACTTACTCATTTTGAAATATTTTTTGTGTGATCCCCATAGATCTGCTATCTACTAAATCGAAACAAAGCTATTTAATCACAATACTATGATCATTACTATAGAATTAAGCAGACCAATTTACCTAAACTATTAGTAACTTTGAATAATCACCATAAGATTTTAATAGTATTATAAGTTTAGAGCTAAAAGCCCACCCACATTTATTGGTCTCAACAATACTTTGTTGTTCTAAATAGAAAAACTCATTATTAGTCTGTACAGTCTAAGTATAGTTGATTTAATGCCAATGTGTTAGTCGCAGCTCTAAGAACATCATATAGCATGCCACGCTGCTCCGTCTATTGTGTTTTAGTCTGTTACTAACCTGTACAGGGGTTTGTGGTGTTATGAGCTTATGTTATAGAACGTAATCTACTAGAGTTAATAATACAAAATTAGAACAATCTGAAACATACATTTTATTAGTCAGGTAAATGTGTATTGTGCCAATTTATTCAGTCAATTCATAATTCAATACAAGACATCAAGTCCTCAAAGATAACTCTAAGATCAAAAGATGCATTTATACACAATACAATTATATACAACGCATTACCTTTAACACTTTAATCCCTGAATGCACACTTTGGCTTTTTAGTGTCATTCACAACTCTTCCTTTTATATTTAAAACAAATACATAAAACATTCTAAGTATTCCTCAATTTATTTTTTATAAACAATATAACAAGGATGAGATTATTGTCTGTTTTCTAATCATTTCTTCTAAAAAGTACATAGGGTCGCTAGTGACCCATTCTATGTAATAGTGTATTTTTTCCTGTGCAACCATCATTAAATATCTTACTTTGTAAATGCTATTTGTTTTTATTCTATGCACTAATAATCCCCGCAAGCATAAAACTGAGACATGCAGCTAGAGATGTCCAGATCCAATCACGTGATTAGAGATCAGGCCCAATCACACCGTTTCAGACTCGAGCGGAATTGGACGTTACTTCCTGATCAGGACTCGAATATATATAATATTGGGCTGCACGGTGGAGCAGTGGGTAGCACATTCACCTCACAGCAAGAAGGTCGCTGGTTCGAGCCTTGGCTGGGTCAGTTGGCGTTTCTGTGTGGAGTTTGCATGCTCTCCCCGTGTTCGCATGGGTTTCCTCCAGGTGCTCCAGTTTCCCCCACAAGTCCAAAGACAAGCGCTATAGGTGAATTGGGTAAGCTAAATTGTCCGTAGTGTATGTGTGTGAATGAGTGTGTATGGATGTTTCCCAGATTAACAAAGGGACTAAGCCGAAAAGAAAATGAATGAATGAATATATAATATTTTACTAGATAATTTTTAAGACACTAGTATTCAGCTCAACGTGACATGTACTGTATAGGCTTAACTAGGTTTATTAGGTTAACTAGGCAGGTTAGGGTAATTAGGCAGGTTATTGTATAATGATGGTTTGTTCTGTAGATTAAAACATATATAGCTTAAAGAGGCGAATAATTTTGATCTTTAAAAAAAAAAAAGAAAAAAAAAAATATATATATATTCATTCATTCATTTTCTTGTTGGCTTAGTCCCTTTATTAATCTAGGGTCGACACAGCGGAATGAACCGCCAACTTATCCAGCACATTTTTACGCAGCGGATTCCCTTCCAGCCGTAACCCATCTCAGGGAAATATATATATATATATATACAGTATATATAGGTGAATTGGGTAAGCTATATTGTCCGTAGCGTGTGTGTGTGTATATATATATATATATATGCTTATCATTTTTGAACACTTCTATAGTTATGAAGTGTTATATGGCAGACCTTAGAAAGCTAGACCTCTTTCTTGACTTCACACAGAAACAGCAACGTGTGTGGCATGACATCACTTTGTTGGAGTGACATTATTGGTTAAAAGCCGGCAAAGTAGAACACAAAAGCAGCTTGAAGCAGAAAGCGCGAGTATGTCTGCGGTCTGGAGGTATTATAAAGTTGATGACGACAACATTGCCATAGTAAACTGTAAGATATGTAAACTTGGGATTGCCTGCCGGGTTTTTTAAGTTGAGGTGCTATATGTTTTTATATTACATTTTTTTAATATTTACTTTTGCTTTAAAGTCCAAAAGTGAAGAATTTATCTGCTATTTATTACTTGATTGTTCAAGCTACCTCACAGAAGGGCTCTGTTTGTTAACAGAGTTGTTGAATGTTAAAATAAGGTGAATTAAATAAAAAATAAGGAACATCCTTGATCTGTTTTTTCTCTCTTCTTTATTCTTTTTTTATGTATAACAGAAGTATTGGATCAGGTTTCAGTATTAGTAGATACTCAAAATCAAATTACTCTGACTCGAGGGTAAAAAAACCTGATTGGGAGATCCCTAAATGCAGCATATATCACCTGGTATATTCTGTAAATAGAGGCAAGGAGGAGTCGACACAGATCAATACACTGCTGTGAGAAAGATGGAGAAGAAAAGAAAAGGGCGATGGATAAACCCTAGAAAGAATTGCAGCTTCGCAGATAACATGAATGCCTATTGTGAGCCGCCATTTCCATTCAGTCACTTCTCGAAGTGTGCTCGAACTAATGGAACAAAGAGGCAACTGTATCTTTGTAGGACTTGTCAACTCACTATCAGCGCATGAGTCTAGGGGTCTCGAGAGTGTGTCTGAATGACACTATCTTCATGTGAAGCGCCGCCAAGCCGCCACACTACAAAGTGTCATCGCACCAATCTGCGACTGCTCTCGGCAAACCAAGTGACCTGGTGACACCGAAGCTCAAAAACAAGTCCACAACGACTTGTTTTTGATGGCCGTTTATACGAAGGCCACAATTCCCTCCTCTCATGTGGAATGAGGAGAATGTCACACCTACAGTCATTAGCGGCAAACACGCGCCGACGGATAAAGAGTTAAAGGCCGGTTGGAAAGGTCAGGCGGGTGTACACCCTTTCAAGAAGTGACCTTTTACTACAATCAAAATTTCAATTTGCAGCGCATAACCGCCAACAAAAAAACATTTCTTGTTATTCCCAAATAGCAGAGCTAGATTCAACATTCATTATTTGACATTATCCGCTTGCTGCAGGGCCATCGCTGTAATGAGGAGACACTGGAGATCAGAGCCCATCAAACTCCACCCAAAGCACAGCTCACATCAAAGCTTTCTGCAAACGCCCCCCTCAAACGCTTAACAATGGCCAGCCTCAGCTCCCACTGTTCAGATGAAGACTGTGAAAGGATGAGGGAGAGATACGGCAAGGCCAAATACTGCATACACTGCATGCTCTCTTTTTCATCATCACTCATTTGTTCTCCCTCTGCTGGCTGCTTTCCTTCTCCAGGTCTCTGAAGGTCCTGACTGGCTGTGCATGCATGAGTAATGGTGGACAGAAAAATCAAAGGACTTATAAGCATGGACATGCAATATTGCATCACTACAGCACAACAAATTTAGTGACTTTTGGTGATTTTTTAAAAGTATGCTTATATTAAAATTAAATAAAATGCAATACAACATTTTACGTTATTGTTATTATGAGCAACAACAGGTAATTATTAATTAATTAATTCCTTACATTTATATAGCCCTTTTCTGTACACTCAAAGCACTTTCCACATTGGGGGGAATCTCCTCATCCACAACCAGCGTGCAGCATCTACCTGAATGACGCGACGGCAGCCAAATTGCGCCAGACCGCACATCAAACACCAGCTGATTGGTGGAGAGGAGACAGAGTGATGAAGCCAATTATGATATGGGGATGGTTAAAAGGCCATGATGGACAGAGGCCAGTGGGAAAATTTGGCCAGGATGCTGGGGTTAAACCCCTACTCTTTTTTGAAAGACATTCTGGGATTTGTTTTTGGGTTTAAAGTCTCATCCGAAAGCAGTAGAGCAGTAGAGTCCCCTTCACTATACTGGGCGTTAGGACCCACACAGACCACAGGTTGACCGCCCCCTGCTGGTCTCACTAACACCACTTCGGGCAGCAGCCTAGCTTTCCCACGTGGTCTCCCATCCAGATACTGACTGGGTGCAGCCCTGCTTAGCTTCAGTGGGCAACCGTGTGAGAGTTGCAGAGAGCTAGCTGCCGGCTAAACTATTCATACACTTCCTTCCCACTTCTCAAATGTATCTTATTTCCTCTTTCTAAAAGCTATCTCTCATCTGACCTGTCTACATGTAAAAGTGTATGTGACAAATAATGGCTTCAACATCATCATCATCAGCATCATTCATTTTTCTTCGTCTTATTCATCAGGGGTCGCCACAGCAGAATGAACCGCCATCTTATCCAGCATATGTTTTACACATTGGATGCCCTCGGACTCAAACCAGCGACCTTTTTGCTGTGAGGTGACACTTGTAACTACTTATACACCATGTCGCCCAGGTAAATTATATATTGTATATCTCTTAAATAATAAAGTCATAAATTAAAAATTTAATAAAGATATGCCCCCCCCCCCCAAATAAATATTACAAAGTAAAAATAAATAAATAAATAAAAATTTTTAAATGCATAAATAAAGAAAAAAGTATAACAAATACATTTTAAAAAAGCATCCATGATATGTAGTGATGATAACACTGATAGGGAACCAGCAGGATCCAGCGCACTAGACACTTCATGGCTGAAGATATCCTTGAAGGGGATCTAGAAAACAGGATTTTCCTTGCTCTTTTCACTCTAATATGCAGAGATACTCTGACATTCACAAAGCAAAGCTCCCTCTTCAGACCATGCAGCCCATTTATGGAAACTTAAGCCCTTCTCAAAGGTGGGGTGATGTAATAATTACAAGAGCTTTTTTTGTGATTTTAATCCCGCCTGAATTGCCCCTGTCAGTAATTTTCCTCGATTTTTCATGGACTGTGCATTCTAGTGTCTGCAAAGATTACAGTGTCTTTTTCTTCTGAAAAAAATGTCTGAAAAAATTACCACAGGTAAGAACAGTTCTGTGAGCATTGACACACTGGTAAAAACCTCTGTATTCATGCCCATGTTCAAACTGCAGGTCCTTTAACAACGATTTGCTTCTCCAAATGGCTCAAGTAAATGCTGGTCAATAAGAAAAGAGCCCAGAAAATGAAACGATTTACAGCTTCACAGATTGACAGAAGATTAATATGCTTTTGTGTGGTCGCTCACAGTATTGTCACGGTTGCAGGTTTGTGCGTCTTCCGGAGTGTCTGTTTTGTCACGTGAGTTTGTTTTGTTTTGGTCGTCCATGTGTATTTGTTATGTCACATGTCTTGACGCGACTCAGCTGTCCTGATTAGCCTGCCAGCTGAGACCTATTATCTAGGCTATATGGCATATGTTTCCATGTTTCTTTGTCAGTTCATTGTGTCTGCTCATGTTCCCTGTCTGTGAGGAGTGACGGTTTGGACCCTGTTTCGTCCTTCTGTTTTTTCTGTCCTCTCTACCAGTTTTTGTTATTTTTGATCACCTTGTCTCTGTCTAATTTGACTACGTCAAATAAATTACACACTTGCATTTTGGATCCTTTTCTAGTACTTTGACACCGTAACAAAATGAACTGACCTTATTATGGATCCAGCAAGTATGTCACAGCAGATCTCCGAATTCGTCACACTCAGCAACGCCAGGATTGATCGGCGGGATGAGGCGTTGTCTACCGCCGCTCTGGCCATTCAGACTCTGGTCGGCCAGGTTTCCCTGCTCACTACCCAAGTGCAGCGGCTGGCTGCGAGAGCAGTTCGGGATGAGTCCGCACCAGTTCCAGAGGTGTCACCAGCACCGGTCGCTACTAACAGCTTGGTCGAGCCTCGCCTTCCTCCACCGACTTGTTATGACGGAGATCCTCTCCGGTGTCGGTCCTTCCTGTCTCAATGCTCTCTATATATAACACTGCAACCGTCCTTATTCTCCACAGAACTGTCTAAGGTTGCTTTTATCATCACACTCCTTTCCGGGAGGGCGGCACGGTGGGGAACTACAGCCTGGGAACGAAAGCTTCCTTGCTGTTCCACATTTGAGCTATTCTCTAAAGAGCTCAAGAAAGTGTTTGATCGCGCTGCTTCCGGGAGAGAGGCCGCTCGTATTCTTGCTGAGCTCCGTCAGGGGAGTCGGAGCGTAGCGGATTACTCGATCGAGTTCCGGACTTTGGCTGCCGAATGCGGCTGGAACACGGAGGCCCAGTGGGATATGTTCCTGCACGGGTTGTCGGACCGCCTGCAGGACGAAATATATACACTGGATCTTCCCAAGTCTCTGGATGAGCTAGTGGAGCTGGCTATTCGTGTGGACACCAGACTTTGTCACAGAGCTGGCAGCGCGCTGCAGGAGAGAATTGCGGAAGCGAGTGTTGTTGACCCGGAACCTTTGCAGGTGGGCGGATCTCGCTGGTCCGTGCAGGAGAAGCGCCGAGGGAGAGATGAGGGGCTCTGCCTTTGCTATAGCGGCGCGGGACATCGTGTGGGGTTTTGTCCAGACAAAGGTTTGCTGATGGGTGAAATCAGTTTGGAGAGGTCCGCTACGGCGGCTACCTTACTGCCCGTTACGCTGTCATGGGGAGGCGGAACTAAAGACACTCACGCTCTCATTGATTCCGGGTCAGAAGGGAACTTCCTGGACTCTAGTTTTGCTTTCAGTTTTAAACTTCCGGTTATCGCACTTTCACAACCCATTGCAGTACGCGCCCTCAGCGGACTTTCTCTTCCCACTATTACTCACTCCACTAGACCCATAAGACTCATTACGTCTGGAAATCATGTTGAAAACATTTCATTTTTTTTAACAGAATGTACTAACACACCGGTGGTTTTAGGTCACCCCTGGTTGGTTCTCCACAAACCTCATATTAATTGGGGTCTCAGCACAATATTTTCGTGGAGTGAGAACTGTCATGAGTCTTGTCTTTCGTCTGCTCGTTCTGCTGTGTCTTGTTCTGTGTTTCAGGAGGAGCGTATGGACCTGTCAAACGTGCCCAGTGAGTACCTCGACCTGAAGAGAGTGTTCAGTAAGTCTCGGGCTGCTTCTCTTCCTCCTCATCGTCCCTATGACTGTGCTATAGACTTACTGCCAGGTACGTCTCCGCCTAAAGGCAAGTTATACTCTCTTTCCATTCCCGAGAGGGAGGCCATGGAGAAATATATTTCTGATTCTCTAGCGGCCAAGATCATCCGCCCTTCTTCTTCACCGGCGGGGGCGGGGTTTTTTTTTCGTGAAAAAGAAGGATGGCTCTCTTCGACCCTGCATAGATTATCGAGGGTTGAATAACATCACGGTGAAGAATACGTATCCTTTGCCGCTGATGTCTTCAGCGTTCGAGCGTCTGCAGGGGGCCTCTTATTTCACGAAATTAGACCTCCGCAACGCTTATCATTTGGTTCGCATCAAGGAGGGCCATGAATGGAAAACGGCGTTTAATACCCCCAGGGGGCATTTTGAATATTGTGTTCTTCCCTTTGGGCTTTCCAACGCCCCCGCAGTTTTCCAAGCACTCGTTAATGATGTGTTGCGAGATATGATAGATCAGTTTATTTATGTCTACCTGGATGACATTCTGATTTTTTCCCGTTCTCTCCAGGAACATGTGCAACACGTCAGACGAGTGCTTCAGAGGCTGCTAGAGAATGGGCTTTTTGTCAAGGCGGAGAAATGCGTGTTCCATGCACAGTCTGTTCCTTTCCTAGGACACATTGTGTCGGTCGAGGGGGTGCGCATGGATCCAGAGAAGATCCAGGCTGTGGTAAATTGGCCAAATCCAGAGTCTCGTAAGGCCCTGCAGAGATTTCTGGGCTTCGCCAATTTTTACCGGCGTTTTATTCGCAATTTCAGCCAGCTCGCCGCCCCTCTGACGTCCTTGACCTCCTCCAGGACTCCGTTCAGGTGGTCGAGTGCTGCACAAGCAGCATTCACAAAATTAAAGGGTCGCTTTGTTTCAGCCCCCATTCTGGTGACCCCTGATCCTTCCCGGCAGTTTGTGGTGGAGGTTGACGCGTCAGAGGTGGGGGTGGGTGCTATCCTGTCCCAGCGCGCAGCTTCGGACGACAGAATTCATCCTTGCGCGTTTTTTTCACACCGATTATCTCCCGCAGAACGTAATTACGATATTGGTAATAGGGAGTTGTTGGCGGTCAAACTCGCTTTGGAGGAGTGGCGTCATTGGTTGGAGGGTTCGGGGGTTCCCTTTATCGTTTGGACCGATCATAAGAACCTTGAATACATCAAGTCCGCCAAACGACTTAGCTCCAGGCAGGCTCGGTGGGCATTATTTTTCGGACGGTTCGACTTTACCATCTCTTATCGACCGGGTTCCAAAAACATCAAACCCGATGCGTTATCCCGTCTTTTTGAGTTTTCCGAACGCAATACGTCCCTCGAACCCATCGTTCCCCAGAAGATTTGCATTTCTGCGGTGACATGGGAAATCGAGAGCAGGGTTCGCACAGCCTTGGAAGGGGTAACGCCCCCGCCCGGATGCCCACCCAGTCGTTTGTTTGTGCCGGAGGAGATTCGGTCTGACGTCATCCGATGGGGACACTCTTCCAAAGTGGCTTGTCATCCAGGGGTGAGTCGTACCTCATTTTTGGTTAAACAACGATTTTGGTGGCCAGCTATGGCACGGGACATACGTGGGTTTGTTTTGGCCTGTTCTGTTTGTGCTGTTTCTAAGACTTCCAATCGTCCTCCCGCTGGGCTCCTCCAGCCTCTGTCAGTGCCTTCGAGACCCTGGTCGCACATCTCGCTAGATTTTGTCACAGGTCTCCCGCCATCTGGTGGCAATACGGCTGTTTTGACCGTTGTGGACCGGTTTTCGAAGGCTACTCATTTTATCCCTCTGCCCAAATTACCTTCAGCCAGAGAGACAGCGGTTGCTGTCGTAAATCACGTCTTTCGCATTCATGGCCTCCCGACAGACGTGGTTTCTGACAGGGGGCCTCAGTTTGTCTCTAAATTTTGGAGAGAATTCTGTCATTTATTGGGGGCGACTGTAAGTCTTTCTTCTGGTTTTCATCCTCAGAGTAACGGACAAACAGAGAGGGCCAACCAAGATCTCGAACGTGTGTTACGTTGTTTGGTTTCCCAGAATCCCGCCTCTTGGAGTCAGCAGCTCCCATGGGTGGAGTACGCACACAATTCATTACCAGTGTCTGCCACGGGCCTTTCTCCGTTTCAGTGTAGTTTAGGTTACCAGCCACCAGTTTTTCCCAGTCTGGAATCTGAAAGCGCGGTTCCCTCTGCTCACGCCTTTGTCCAGAGGTGTCGACGCACTTGGAACAGGGCCAGACAGACCCTCCTCCAAGTGGGTGCGCGCACCAAGGCGAAAGCCGATCGCCACCGGTCTAAGCCTCCCGTTTACGTCGTCGGTCAAAAAGTGTGGCTTTCTACCAAGAATATTCCTTTGCGCTCCGTATGTAATAAACTTGCACCTAAATTTATTGGCCCATTCACTGTCATCAAGATCATTAGTCCGGTGGCAGTCCGCCTCAAACTTCCTCCAACGTACAGGAGAATACATCCCGTGTTTCATGTTTCCAAATTAAAGCCCGTTTTTCATGCGGCCATTAATCCGCCCATGCCGGTCCCCCCCCCGCCGCGTCTCGTAGATGGGGAGACTTCCTATTCGGTTAAACGCATCCTGGACTCGAGACGGAGGGGGCGAGGATTCCAGTATTTGGTGGACTGGGAAGGTTACGGTCCAGAGGAGAGAAGTTGGGTTCCGGCTAGGGATATATTGGATCACTCTCTTATCGATGATTACAATCGCCAGGTTAGCTCTTCAGGGAGCACCAGGAGGTGCTCCTAGGAGGAGGGGTACTGTCACGGTTGCAGGTTTGTGCGTCTTCCGGAGTGTCTGTTTTGTCACGTGAGTTTGTTTTGTTTTGGTCGTCCATGTGTATTTGTTATGTCACATGTCTTGACGCGACTCAGCTGTCCTGATTAGCCTGCCAGCTGAGACCTATTATCTAGGCTATATGGCATATGTTTCCATGTTTCTTTGTCAGTTCATTGTGTCTGCTCATGTTCCCTGTCTGTGAGGAGTGACGGTTTGGACCCTGTTTCGTCCTTCTGTTTTTTCTGTCCTCTCTACCAGTTTTTGTTATTTTTGATCACCTTGTCTCTGTCTAATTTGACTACGTCAAATAAATTACACACTTGCATTTTGGATCCTTTTCTAGTACTTTGACACCGTAACAAGTATGTTTTATAATGTAAAGAAAGATGCAGCATGTAGGTGTCATGACCTTGATCATTTAAAAGGGTTTGAACTAAAATTTCACAGAGTTCTTTAATATATGTTAGGTTTTTATCAGTGAAAAGAGAGGGAAAGGACTGTGTGATGTGTCTTGGATAATTTATACGCAGTAGTAAATGGGATTTATATGGGGTTTGGATGATTTGTATTGGGTAGTTAAAACAGAAAAGCACATTTACAGCCAGTTGAAGATTACAGCAGTGAGTAGACATGGTAACAAGTCAAAAAGGGGTAGATGGAAAGGAAGTGAGAGGGGGAATTATAGAAACAACTCTTGAAAACCAAATATACAGATGCAAAAATATGACACTATATATCAGGTGGGCACTTATAGATCGTTTCCTCAGAGTGGTACAAAACGGCACAGTATGGCATGCATTTATTTCAGTTTCCACTATCAGAAGTGCCAAAATAGCAAACCAAAAATGGCAGAGCTAGAGCACTGATGGGTTAACAGAGATGGGAGACTACAATACAGGAAGTGACAATTTTTACCTTACCGAATTGTACTTTACTCTCATTAATTGAGTATTACTCTCATGAATGAAAACATTTTAATGTATGACGTGATTAGTTAAACACATGTAACATTTTTGATGAATTTTTAAAGGTAGAGAAGCAAAAACAGTCTATTTACAGCTAACACTTGTTGTGTTCAAAATAAAATACTTCCTCATTATGATGTATATTAGGGGTGCCCAAACTACGTTTTGGAGGGCCGGTGTCCTGCAGAGTTTAATTCTGACCCCAATTAGACACACCTGAACCAGCTAATCAAGCTCTTAAGGTAAACTTCCAGGGTGTGTTGAGGGAAGTTGGATCTAAACTATGCAGGACACCGGCCCTCCAGGACTGAGTTTGGGCACCTCTGATGATGCATGTAGTGCGCAAAAAACAACAATAATCAGTTCAACTTTTTCCACATTTAGTAAACGACCAAATTTAAGGTAAATGTACACAGAGATTTGAGTCAGAAATTTGCAATAAAATTTATATTCACACATAAAAAAATAAGTACAACCTCACGCTGTGTCAATCACATTTACACACTGCCTCCCAAATGTCCATAGCCAGTGTTTTAAGGGGTGTTTTGACAGTCTAGAGCCACCATACAATCGAAAGCCAAAATCTAGAATTGCATCTGACTAATTTATCCACTTCATCTTGCAGCACAAATCACTAAATGACAAACAAATTAATCAATCAGAATCAAAAGTTCATTCATAATTAAAAGTTTATACTGACTATCAGAGTAACTTTGTATCAAGGTATATAATTAAGTATGCTGATGATTCTGTCATCGTCATGGCAGACAACTTTTTTGCTTGGTGCAAAGACTCATAAATACAACTTAATGTCTCAAAAATTAAAGAGATGCTTATTGATTTTCCATGTACTGTAGCTCTAATTCTATTGCATCTATTAGAATAAACGATGGCATTGTTGAGACAGTGAGCGAGTATAAATACCTGGGCACCATCCTGGGGTGTGTTTCCGAAAACCATCGTTAGCCAACTAAGGTTGCAAGTTCTGTCGTTACAAACATACAGTAGTTTGTTGATTTGGTGTTTCCCAAATCCATCGTTCCAATGAACATTCACAAACTACAGCTGTAGAAGCATAGTTCCTGGCTGTGTTCTATTCCCAGTTATCCCCCCTATGCCCTATTCCTTTCGAACGTTCCAACATTTAAACCTGGAATAATAAAAAAAAAAACATCTCTCTTAGGTGTCATTTGCTTTCAAAGTATTTTTACAGTTCAGTTTTAGCGATCTTCATATTGACAATTGCGTTCCCTTCGTAGTGCACTTTGAAAACATTTATGCCATTTTGAACACAGCTGTCGCTCATGAAGAAAGCTTTAGGTGACCTATTATTAAAAAGTGGAATTTATGTTACGTCTCCAAAGCTTGTGAAAACAAAAATATATAGCATGTAGCATATGGTTTTAATTTAAAGTAGGTTATTTATTAAGAAATGTATCTGTACTGTGTATGACATGGGCCTATTGGTTAGAACATTTCTACAGTGGTTTGAATGTGTCAAATTGTAAAAGTAGACTTTTCAAAAAAATAAAATAAAAAATAAACACTATCCTTAATAATAATAATAATAATAATAATAATAATAATAATAATAAT
Organism: Danio kyathit; assembly: GCA_903798195.1. NCBI lineage: Eukaryota > Metazoa > Chordata > Actinopteri > Cypriniformes > Danionidae > Danio > Danio kyathit. The sequence goes on along the minus strand of LR812533.1, from coordinate 27,817,505 downwards.
AATAATAATAATAACTATTATTATTATTATTATTATTATTATTTCAAAATATTATTTTTTTTTCGTTTCTTAAAAAATTGCCTACTGTAAATTAGGCCTACAACCATTAACGATTTATATGATTTATATATTAGAATACGTGTTAGCTTAGTGGTTTTATATGAAATATTCTCAATAATATTTGTAAAGTAAACATATATATGTCATAAGTTTGTCGTTTGCACATATTTCAATTAATATGAAAAACGAGTGCATGTTTTTGCCAAAACTAATATTGGATTTTTTTTAAAGTGTGTGTGTGTGTGTGTGTATAGAATTTGTAAAAAAAATTATGTCGGTTTTCTCTAAAGAAGTAGTTACTCCACCCCGTTTAGAGCGTCACTATGGACGTTTTACGTTATAACTAACATGTTTCAAACGATGGATCTGCAACAGAGAAACTACGGTTTTAGGAAACACTCCTTACTACATCGTTCTTTTCCCAAACGATGCATCGTACTACGATAGTTCAGCCATGAGTTATGTCATTGTTTGGGAAACGCACCCCTGGATGATAAACTGAACTTTGAGGTCAACACAAATTTTATTTGTAAAAAGGAGAATCAACGACTCTTCTATCTGAGGAAGTTGAAGGGATTTAATGTGGATAGGCCTCTTCTTAGGACATTTTTTCTTTTTTATTGAGTCTCCTTTAACTTTTGCAGTGATATGCTGGTATGGTAATCTGAGGGTGACAAGTAAAAATAGACAAAAATTGTTCACCTATTTCAAAAGATTATGGCCACAAATCTTAGGTGAGAGTCATACAGAGGGCTATGTCTATTTTGGCAGATGAGAACCATCCACTTTAATCCAAGTTTTGACTCTTGCCTTCAGAAAGAAGGTATACTTATTTCAGATGAGCTAGGTCCAATAGATATTTGCATTCATTTGTTCCAACTGCAGTTGGGTTACTTAACAAGCTTTAAGTTGTATTTGCTCATGCATATTCATTTTATTCTTTATTGTTATTTCTATGTTTGCTTGTGTGTTGATCTGTGTCGGCTATGTCTGTGAACCAAATTGGCCCTCAGGGACAGTAAAGAAATTCCAATCCAATCCAATCAACCTTTATTCATGTAGCCTATTACTACAATCAAAGATGACCAAAGTGCTGTATAACACTACAACATAAACAATACAATACAGTACAATACAATACAGCAAAACAATAAAGACAGATTGTGGCAGATGGCTTAGAGTGTGAACAAAAGCATCTCTGCTTAAAGACTTTTGCATTGTTTTGTCCTTTTTTTTATCTGCAACCGATTAATTAATACACATCAGAGTCATTGTGCAAGGTTTTTTGTGTGTAAATGTATTCTGTGAATAGACTTGTTTGTTCACAGAGTTCAAAGTTTGAACATCCTTGCTTCCTTTATGATGTTTTCAAACTTAGCTAAATTACCATTGTCTATGTTGTTATGGACATTAAACTGTCTATGATGCTTAGAAACCATTTACCAATTAGCAACACTGCTGGCTTTTAAGTAAAAGAAAGTAGAAAACTGTCAGGTATAATTAGACTACGATTTTAAAAGCTGGACTTTAGAGAAAAGTGTCTAATTGTATAAAGTAGCTCCATTCTTCTTTTGATTTATCCCTCCAATCTGCCAGTATTCAGACAATAATAAGTCCATGACAAAGAAAAAGCACATAAAGAAAGACTCCCCTGTGGTCTACAATCAAACAATCTTTATCTGTCCTCTGGAAGTCCATGTTCACACAACCACCCTCCCTTTAATTGCTAAAAAACACTCACTGAATACAAACATATTGGCTGTAATGTTGGTTGCCAAAAGCGAGACAAGGCTTGCGTGCCTCTCTGGCTCCTTTTTATATCAGCATATATTTACTGGCTGTCATGACCTCAGGACTTTTACAGACTCTCATCTCTCTATATATGTCATTGTCTCTCGCTTCATTTTCAAGAAATAGAACACAGCATCTGAAATTACCCCTATACCCTCATTCACTATTCCCTATTAGTCTACAAATATAGTTCACTTAAAGGGCCACGAAACCCCCATCTCAGCAGGGTGTTTTCACACCTCTAGTTTGGAAAAAGTCAGGAAAGTGGGCGTGTCCAGCTCTGTTTAGGTGGGAGTGTTGGGGGAGGGAAAGAGGGAAGGATTTGAAAATATGGGAGTTTCCATTTGGGCATGCGCGAGGCAAAACAAACACACAGGCGCAGGGGAGAAAGACTGTGACTGTGTTTACATGCACATTAGTAATCAAATTATTTGCCAAATTATTCATTTGTCGACTTTTACTGGAGTTTGGCACTTTCACTTTTTATTCAGGAACATTTCCTGCATGTCCCCCGTGACATACAATATATTAAAAGCGAGGAACTGCTGGAGAGTGGAGTTTTAATGGAATGTTTGATACCACACGGCGAATGGGAGAAAAAAATCCTCTGCATTTCTCTGTAACTTAGATGAAAGCCCTGTGTATATAGACTATCCTGTCACAAAATGCGGTGAAAATTCTACACGACAGTAAAAGTTTGATTGTGGTGTTTACATGTTTACATTCGGAGAGCAGCATTTACAGTGGATCTTTCAGTCTATAATATTGTACTATAATATTGCAGTGATAATAACATACTGTAAACTTAGTAACTAAATAATTTTGACTATGGTATGTCTTTAAAAACTGAAAGAGCACTGCTGACGATACGAAGTAACTTTGCCATCTGAATAAACAAGCAAAGGGCACTGCTCTCACACACACTTACCAAATCTGTAGACACAAGACAATCAATACAAACTGGAACCGTGTCTTTTTTTAAAAGGAGACGAGCGGATTTCACCATTTCCAGATGCGAAAAGCTCTCGGGTAAAAATGTTCCTTACAAACGCATTTCTGCCGCGTGCACTGTATTCCAGTATTATGTGAGTCCAGCTGCGCTCTCACAGCGGGGAAATGAAAACAAAACCTTCGTTGCAGCACAATAATAAATGCAACACTGACGACCCATGTCTCCAAATTCTCGTTCTTTCACTTGTTTTAGCAACACAACGTGGCGTCTCTCTGTCGTCTGAACACTGTAACAGGTAAAACAGTCTTCGTGGCTATCATGCATATTAATGAAGTTGCACCGCATACAAAATAGAGCGCGCTGATTGGTTTGAACCAAGTCTTTCTCATGAATTAATGCCGCGCACTCAAGAGATGTCACGCTGTACTCGCAGGTACAGACAGCCACTCTCCATGCTGGATTACACGCAAGTATCTAATCGTCGTGACGCAGCTTCAAAAATTAGTTTCAAACCGGAAGAACAAATTTGCTCAAAATAACGCAAAAACAACCAATTTTCACTTTTTAGTGCAATATATGTGTCCTCATAGTGTTTATAGCAGTGAATGAAAATGAGTGAGTGAATTTGAGCTCTGCGTGCACCAGAAGGAATGACATTTTGTTTGTGGTCTGCTGATCTATAACTTCCTCAGACAGATTAAACTTCGTAGTCAGACCCTGTGATACACTGTAAAAAAAAACCTTTACTCAACTTAAAATTGTAAGGCAACTTGAAGTTTTTAGTTGATTCAACTTAAATTGAATCAAATGCAGAACTTGGGTTAAAAATTGAGTCAACTCAAAAAAGCTGTGCAGCAAGTTGTCTTACAATTTTAAGTTTAGTCTTTTTTTCATTTTTTTCAGAGTAGTTATTAACATTCAGCGAGCTGTTTGTTAGTAATGAAACAAAGTATTTAGTAGTAGTCAGAGAATGATCTGTAGGTCAAATGATGGACTGGCAAATGGTTGTTTTGTGTTTTTGTTTTTTTGTTGAGGTAAATACACTTGAGGGATAAACTCTCATATTGAAAAATGTATAGATTTTAGAACTAATAGATTTATCATTATTAGCAGTATTTTTACCATTGTCATTATTCAGATGGTTGTTGCAGTAGTAGTAGCGGTAGTAGGTTGTAGTAGTAGTAGTGGTTGCATTCAATTCAATTCAAGTTTGTTTATATAGCGCTTTTACAGTGTAGATTGTGTAAAAGCCCCTTAACATAGAAGTTCTAGTAAGTCCAGATTTTAGTAGTTGTAGTAGTAGTTGTGGTTGTTGAAGTAGTAGTAGTTGTTGAAGTAATCGTTGTAGTAGGTCGAAGTATAAGGAGTAGTTGTAGTGGTGGTAGTAGTCACTGTAGTAGTAGAAGTAGTAGTAGTAACAATAGTAGTTGTGGTGATGGTTGTAGTAGTTGTTGTAGCAGCAGTAGTAGTTGCTGTAGTAGTAGCATTAGTAATTGCTGTAGTAGCAGTTGGTGTAGTACTTGTTGTAATTATTATTATTATATTATTATTATTGTTTTTGTCGTTGTTATTATTACCATTGTAATGTCCTTTTTTACTGTCATTATTATTATCATTACAATACTATCATTGCGGTCACTCCTTACCACGGATTGGTTTCTATTTGTTATATATATATATATATATATATATATATATATATATATATATATATATATATATATATATATATATATATATATATATATATATATATATATATATACACAATTGAAGTCAGAATTATAAGCCCCCCTTTAAATTTGTTATTCTTTTTAAATAATTCCCAAATGATGTTTAACAAAACAAAGAAATTTTCACAGTATGTCTGATAATATTTTTTCTTCTGGAGAAAGTCTTATTTGTTTTATTTCGGCTAGAATAAAAGCAGTTTCTAATTTTTTAAAACCCATTTTAAGGTCAAAATTATTAGCCCCTTTAAGCTATATTTATTTTCAATAGTCTACAGAACAAACCATCGATATACAATTAACTTGCCTAATTACCCTAACCTGCCTAGTTAACTTAATTAATTAACATTAATTAATTAATGTTTCATTTATTAATATGTGTGGCCTACTGTTTTTATATATATATACATTTTTTTGGTTATTTTATGTATGTACTCTGACCTGTCCACCCAGTTACCTTTACACAAATGTGATGTTTGTGTACCTTTTGCATAATGTTATAATAAAGTTTTATAGATTTAAATACATTTTAAGTGTTTTTCCTAAATATATTATAACTGTTATTATTATTATTATTATAATTATTAATATTATTATTGTTGTTATTATTATTATTATTATTATTATTAATTTAAATTCATCAGCCCAATAAGAAAACAGTATAGGCAGTTAAATTAATATTAAGATGAGTTTTTTTTCTACCTATTTATCGATTCAAATATAAAGTTACATGTCAAGACATGTCAAATGTGACTTTTGTGACTGGCACTGTTCACTGAGTGTGTGCAGGACATTAAAAAATCTCGTTTTTGCTTTCAAAAAGAATTAGCACACCAGGCTAAGTAAATGATGAGTCAACTATGAGACCTGACCATCATGTATGTTTCTCTGTCATCATCTCAACGGGTTATCTCCTACAGTACTTGAGTCTTGATCACTGAGCGTTCGCAGACCCGCTCCTTCATATTTCATCACATCCGTGTTATTGCTCTCCCCAGGCGGGCTCACGCACTGACACAAATTGTGTACATTACAGAGGAATGTTATGGCTGCTGTGACAGTTTTATTGCCGCTTGGATGAAGACATAAACGGGTAATTCATGATTTCTATCAGCGATAATGCTGAAGTCCTCAAAATGCTCCTCAACTCCCATTTCTCCAAATTCTGTCAGAAATGTGTTTTTATACTAGCGCCAAACTGTATAGTATGTGAGAAATGGGCACTTTGGAAATAAAATTATGACTCTGAGAGGTTTCTTTGAAATGCGAGGAACTTGTGCCTCATGGTTTGAATCGACCGGTCTCGAGCTGATTTTCAATGCTCATGCCGAAGCAGCTGGTGTGGTATGATATCTTTCAAGACAAGGATTGAATTCATAGTTTAACAGCCAGCGTGTGTCGGGAAGTGTTGACTCCTCTCCAGTGTTCTACGTGGGGTGCAACTTGACGGAGCTTAGCGACTACTGTTGTCTTCAGCCACTGTGATAAAAATGCACATAACACACAGACGGGGCCTAATAAATGAAGTCTCGTGCTGAGAGGACAAATAAACAAATTCATCTGAAAGGAAGAGCAAGCCAACAGAGCCAGGCGGGCATAATCGAATTCAAATAGATGTGTGAGTGCGTGTGTGTATTAATACAACCTGCTGTGAGTGGGTATGAGTGTTTGGGAGAAACTAAGCTAAAATTAGCAACGCCACCAGTTACATTTTTAAGGCTTTGCTTGGTTGCCTAAAAATGTAGCTTGTTCTGGAACTTTTGAACAGAAAACCAATGCCATGATGTTTGTCATATTGTATGGCTATGGCTTTTGTACACAGACGAAAGTAAAGGTTCAGAAATATGTATTGCTTTAAAGTCATGCATGGATACTGAAAATATTTTGCATAAGTAGTTTCTATGATACAAATGATCAGCCAATGATCCAACATGGTCTTGTTTTAAAATGTGAATGTATTTTAAGCTGCTAAATGTGCATTATGGACGTATCATTTATGCATACATAGCAAACTAGTTCATAGGAATACAGAAATCCTGGCATTAATGATATTATTATATTGTATTCTGTTGCCTTATCAGTTATATTATGTTTACAGTTACATTTCAGTTTCACTTAACAAGAAATATATATTTTTTCTAAATGATCAAATGATTATATGTAATTTTAAAAATAAGCACTTAAAATTATTTATATATACTACGCTAGACTATAGAGCTGTACATATATTAGTACTAGCGACTCAAAACTATAAAGAAACTTTTTTCCACTAAAAATAAATGAATGAAAAGTTTCCATGAGCGCTAAAGGTTTTATAGATGCTACAGCTCTTTCTACAATCCTTTTGATTCAGTTTGTCAGTTTATTTAGGAGGTTCAAATGGTCCCTGATGCTGTACAAAATAAATTTCAGATTGTAAAATAGCTAGAAAGTAAAAAAAAAAAAAAAACTTGAAATAATAAAGTGAATCAATAAACCCAGTCTGGTTACACAAAACAGTTCCATATGCCAATCCAAAAATTGTGGTCTGTGTGATTTCATTTAACTAACACTACTAGTTAGCTGTTTATTATTAGTAAGTTAAAAGTTGGGTTTGGGTTTTGGGTAGGATTAGGGGTGCAGAATAAGATCATACTTTATAACTACTAATAAACAGTTGACATCTTAATAATAGACAGGTCACAAGCCAGTAGTTAATAGCATGAATTGTGCCCAAAACTAAAGTGTTACCCACCTGACAAACATCTCGTCACTTATCCAAGTTTTAGGAACAACAAATAATAACTTGACTTCTAGTTGATCATTTGGTATCAGAGGTGGCTGATATGAAAGGCAAAGGCCTCTAGATTACGCTTATTTTATCTAAATAAAATATAGTCATGCCTTGGTTTTTAATTATTTAATTATGACAGTAAGGTCTGACTTTGCTTAGACAAAAGTCTTGTCACTTAACTGAAATAATGTACAGTATAGTATATAAAGTTATGGTGCAGTAGAAAAATATTTAATATTGTGTATGACTCCCATGAGCTTGGAGGACTGCATCCATACATCTCTGCAATGACTCAAATAACGTATTAATAAAGTCATCTGGAAAGGCAAAGAAAGCGTTTTTGCAGGATTCCCTGAGTTTATTAAGATTCTTTGGATTTATCTTCAATGCCTCCTCCTTCATCTTACCCCAGACATGCTCAATAATGTTCTTGTTTGGTGACTGGGCTGGCCAATTCTGGAGCATCTTGACCTTCTTTGCTTTCAGGTACTTTGATGTGGAGCCTGAAGTATAAGGAGCGCTATCCTGCTGAAAAATTTGCTCTCTCCTGTGGTTTGTGATGTGATGGGCAGCACAAATGTCTTGATACTTCAGGCTGTTGATGTTGAGATGCACTCTGCAGATCTCACGCATCCCCCATACTGAATGTAACCCCATTTTTGGGGATTTTTCCTTCACCAAACCTTACTAATTTCTGTGAGAATCTTGGGTCCATGTGGTTTCCAATAGGTCTTCTGCAGTATTTGTAATGATTGGGATGCAGCTCAACAGATGATTCATCTGAAAAATCTACCTTCTGACACTTTTCCAAATGATCAACTAGAAGGCATGTTATTATTTGTTATAAACACACACACGCACGCACGCACGCAGGCACGCACGCACACACACACACACACACACACACACACAGATAGATTATTAAAAAGTAAAATTAAAACGGAAAAAAAAAAGAAAATAAGTGTTGTGAGTAGACCGCTCCTCACAAAGTCATGATTTAAGATTATGCGTAACTGATGTGTATGAAGAGTGGGAGTGTGAGAAAAGACCCCATCCTGATGCTGTCTGAACTACTCAAAGGATGAGCTGCGCCGCTGGGGCGAGGGGGAGAAGCAGAGCGGGACAAATGCAAGGCGGGAGATGCGGCCTGCACGCGGCAGGAGAAAATCCAGCAGCTGAAGACCAGCCGCTCCTCCTGCTGCAGGTGGTATAATCTCAGGCCTTGATTAACTACTTCTATTACCAAACTTAATTACTAAATCGTCAAGAGTGGCCTGCGCTGGCGTGAGCAGAGCAACCCCCCGCAGCAAGAGAGGCAAACAAATAAACAGCAGCACGACTTCTGACTGCTATTAGACTCCACAGAGCTCAGGCTAATTAATAGCCCACGATGCTATCGATGGGGGAAATAAAGACAATTGACAATTGCCTCTTGCAAGTCCAGGGAGAAAGATGCAGGGCTGAGTCCTCCTGGGCAAATGAGCTAGAAGTGTGTGTGTGTGTGTGTGTGTGTGTGTGTGTGTGTGTGTGTGTGTGTGTGTGTGTGTGTGTGTGTGTGTGTGTGTGTGTGTGTGTGTGCATTTGCATGAAAGTTATGTGGGCGGTTTTAAAAAGCTGCATCAACAGTGCAAACATGCTTTGGTTGCATCGCTGCTCTGAGGGCACACAGGCTGGCAGGATGCCCAAACAAACCAGCCTCCTTTCTCATGGATCCTGAAGGGCATTTCCGCTCAGCTCGGCCCTTGGGACACAGCGGATACACTAGACTGTGCTCGGAGAACAGCAAAGTCAATGTGTTCATGCCACATCATCACTGAAGCTCAGGACAGAACAAAATAAGTCCTTGGTCAGAGCCCATTTTAGACTGAAAAGGTGACCTATTATAATTCACCATACATGGAAATATATGCAAATTACATACATAAGATACAAGTTCATATCTAGAATTTACATATATAAAATATATGTCATATACTGTATACAACATATATTTAGAAAAATGCTTGCTTGCATATATATTTATTTTTTCAACCATTGGAGAATTGCAAATATGTACATATATGTCCAAATATACTGTATAAGATCTAATATTATGTAGGGCCATATAACATACATATAAATTGATAATACGTATATGTACATATTTGTAATTCCAATATAATTTTGTACATGTGAAATACAAATAAGAAAATGTTTGACATACAGTTGAAGTCAAAATTATTAGCCCCTCTGAATTATTAGCCCCCCTGTTTATTTTTTTCCCCAATTTCTGTTTAACAGAGAGAAGATTTTTTCAATACATTTCTAAACATAATAGTTTTAATAACTAATCTCTAATAACTGATCTTTGCCATGATGACAGTCAATAATATTTTAGATATTTTTCAAGACACTTCTATACAGCTTAAAGTGACATTTACAGGCTTAACTAGGTTAATTAGGTTAACTGGGTAGGTTAGGGTAATTAGGCAAGTTATTGTATAATGATGATTTGTTCTGTAGACTATCGGGGGAAAAAATAGCTTAAAGGGGCTAATAATTTTAACCTTAAAATGGCTTAAAAAAATTTAAACCTGCTTTTATTCTAGCCGAAATAAAACAAAGAAGGCTTTTTCCAGAAGAAAAAATATTATCAGACATACTGTGAAAATTTCCTTGCTCTGTTAAACATTATTTTGGAAATATTTTAAAAAGAAAAACAAAATTCAAAAGGGGGCTAATAATTCTGACTTTAACTGTACATGTAATTTGCATGTGTTGCAGTATATCAGATTATTATTATTTTTATTATTTTTAGGGGATTTCACCTTTATTAATAGGACAGTGGAGATTTGCAGACAGGAAAGTGTGAGGAGCAGAGATAGGGGAAGGATTGGCAAAGGACCTCGAGCCGGAAATCGAACTCGGGTTGCCACAAGAACCTCTGTGATATGTGTTGATGCACTAAACACTAGGCCATTGGTGCTGACACAGTTTATCAGATTTCCATGTGGATCTGTCCATGCTGTTCAGTAAATCTTTATCCAAGAATATGTTGAATTATATTATCCATTTGGCAAAACACTGTATTAGTGGAAAAAGCCCACAAGCAATGTTTTTTGCAACACATGTTCCAATCTATTTATTCATTAATTTTCTTTTTGGCTTAGTCCCTTTATTAATCCGGGGTCGCCACAGCGGAATGAACCGCCAACTTATCCAGCACATGTTTTACGCAGCGGATGCCCTTCGAGCTGCAACCCATGTCTGGGAAACATCCAAACACACCCATTCACACTCATACACTACGGACAATTTAGCCTACCCAATTCACCTGAACCACATGTCTTTGGACTGTGGGGGAAACCAGAGCACCTGGAGGAAACCCACGCGAACACGGGGAGAACACGCAAACTCCACACAGAAACGCCAACTGACCCAGCCGAGGCTCGAACCAGCAACCTTCTTGCTGTGAGGCGACAGCACTAACTACTGGGTCACCACATTGCTCCAATCTATTTATTCACTATTAATTCATCTGAAAATTGTAAAGAAAAACTATTTTAAAATGTAAAAGCTGGAATACAGTACATTAAGAATAGGTTCAATTTAGCAATTTATTTAAAATGAATAAATAAATAAATAAATAAATAAATAGGCAACCCAGTGGCGCAGTAGGTAGTGCTGTTGCCTCACAGCAAGAACGTCGCTGGGTCGCAGGTTCGAACCTCGGCTGGGCTGGGTCAGTTGGCGTTTCTGTGTGGAGTTTGCATGTTCTCCCTGGGTTCGCGTGGGTTTCCTCCGGGTGCTCCGGTTTCCCCCACAGTCCAAAGACATGCAGTACAGGTGAATTGGGTAAGCTAAATTGTCCATAGTGTATGAGTGTGAATGTGTGTGTGGAAGTTCCCAGAGATGGGTTGCGGCTGGAAGGGCATCCGCTGCGTAAAATCGTGCTGGATAAGTTGGCGGTTCATTCCGCTGTGGCGACCCCGCAAGGGACAAAGCCGACAAGAAAATGAATGAATGAATGAATGAAATAAATAAATAAATTAATTAATTAAACATCACTATTTAATCTAATCCACTAGTCCAAATTATGTTTCCAAATTTACAATATTTAAACAAAAAAATAATTATTAGTTACAGAAAAACATAAAATAAAATAAAAAAATAGTAAAATATAGCAAAATTTGGCTGTTTTTTTAATAAAAACAAATTTAAATAGAAAAAAAAAATTGAAAAAAATAAAATAAAAAGAAATAAAAATAGAATTTTTTTTTTTTTTAAATAAAAATGTACAATAAATTTAATTTGAAAATGTAATAAAAAACCAAAAACATCTTATAAAATAAACAAGAAGATAAAATAAAATAATAAAAACATACTATAAGTAAACCTTTAATTTCACATTAAAAGCTAGCAAACAAACAAACAAATTGAATACATTCATTCATTCATTTATCAGAAGTCACCACAGCGGAATGAACCGCCAACAATTCTGGCATATGTTTTACGCAGCGGATGCCCTTCCAGCCACAACCCAGTACTGGGAAACACCCATACACTCTCGCATTTACACACTCATACACTATGACTCATTTTGTTGATCCAATTCACCTATAGCACATGTCTTTGGACTGTGGGGGAAACCGGAGCACCCGGAGGAAACCCAGGTAAACAAGGGGAGAACATGCAAAATCCACACAGAAATGCCAACTGGTCCAGCTGGGACTCGAACCAGCGACCTTCTTTCTGTGAGGCAACAGTACTAACCACTGAACCACCATGCCACCCAACAATAGCATACAATAGAATACAATTCCTAAAAGCTCAAACTTTAAGTGAAAATATCATAATAGTACCAACAAGTCATGCTTGGTTTCATACTCTGTCCTTCAAAAAAACCAATATGGATGAGCCGATCAAATGCAGTGAAGATTTAACAACACAACTGAAAAAAAATTACTGTCTATTTTAAACTGAAAGATATACTATTATCCCAGTACAGGCTGAATTATATCCCACATTTAGCGAAACCCTCATATCCAGCACAGGTCAGTGGAGAAACACCATCTGCTCATGGTCGCAAAGCACTGATTCCTTATTATCTGCCTTGATATCGCTCATTACCCAGTCTCATAAAAGACCAACACAGGGTGTCCTGAATTAAAGCACATTCTCTTGAAAATATTTACTCGTCTGAACAGTGTTTTAGCATGCAGGCAGAAAAGAAACGCGTGGGTGAAGATGTTTAATGGGCTCTCTTTATGAAGATGACTGCTGGAGCTTATGGCAGAAAACATGGAAAAGCCACGGGGAATGTCAGGCCTGCTAAAGCTGAAGCCGAAACTGAGGTGACCTTAATGGCGCACATCTACTTGCTCTAATGATGTGCTAACTGCTCTAGACAGCACTAAGACAAATGTGTTCAAGTCACTGCTCCCAAAAAAAAACTGCTTCTCTTACAGTAAACCGTGGCCATCATATACGCTGTGGACAGGTGGGCCAACTGCTTGTTATTTAATAGCTCACAATAGGGATGTGTGGATTATTGTCTAAAAATGCAGTGAAAGGCAGGTTATTTTGTACACTGTTATAATTAGAGGCATTTGTTTTGTTGCTTTGCTGTGTGGTTGATTTTTGTAGCAGGAAAAACAACAAGCGATGCTCCAAACTATTGCTTTTCCAATATGTTACAAATGTTGTAATCTGTTCTAGTGAATCCCAAAAGGAAATATGTAATCAGATGATTCTAACTGTTGTACATCTAGTGAGGTACAGAAGCAATGTTGAAAATAAAAACCAATCTGATTTGAGGGATAATTACATACTTATCAGCATCTGTTATTTGTAAAAGCGAAGGGGTTTATTCTGCTAAAACAACCAGATAAATGTACATTATCCTGCTTATTCCATGACTGCTTGCCACAAAAGTGAACAATTAGACATGAAAAATTGATTTGAGCTGTAATAATTTAATAACTATTTAATTAAACAAAGCTTGCAGAACGGAATGCAGCTAAATGTGGGCTGTAACATGCTTTAGATTGTCAAAGAGTCAAGAACAGCAGCGAGCCTATATTTTCCCTATTTATATATGCACATGCTTTTTAATAGTCAAGCTGATTTGATAAAGTTAAGCTTGAACAATTAAAGTCAAGTATTCCAGAGACCTGTAAAATAAAATAAATTAAAATAAAATAAAATGTGACGCAGTGGCACAATAGGTAGTGCTGTCGCCTCACAGCAAGAAGGTTGCTGTGTCCCCCACAGTCCAAAGACATGCAGTACAGGTCAATTCGGTAGGCTTTTTATTAAAATTTTATTTTAAAATAAATAAAACTAAATAAAATAAAATTTTATTTTAAAATAAAATAAAATAAAATACAATTAAATACAATTAAATAAAATAAAATAAAATAAAATAAAATAAAATAAAATTAAATTAAATTAAATTAAATTAAATTAAATTAAATTAAATTAAAGCACAGTGGATACACTAGACTGTGCCAGGAGAACAGCAAAGTCAATGTGTTCATGCCACATCATCTTTGAAGTTTAGGACAGAACAAAATAAGTCCTTGGTCAGAGCCCATTTTAGACCTATAAGGTGACCTATTATAATTCACCATACATGAAAATATATGCAAATTACATACATGAGATACAAGTTCATATCTAGAATTGACATACAGTATATAAAACATATATCCTGTATATATACTGTATACAACATATATTTAGAAAAATGATAGCTTGGATATATATTTTTTCAATATACACATATATAATATATATGGCCATATGAACATACATTTAAGGTGCACTTGGTTTGATTTCCTGAACCGAATCCAAGTTTGATTGTCCACCCTTTCCACCTTCTCGGCTGGTTTGTGTTCACACATGTCTTTTTTCCTTCTCAACCCCCGGTACGCTTGCGTCATCAAGCTGCTGTTTTGTGTACAGCTGTAAGTGATGGCCATGAAAGCAATAGGAGACGATAGGAGATATCATGGTCATTGTGCTTTTACTGAATCTTTTGCTTTTGTTACCAAAACCAAAACACAGAGAGCCACTTGCATCTACAGGTATCTGCCACAACCCCTCCCCCCCAAAAAAAACATTAAAAACGTTCAGAACATCACACAATGTCTGCAGAAGTATTTTTTGGTAGAGACAAGCAGACATTATCACTGGTTTGCACTGGGTCAGTCCCGCTTGTCACCAAGGTAGGTGAGTTACACAGACACACAAACACACATGAATGAACGTTACGAAACCTAAAATTAGTTTTACAGTTGGCGGTTCACTTTTTTTATTTGGTACGATTGCATTCGCGTGAACCGTACCCCAGACCACCTCTTTCAGGCAGATCGGGTACAGTTCATGAGTGCGCACCCGAGTTCAGAAGACATGTTCAGTCACACTAGCTACCGAACTCTAACATTAAATGAACCAGGGTGTGAACCAAAAGTGCTAGTGTGAAAGCACCCTTAAAATGACAGGTAATACATATAATGAATGTACATATTTGTAATTCAATTATACTTTTATATATGTGAAATCCAAATATGAAATTGCTTGACATTTATGTAATTTGCATATATTGCTGTATATCAGGTTTCTATGTGGATCAGTCCATCCTGTTCAGTATATCTTTATTCAAGAACAGGTTGAATTATATTATCCATTTGGCAAAATACTGTTTTAGTGGAAACCCCCCCACAACCAACCATTTTTGCAACACATGTTCCAATCTATTTATTCACCAATATGAAAATTGTAAAGAAAAACTGGTAACACTTTACAATAACAGTACATGAATAATGATGTATTAATATGTAAACTAAACATTACTTTATTATGAATTAATGATGAGTTAATGTATGCACTAATCATGAACTAACTTGAACTACAACATGAGTCACATGAGTTCATGTGTGAATAACGGCTACCTTAATTACTTGTTAGTACAAGATTGTTTGTTAATTAATGTATTAATTACCACATTAGTTTATGCTTAATTTAACCATCATGAATTCATGATATGGTAATATATAATTATGTTGTGACTTTACTTGAAGGGGCACATCATCATTAACCCATTCTTAACTACTCATGAACTCCTTATGCACGTCCAACTAGTGAGCTTACACTGAATAACAATAGAAAAGTGTTCTGTCAACATCAGCATGAACAGAAGTTCATGAGTAGTTAAGGATGAGTTAATGATAATGTGCCCCTCCAAGTAAAGTCATGACATAGTTATACATTAACAGCTTATGAGTTCATGTTGGTTACGTTTAGCTTAAACTTAAATGTTAATTAATACAATAATTAACAACATGTACTAACAAGTAATTAAGGTAGCCGTTATTCACACATGAACTCATGTGACTCATGTTGTAGTTCAAGTTAGTTCATGATTAGTGCCCACTTTAACTCATCATTAACTCATAATAAAGTA
Source organism: Danio kyathit (assembly GCA_903798195.1). NCBI lineage: Eukaryota > Metazoa > Chordata > Actinopteri > Cypriniformes > Danionidae > Danio > Danio kyathit. The sequence goes on along the minus strand of LR812533.1, from coordinate 27,801,753 downwards.
ATGTTTAGTTTGCACATTAATACATCATTATTCATGTACTGTTATTGTAAAGTGTTACCGAAAAAATATTCAAATTTTTAAAACTGGCATACAGTACAGACATGGCATAGGTTCAATTTTGCAATATATACACATAAAAATCAAATAAACATGCAATCAAACAAAAAACATCAAAAAGAACCTTTCATACTCCTAGCAAAAATATTTGAGTATTTCAACATGACTGATTCCATCCACTGCCCTCCAAAATCAATGACAAATGAAGTTATTAATTTAAGTACATTTGAGCATCTCAGATCACTCCTTAATAAGTTAATTAGAGCTTACTTTGCTAAAAAAAGGTTTTTAATCTGCTCTTGAAATTACATATAATTCCCCCCATTTTTACATAGGCTACATTGTTTATGTCAGGGCCAGGAAAGTTCAGTCCTTGAGAGCCACAGTGATGCAGAGTTTTAATCTGGCCATGATAAAAACTCACCTGCCACTGCAGCTTTCTAGTAAAACACAGAGTTTGATTAGCTTGTTCAGGCATGTTGGCTTAGGGTTGGAGGAAAAATCTGCAAGACTGTGGCTCTCCAGGATCAAATTTGCTTACAATGTACCCTGGTTTATGCTAATGTTTAGTCCTAGCAAAACAGAAAAACTAAATTAAAATAAAATTACATCCACCTAATTAGCATTCATCATCTAAATATTCGTAGTTTTGTGACAGCACAGACAGCTTAACTACTTTAAAAAACACATCTCTGCTGAATAGAGAAATTAATAACTTAATAACTATACAAGCTCAAAGCTGCCTTTAAAAAATCTACAAAGCAAAATACATGCTTATAAAAAAAGCTAAACTAAATCTGTTATGACAGACTGCAAAAAACCGCTGCTGTATCTTTGAGGCTGCATGAGCTCTGATTTCGCCAGCAGTGCTTTTCCATTTGAAATGCTGTCAGTCACTTACACCATCGTTTATTATTGACCATTTGTTACTGTGTATCGTCCATTTGAGAGCTTTACCCGATCATTATACACAGAAGCCGAGCTTCCAGGTGGGACAAAAATACATTGATTTAGAGCCCAATGTCCAATAATGTTTAGAACCTTTTGTACAGCGAGCATTGATCTATGTGCCATTAAAATCAAGTTTTCAAATATAAGCCACAGATTCCCACTGATGAACAACTTCAAAGGCTCTTTATAGGCCACGTCTCCTCTGACATCTAGAGGCATATTCATGCAGAAAATCTGAACAAAAAGCCTAACTCTACTTGAACTCCACTTTCATTCACTCGAATATTGAGATATACTGAGAGAGAAAGAGAGAGAGAGGGAGAACCATATCATAACAGACAGAATGCTAGACAATAGATAGATAGAACAAAAGAAAAAGAAAATTATACAGCGTAAACCTGTATAAAGGATAGAATGATAAAAAATAAAGGATGATAGAAAATAAACAGAACAGCAGAATGATTCATAGATAAAAACATAGACAGAATATACTGTATAGAAATTACAGATCAATATGTGGAACAATAGGTAGATATTAGATAGATAGATAGATAGATAGATAGATAGATAGATAGATAGATAGATAGATAGATAGATAGATAGATAGATAGATAGATAGATAGATAGATAGATAGATAGATAGATAGATAGATAGATAGATAGATAGATAGATAGATAGATAGATTCATAGATAAAAACATAGACAGAATATACTGTATAGAAATTACAGAACAATATGTGGAACAATAGGTAGATATTATAGATAGATAGATAGATAGATAGATAGATAGATAGATAGATAGATAGATAGATAGATAGATAGATAGATAGATAGATAGATAGATAGATAGATAGATAGATAGATAGATAGAAATATATATATATAGATGTATACATCAGGGAAAATAAGTATTTTTTCGCATACGCCATCATTTTGCTCAGAAAATATATTTCTAAAGGTGCCATTGACTTAAAACTTTCCCTGAATGTTGGTAACAACCAAAACAATACATATATGCAAAGAAAACAAATCTAATTAGTTTACAAATTAAGTTATGCTTAATAAAACGAAATGACATAGAGAAAAGTATTGAACACATGAAGAAAGGGAGGTGTAGAAAGGCAGTGAAAGCCCAGACAGCAGCTGAAATCTCTCAGTAGTTATTCAGCAACCTTTTGTCCTTCGTCATTGTAAATTAACATTAGTAGCTTCAGTCCAACATTAGCAGGATGGTGAAGATAAACCAGGGTGGACATTTCAGCAAGACAATGACTCAAAACACAGCCAAGAAAACTCTCAAATGGTTTCAGAGAAAGAAAATAAAGCTGTAGAATAGCTCAGGCAATCACCCGACTTGAATCCAATATAAAATACAAAACAAAGATCAGATTTGATAGACGAGACTCACAGAACCATCAAGATTTTTACGCTCTGTTGAAGTCTGTGAAAAACTCACATCTGAGCAATTCATGTGACTTCATTCTCCAAATGAGAGACGTCTTCAAGCTGCCATTATCAAAAAAAGCCTTTTATATGAAGTATTAATTACATTTCAATAATTCAGTACAGAGTGACGCGATGGCGCAGTGGATAGCACATTCGCCTCACAGCAAGGTCGCTGGTTCAAGGCTCGGCTGGGTCAGTTGGCATTTCTGTGTGGAGTTTGCACATTCTCCCCGTGTTCGTGTGGGTTTCCTCCAGGTAATCGGGTCCGTAGTGTATGTGTGTGTGTGAGTGAGTGTGTATGGATGTTTCCCAGTGATGGGTTGCGGCTGGAAGAGCATCCGCTGCGTAAAACATGTGCTGGATAAGTTGGCGGTTCATTCCGCTGTGGCGACCCCGGATTAATAAAGGAACTAAGTCGAAAAGAAAATGAATGAATGAATAATTCAGAACATTCTCCTTATGACATTCTATTGTTCATTCATTCATTCATTTTCTTTTCGCACAATTTTCTTTTCGCTACAATTCGCACAGGCTCACCTAAATAGGACAATAGAAGATTGGAAAAATGTTGCCTGGTCCGATGAGTCTCGATTTCTGCTGCAACATTCGGATGGTAGCGTCAGAATTTGGCATCAAAAACTTGAAAGCATGAATCCATCCTGCCATGTATCAGTGGTTCAGGCTGGTGGTGGTGGTGTAATGGTGTGGGGGATAATTTCTTAGCACACTTTGGGCCCATTAGTACCAATTGAGCATCATGTCAATGCTACAGCCTACCTGAGTGTTGTTGCTGACCAGCAAGATGAAGCGCCATGTCATAAAGCACAAATCATCTCAAACTGGTTTCTTGAACATGACAATGTGTTCACTGTGCTCAAATTAGTGGCCTCCAAAGTCACTAGATCTCAATCCAATAGAGCACCTTTGGGATGTGGTGGAACAGGAGAATCGCATCATGGATGTGCAGCCAACAAATCTGCAGCAACTGCATGATGCTATCATGTCAATATGGACCAAAATCTCTGAGGAATATTTCCAGTACCTTGTTGAATTTATGCCATGAAGGATTAAGGCAGTTCTGAAGGCAAAAAGGGGTTCAACCCGGTACTAATAAGGTGTACCTAATAAAGTGGCCGTGAGTGTATGTCTTGTTTATAGCAAGACAATCCAATAAACTTAATATTTTTTTGCCAGAAACTGTTATTTCATAGAGATCTCTTGATTAAAATAATTTGCTGAAGTGTTATTGCCCAAATCACTGAATAATTAGAACACTTTTCATAACCCAGAAGCTCATCACCATCCATCCATGTGCCTAAATCTTCCTCAGATTTGTCTGAGAGTGTTGGCAGTGTGTAAAATAACCAGCGACGTGTGGAAAGGTCACATAAGCTCTCATTAACTAGTCTTCCTTAAGCGCTTGCACACGGCGGGCACTGGCACGACTGCTTCGATGACATCTGCGTGAAAAGCCATCTTGTCATTCCAGCTGCGTTCGATATACATCTTTCCAGCAGAAGCTGATGTAAAAATCGCAACTCCGGTCGAGTGCGGCACAGTTCACATAAGTGAGATGCTTGCCAGAGAAATTCAATTAAGATGTGCCAATAATGTGTGGTGGTCCGCCTCATTCTCCTCCCTCCATACCAGTTTCCAGAAGGAAAGCGTATGTACACATGTGGGCCAATCTGTGCAATGCCCGCTGGGTAGGATCAGCTCTGCCAACTGCTCCAGGACATGATGGATAAATCTAGACTCAATAGTGCTGTACTGCTTTCCGTCTCACTCTCTCTCTCTCACTCTCTCACACAATCTTTTGTCCAGCATTTCTGGGAAGATTCATAGATTCCCAGTAGGAAGGTGTTGATATAGCAGCCTCAAGCATCTGTCAGTATATAATGTGGAAAGCATGTGCATTGGTGAATGTGTGCGTATGTCTTTGTATAAATCCTGGCAGCTTCACTGAGACTTGTTGCCAAGGCATCCGAATACCTCTAATAGCTGCTAATCTGAGACAGAGTGTTGAGGAGGCATTCTGCTTTAAATACCGCCGTTTATTCATGGAATAAATCAAACATAAAAACAGACTGAATGCCGTCGCATGAATCTTTGGCTTCCATTTGTGTACATTACTATAGTGTCACCTTTTGCATCTTAGGTGTTTCAATATTCTGCAGTGCTATGCTAGCTTATACAACAGCTCTGTCTGGTTCTTGAATCTGATTGGCTAATAGCCATGCAATATTCTGTAAATAACAGCGTTTGTACAGCCTCTTAACCCTTCACCCTTGTGAATTATTCCACTCACATACAGCGACAAGCAGAGGACACTCTACAGTTTGACAAATATTGCAGCTGTTGGACAACATAGTCTTGAGGCTTTTTTAGGAGAGAATGTATTTGTTTAGATTGCAACAATGTAGTTTATTTATAAGAACAGTGCCTATTTTTAAGTATCATTTCTGAGAGACAGCACAACGGCAACCGTTAGCCTGTCATTGAGCAGAGCAAAGATGGTTGACGTTATCCATCCACATGATGGGGACAGAGATAATAAGCCCTTAAAGGAGAAAAACAGCATAATTTCTAACTACAGCTGATCAAACTATTATTAAACTGGTAAGTGACTTTCTAATTCGAGCTCTCTCTTTTGTACAATATGTTGTAGTGCTTTATTTATATCATATAAATGCAGTGTATTGAGTGTGAGATGGGACACACATATCAGGAATGTATGTATTTTGTGTTGGCCACTCTTTGTTTATTTCTAACGAGTCTCCTGTTTTTGTTACTGCAGACTAGTTCAGTAAAAATGGCCACATGTGTTAAGCGTTTTCCTTATTGCAAACACAACAGTAATCTGGTAGTGTTTGCACTGCTTTGGCTTCTTCAGGGATAATTATTATGATCTCCTGATTGCAGCAGAAAAATAGTGGGAAATCTCTGTACACTGATGGCATTTCATGCCGTTCAGCCTTATAATTTTAAAATGTCAGCAAAATCACCTGTTTTGTCATCAGTTCAGACATTATGCTAGAGATTCATTCAAATAATAGCTCTAAAGTGATGTGTGTGAAGTCGCAACAGTTTCTGCTGTTCTGGTGTCAGAATGGCGGAAGAAAGTAGTTCCTCATACAAAAGGGTTTTTAGACTCGATTATTATTTTAGACTCGATTAGACACGATTATGCTGTCAAACTGTTGTATAAACGCAATATAACACTCATAGCAGTGCGATATGGCTGTACTGTATATCGTCATGCCAACGCACGCCTCCCACCAGTGCCGATATACAGCAATCGAACTGCTACTTGTGTGATATTGCTCATACAAGCAACACCAAATCCACTCGTTATCTCACTTTTCTTCTGCTTAGTCCTTGCTTTATGAGGGGTGACCACAGCAGAATGAACTGCCAATTTCTCTGGCATTTTGTACATTTAACATAAAAAATCCAAATACTGAGAAAATCACCTTTAAAGTTATCTATACAAAATGTTTAGAAATGCGCATTACTAATCACAAATAGAATTTTCATGTATTTACAGCAGGAAATTTACAAAAGATATGCATGGAACATGATCTATACTTAATATTCTAATATTCTATATTTTTGGCATAAAATAATAAAATAATAATTTTAACCACTCAATGAATTTTTGGCTATTGTCAAAAATATACCTATGCAAACCTAATTTAAGGTTTTTGTGGTCCAGAGTCACACATAATTAAGCATTATTATTAAAGAGTACTTATAATTACTTATTATTAAGTAATATACTTATTATTTAGTACTTATTATCCCATTATTATTAAGGATACTATAATATTGTTACCAGGGCCGGAGCAAGCTCAACTGGCGCTCTAGGCAAACGACGAGAATGCTGCCCTCAAACCGGAAATTATGCTGCCTTCAATCCAAAAAAGCCGGCAGAGAGTGGGGAGGGGGGCAGCGGAGCTGGGTGTTGAGATGATGCGGGGTTTGTCGCGGACGAAAGCGAAGACCGAGGGGCGCTGAGATGATGCAGGGTTTGTTGCGGACGAAAGCGAAGGGGGTGGGAGATGCGCCGCGGACGCCGTCCTGACTGCTCTGCCGCCCTAGGCAGCCGCCTAGGTCGCCTCTATGGACGCGCCGGCCCTGATTGTTACTATGGGAGTGTCACGATCACTAGCGTTCTAAACCTCTTAGATCGCTGGAGAACATTCACTTTCACTTGGACTACAATTCTGCCACCATATAAACTACAACTCCCTTCAGGCACCACACACACAATAATAATAAATATATAGTAATAAAGTACTGCATGTGGATCATCAACTCCGTTGTCCAGCATCATTGTGTTATAAGGAGCACGTTTTAAAGCAGCTTTTATTTTAATATTGGTTTGAGAAATTTAATGGGTTGAATTGAACACTGTAAAAATTTGGAAGAGCAAAAATGTCTGAGTAGAAGTTTTATTCATGGGTGGGCTTAGTTATAGCAAGTAATAATATATTAAGCCTGCATAACACATACTTTAGAAATGTTAAAATAAGGGTTATTTTTAAATCCAGTAAACATTCAGAATGCCCAATTTTGACTGGACTAATTAACACAAATCCAGCTAATATTAATATACCTTAAAAGTTTTAAAGAGTGAAATTTGGACCAACTAAAAAAAACAACAATTTAAGCAATATTTTGAAGACAAAATTCTGTGGAGCTAGTGAACAAAACTAAATAATTAATCGAGGCTGCTTGAACTCTTTGAACTCTTGTCTTCTGCATAAGCTGAATATAAAAACCTCTAGTTTTCTTTCATTAATGAAATAGTTCCCCGTAAAATTACACATTTGTCATAATTTACTCCCCCTCGTGTTGTTTTAAACCTGCAGCCTGTTCATTCTCCTGTGAAACACAGAAGATGAGTTAAAATTTCCTCCAAAAAACATATCAAAATATAAAATGTTACGTTCCACAGAAGAAAGATTTTTGGTTGAACAATCTCTTTAAAAACTGAAGATATGCGACAGCACTGTAGCTCATTCATACTTATACAGCACAATGCATGATTTAATATAATATTAAAAAAGCTGTGTAAACAATGCAGTAGACTAGTACACCATCAAAAGTTGCTGCTATATATTTTTCACACCCATACTCATTAAATGTAAAACAGCCTCTGCTTGGATTTGTGGCTGAATGGGTATCATTAAGGGAAACATGCATCGCAAGCTCTGCGTAATGCTCAGTCTTTTACAACAACAAGTGCACAACAAATACAGAAAATGATGAGCAGAGGGGAGCAATGTTAGGACAGCGGGGTGACATTCGTCTGAACTTTGCTGTCCAGCTGGACCGCACAGCCACGCTGAAAGAGCCGGCCAGGGGAAGCGACAGATGCATTACATCAAATTGAGAGAGCGGATATTACTCTCTAGAAAAACAGTGACGTCTTTGTGAAACTAATAAGGTTGGGTGCGAGCACCAGCTGCCAGCCCGCTCTCTGCCGTTATGCCTGGAGTAGTGAACAAAGTGGCCTTCGACTGTCCATCTGTCCATCACGAATCACAGAGCTCTCCCAACGCCAGCGGTTCATGGAGAAAGTTGACAGTGTTTCAAAAGGTTAAAAGAGCAATAAAAAAAGTATGTGAGTGACACAAGGTGACGGTCAGAGAGGCTGTGGAAATGCGGTGTCACTCAGAAAGCAGCCTGGTGTTTGACAGCATTGGCTTCTGCTTTCGCTCTCTCTCTCTCTCTGACATGTACAGAAACAGTCAATGCTAACAACGCTCAGCCGTCAGCTCGGTTTATCCTAAATGGCTGTTTTAAGTTGGAAAGCGATCTGACTGTGCTGTTGGATGTATAGCTCCAGGCAAAACTAGACAACTTATTCACCTTCAGAGGTTGCAGTGTGACAATGGATGGACATTTTTATTCTCTGATGATAGCATGTCATTTTAATTATTTGAGTAATTTTGCTATAAAAAAAAGCACAGTATATCAAACTATATTTTATGGCAGTGGATAAAAAACATTTGGATTCTTTTGGTGTTTGTCAGGTAGTCCTTTTTGAAAAGGAAAAATAGGGCACATCTTCAGTAAGAGGATATTTTAGAGGATTCTTTAATAATCTTGCTTTTTAAAATACAGTGCATCCAGAAAGTATTCAAAGCGCTTCACTTTTTCCACATTTTTTTATGTTACAGCCTTATTCCAAAATGGATTAAATTAATTTATTTCCTCAAAATTCTACACCCCATAATGACAATGTGAAAAAAGATTTTTTTAAATTGTTGCAAATTTATTAAAAATAAAAAGCTGAAAAATCACATGCACATAAGTATTCACAGCCTTTGCCGTGAAGCTCTAAATTGAGCTCAGGTACATTCTGTTTCCACTGATCATTCTTGAGATGTTTCAGCAGCTTAATTGGAGTTCACCTGTGGTAAATTCAGTTGATTGGACATGATTTGAAAAGGCATACACCTGTCTATATAAGGTCCCAGGGTTGACAGTGCACGTCAAAGCACAAACTAAGCATGAAGACAAAGGAATTGTCTGTAGACCTCCAAGATAGGATTGTCTTGAGGCACAAGGCTGGGGAAGGTTACAGAAAAATTTCTGCTGCTCTAAATGTTCCAATGAGCACAGTGGCCTCCATCATCTGTAAGTGGAAGATGTTTGGAACCACCAGAACTCTTCCTAGAGCTGGCCGGCCATCTAAGCTGAGTGATCGAGAGAGAAGGGCCTTGGTAATGGAGGTGATCAATAACCCGATGGTCACTCTATCTGAGCTCCAGCATTCTTCTGTGGAGAGAGGAGAACTTACAGAAGGACAACCATCTGTGCAGCAATCCACCAATCAGTCCTGTATGGTAGAGTGGCCAGACAAAAGCCACTCCCTGCCTGGAATTTGCCAAAAGGCATCTGAAGGACTCTCTGACCATAAGAAACAAAATTCTCTGGTCTGATGAGACTAAAATTGAACTCTTTGGAGTGAATGCCAGGCATTATGTTTGGAGAAAACCAGACACCGCTCATCACCAGGCTAATACCATCCCCACAGTGAAGCACGGTGGTGGCAGCATCATGCTGTGGGGATGTTTTTCAGCAGCAGGAACTGGAAGACTAGTCAGGATAGAGGGAAAAATGAATGCAGCAATGTACAGAGACATCCTGCATGAAAACCTGCTTCAGAGTGCTCTTGACCTCAGAATGGGGCGACGGTTCATTTTCCAGCAGGACAATGACCCAATGCACACCGCCAAAATATCAATGGAGTGGCTTCACAACAACTCTGTGAATGTCCTTGAGTGGCCCAGCCAGAGCCTAGACCTAAATCCTATTGAACATCATTGGAGAGATCTGAAAATGGCTGTAAATCATCGCTTCCCATCCAACCTGATAAAGCTTGAGAGATACTGCAAAGAGGAATGGGCAAAAATTACCAAAGATATCAACAAAGTATTGAGCAAAGGCTGTGAATACTTATGTACATGTGATTTTTCAGGTTTTTTTATTTTTAATAAATTTGCAACAATAAAAAAAAATATTTTTTCACATTTTCATTATGTGTGTAGAATTTTGAGGAAATAAATTAATTTAATCCATTTTGGAATAAGGCTGTAACATAAAAAATGTGGAAAAAGTGAAGTGCTATGAATACTTTTCGGATGCGCTGTAAATGTAAAGAATGCTTGTAACTTAACTTGAGGCTTTCACAGAGGAGCGAATCCAAATGCAGATTTATTCAATAGAATGGTCAGGCATGCAACGGTCAACACAAGAGCAATCGGATTCCTTCAGATAAATCCAGAAGTCGTCGGCGATGAACAAGCAAATAGTCAAAGTGGGAGAATGGTATGATAAACAAGGAATAAGGCTATAGATTACATAAAACACGACAAGGATCAAAGAACACGGCTGGAGATAGAAATGAAACACTTTGTAAAGTTACAGGTTTGTTTGACTAACAAAACAAACAAATAACACTTAGCAATGTGTGTGATCAAATGTGGTCTGTGTAAGGATAGGACTTTAACAGTGCTGTTTGTTGGCATGCTCTTTAAAAAAAAAAATCTCAAAGAGTTGAGTTTAATGTGCTCAAACCCACAACAACAACAACAACAACAACAACAACAACAACAACAACAACAACAACAACAACAACAACCTAAAAGCATGTGCATGACAAAAAAACTCATAGGAGGCCATTAAAAATAATAAAAGGACTGCACATTGCTAAAATGCTCTCAAATTCCATTTTAATAGTAGACAAACTATTTTAACACTTTCTGTCTTCTTCAGGTAGTTGATCTGTTCATTTTCCATTTCTCTCCCTAATGTTTTTACAAAAATATGCTATAAATAAACACAATATAATTTTTAACAAAAATTAAGATAAAGTTACTTTTATTGACATTTTTAAATGTAATATCATAGTAAATATTTGTAGATTTTTATATTGTCTAAATTGGTAATGAATATTACGATACAAAACTGGTAATACTATAATAATAATATATAATACTGGACAATATATTATTTTTAAACTACACTACCGGTCAAAAGTTTGGGGTCAGTAAGATTTTTAAATGTTATAAAATAAGCTTATCCTGCGCACCAAGGCTGCATTTATTTAATCAAAAACACAGTACAAATTGTAAAATTGTGAAATGTTTTAGCACTATAAAAGTAGTTTATAATTTAATTTAATCATTTATTCCAGTGATTTTAAAGATTAATTTTCAGCCTTATTTCTCCAGTCTTCAGAGTCACATGATCCTTCAAAAAATCACTCTAATATTAATATTATTAAAATAATAATAATAATAGGAGACGCAGTGGTGCAGTAGGTAGTGCTGTCGCCTCACAGCAAGAAGGTCGCTGGTTAGAGCCTCGGCTGGGTCAGTTGGCATTTCTGTGTGGAGTTTGCATGTTCTCCCTGCGTTCGCGTGGGTTTCCTCAGGTTGCTCTGGTTTCCCCCACAGTCCAAAGAAATGCGGTACAGGTGAATTGGGTAGGCTAAATTGTCTGTAGTGTACTCATACTCATGAATGAATGTGTATGGATGTTTCCCATAGATGGGTTGCAGCTGGAAGGGTTGGCGGTTCATTCCGCTGTGGTGACCCCCGATTGATGGAGGGACTAAGCCGAAAAGAAAATGAATGAATGAATGAATGAATGAATGAATGAATGAATACTGTATTAATAATAATAATAATAATAATAATAATAATAATAATAATAATAATTATTATTATTATTATTATTATTATTAATATTATTATTATTATTAATAACATTAATAATAATAATAAGGATAATAATAATAATGTTGTTATTATTATTATTATTATTATTATTATTATTATTAATGTTATTATTATTATTAATGGTAATAGTAATAAAAGCAATAATGACTGGAGTAATAATTTAATTTGAAACTACATACAATAAGAAAGCAGTTATTTAAAATTCTAATAAATATTTATCAATTTTTTTTTACATTTAACAAATGCCTTGATAAAATATAAATAAATAAAAAAACCTTTTGACTGGTAGTGTAAACCAACTAAAACCATCAATAAATGTCACTCTGTTAAACTGCATAAAATATTCAAATGATGTCTGAGCAGCCATTTAAGTTTTTACAGTATTTTTAGGGTGTAGTTACCATTTATGATGCTTGACAGTGATTCCAAAAACTGTAGTGATCCAGTAATAGTTTTAGATTGATCTTTACTTGATCCTTATCATGGATTCCGCTACATTCATTCTTCCTTGGCAGGGCACCACACCACATTCCTGCTACATTACAGCTTCTCATTCAAAATCTACAGTTGTTGCTGTTTTTCTTTTTTTTATAGTGGGTTATAATGCACCAAAACGTATTGAAATGTAAGTGAATTATAACAGAGCAAACTTTTCTGTAATCGTAGTAGTGCTGTGTGTTGTTTGTTTAACCCTTTGAGGTTACATGCTGACTGACTGACAAGGCTGCGTGGTGTGTGAGGCCGGCAAACACGACGTAGCTTTCAATTAAGATGAACACAGTTTCCATAATTATACTTTATAGATAAAGTCTATGGTTCTGCATACAAAGACTTTATCTTGCTGGAGTTTATAGCCGTTTCACTTTACTTTTAAGACGCATCAATGCTGTACTATAGGTCTATTGGAGACATTCATAAATATTCCAAGCAAATTAAATAAATGTTGGAGACATACTCATTACATAAACACACTAAATTGCACTTCAACAACGTTTATTTGAGAGCACACAAGAGAATCTGCACTTGAGCAGCGTATATTTTGAGGGCGCGCAAGACGTTTTGAGCACGAACAGAGGAAATCAGAGCAAAAAGCAAAAAGATTTGCATGCTTCTATTACATAAATGCCATCTCGACTTGTAATACTGTGCTCATGACATTTGTCATTGAAATAACGCCATAGGTAGTTGGAAGATCTGCGTAAAATGCCTGCCACCACTGCTGGAAAAAATCCTAGAGAAAACATTGCTTATCATTATAGTCTTCAGCCTTTGTGCAAATGAGTATTTATAGATTTGAAAGAATACAAGGATGAATACATTTTCACTTCTGGGTGAACTAACCCTTTGAAATTCACACCAAACAGTTGCTTTTTGTTTCCTAATAGCAGATGGCACACCTGCAAAAGCCCCCACTTCAACAATTCTATCAACATCCAAACCCACCAATAAAAATCACAGGAGCACGAAAGTGCTAATTAACTATAATTTCATCAGGATCAGCCATGGACATCACTGCTGGGCGCTTTGAAAACCACTGTTTCCTTCCTACACATTTCAGATGAAGCATTCTGACTGAAAACAAAACACACACACACACACAAAAAAAAAACAACAACAACAATGTGCTTTCAGAGGATTACTCAACCTTTACATCACATCTGCGCAACCGTAGACAGGAAATCTCATTGTGTTCCTGGCAGTCGCAAGCGTAAACACAGATAATGGCGAGTTTTACCTCTGGCTGATAGGGCGATGTTGCCGAGAGTTACTTTACCTGCCTTAGGCCATCCCTGCTGTTCTGCATGATCCGCAGGGCATAGTTCGAACGCTGGCCTTTGCTGTTGAACTCGATGTGGCCCGTTAGACCTTCCAACTCTACCTATCCAGAGAGAGAGAGAGAGAGAGAGAGAGAGAGTGAGAGAGAGAGAGTGAGAGACACATGTTAACGCCTGAGGGTATTACGCGATCACAGCCACACACAAGACTTCAGTGCTGTATCGATTTAAAGAGCTACGTGCACGACGCAGCATTTGCAGAAGCGTGCTATAGACCGCCGTATATCACGCATAGGATGATGCGGTAATGACAAGCTGATGCTCATTAATCTTTAATGGCTGACTGTCTCAGATTCTGCTGAAGGATGCAGTTCTGGCGGGGGTTTTTGGGGCCGATGTGGTACAGAGAGCGAAAAAACTGAATGATGAATGAGCCTGCAACGGCAGCAGGTGAGATGATTGGCAGCTGGTGGGCTCTTCCCTGCGGTTCTTACCATCCTCAGGTAGTTCATCAGACTCGTGCCGTGCTCCCAGATCTTAGAGGACTTGCAGGAGAGCTGTGTGGCTCCTACGTTCTGGCTGCGGTTCAACTCCTGCACGGCTGCCACCACCGTATGTACCGCATCAAACAGCAGCGCTGATGACAGCTGGAACACACGCACACACACATATGGGTAAACACATACTGTAGATGAAGCAAAGAGAAAAAGAAAGTACTACCCAATTGTAGGTTGCCAGCTGAGATAGATATACATTTTAAGGCCAAAAGTAAAGTATGTGGACAAATGTTTTGCTATTTACATGTTGTCATAGAAATAAATGCTAGAATGCATTTGAAATACAGTATAAGGTTTATGTTGTGCTTGAATACTCTGTGTAACTAGTTGACTTACAAGATAGTACTACATTTTTATTGAATTATGCCTATAACACATATATCCATTCAAATGTTTGAGGTTGGTAGGATTTGCAATGGTGCTTATATGCTTATCAAGGTCAAATAATTTGCTAAATAGGTTATTTAAAAAAACACAGTAAAACTTTTGGTAACACTTGATTTTGAGTATTAGTGTGTCTGTTTAATATTTGTTGATACTGCTTCTTCAACAGACATTTGACTGACTATAACTGACTATGAGAAACTTTGCAAGTACATGTCAACTTACACTAACTCTAACCCAACCCAACCCCAACCTAACAGTCTACTTATAATCTAATGAGAATTAGTTGACATGTAGATGCAATGTAGCTTAAATTCAACAAACGGACCATCAAAATAAAATGTGAGCAATGTGAGCAAAATGTGAGTAAAATGTGAGCAAACTTTAACATTTTTTTAATGATAGAAATGTTTTTTTTTTTTTCAATATTCATTATATTATGATCCCTCAGAAATCCTTCAAAGAATTATCAGCTATAAAAAATATTATCAGCTATAATGATTATTTTAGTTGAAATCATCAAATTCAAAACCAAACATTTTTATCTGAAACTGGAATCGTTTATGGTCCAAATTTTGATGAACTCTTAGGGTTCCTTTTTAACGATCTAGGTGTAAAGTCTAAAGCGCATGGTGCAAAAGCATTAAGGGCGTGTCCGAATCCACTTTTGCTAATTTAAGGACTGGAAAATACGATTTGAGCCCTGGCGCATGGCCTAACAGGGTTGTGCTTATTTTCTTTGGTTTCTTTGGAGTTATGGATGTGTTTTGAGCATAATGTGCATTAAACCAATCAGAGTCTCATCTCCCATTCCCTTTAAGAGTCAGTTGTGTCGCGCCATGGCGAATTTGCTATTTACATGGGGAACATTATAAGTGAAGAAACTGAACGCTTCACTGGTGAGAAAACAGTTGAACAGACCATCTACAGCTCGTGAATAGAGAATGATCCTCCTCCATTCGTCTTCTTTACTTTCTCTTTAGTTTACTTTTAATCTTTACTCCTTTACTTTCGTGGATAAAGAAACTGTGTTGTAAGCACTCCACTGAAGGCATACGCTAGCCTAAATATTTAATTTTGTTTGTTAAGTGCAAAGATTTGTTTCAAAACTATTTCTAAATTCAGTTCAAACTTCCATTAAACTAATAAATGAACAATAATAATGAAGTGTGGTCAAAAAACTGAGTTATATCCAAACACATGTCCTATTCTTATCTTGATATGGTGATGTATACTTTCCAAAACCCAACTGGTGGACAAATCTAAACTTGTTTTTATTAAAACAAATATAAATATTTATATAATAATAAAAAAAATTCTACTAATAATAACAACATTATAAAAAATGCAAATTGTCATGAATAAAGATGAAGAAGGCATGCAGGTAGTGGACTTTGATCAGCTTTTAGATCGTCAATGGCGCAGTCTATTTTAGTTTCTCAAAATAGCAACACGCCTTAACACACCTCCCTTTTAGACCAGCATGTCCATGAGTCCTCAAAGTGGCGCAAATGGATTTGCTATTTAAACAACGTGGTGCAAAACATAAAAATAACTGTTGCGCTGGTCTAAAAATAGCAACAAATCGCGCCAAACACACCTTGCGCTTTATTGCACTAGGTGTGTAATACAGTGTAATAAAATATCATTTTTATTCCTGATGCAAAGCTGAATTTTTATATAAACAGCACAAAATATACACTATACAACAGTATAATATACACTACAAACCCAGAGCAGCAAGCCTTTAATTCAAGCAATTTTGGATGCATTGGAGCATCTCAGTGACTTCACTGATGCTCAAAATCAGTGTGAATTCCTGTATGCATTTAATATCTACTGGAAATGATTCCAAGAAGAACTATAAACAGTGTGGCTGTAAAATAAAATGCTCAAAAAAGCACAAACTGTATGGATAAGTTGTTTGGGTGTGTGCATACATTTGGCCATGCAGACTATAATTAAATCATTCGGACGCTGCATCATTGATCACTTCCTTTGGCCCTTCAGTCCCCTGAAACTGAATTACTGACCACTTTAATTATATCAGATGGCATGTTAATGCACTGCAGCAAAGGCTGTGAAGTTTCTCTTTTATCGGACATCTACTACAGAGCTGAAACTTTCCAAAATGAGGATATGTTATGCAGCATTATGAAACCGTACAGCAATTTAGAAGGGAAGGTTGTGACAAAAATAGCAGTCTGTGTACATTTTGCTGCCTACGTTTTTTCTGCTTTCTGTATAAATTTACCCCAGTGTAACTATTCTGGTCACATCCAAAGAAACGTCTGCTGGCTGTGCTCATTAGGCCAGTGCAGAATGACAATGTGTGTGCACTCACAGATATGCAGGTTGGCTGGTTAATCTCTGCTCAGACTAGCCAGTCTAGTCTTTACCTAATGAAGTCCAGGGCTTAATTATCAGATCGGTTAGTGTCTTCTATATCCAGCACATTAGGCTAAGCTAGTCGAGGCTTTGAATTTCTAGGCCAGTGTGTAACACGGGGCTGTATCTCACTGAGGGCTTTCGACCTGTTCTCTCTCTCTCTCATCTGTCTGCCAGACTTACAAACCATCCTCTGATTAATTAAAGATTAGACCTAATTAAATGAGAAACGCAACCAGGGCTAGTTTCGAAAAATCCACAGACATTTATATTCCGAGTCCCTTTTATTGAAATACAAATATTTGTGTACTGTAAGTCAGATCAAGAAATGTGTTAACAATTGATCTTTTCTTTTTAGATTCCCTGGATGTTTGACGGAGTACAAACTGCAACTGAGATCAGGAATAATACATTATACAGATGTTTTCATTTTGAAAGTGACGGAAATAAATTGGTTTGATGTGAATGTGCGGGGTGTATGTATTCCTTAGGGTTTATGTGTGTGTGACTGAGTGTAATGAATTATACAGACATAGCCTCGGTTTCAAGGTAAGGAAGAGGACATGGGTTGCAGAGAGTACAACATTAATTAACAGAGCGTCCTTGAAAGTTACAAATAAGTGACTTGTTTCACAACATGAGTGAGAAATAAACATGGAAAAGCATTGATTTTAAAGGATAATTCACCCCAAAAGTTAGAATTTTAACACAATATATTCAACCTTACCTTGTTCCAAATCTATTTATTTTACTGTAAAACCCCAAGTGTAATGCTAGGATGGCAATCCATGTTACTCTTTTCCACAGAGTTGAAAGCCAGATAAAAGATAAAACAAACAAGTCAGATAAAAGATAAAAAGTCAGATTATGAAAATATGAAAATTCAGTTATCGCTTTCACACATTTTTAAGTAAATGTTTTTACAAAACAAATCAAATAAAAAAGGTCAAGGTCAAGTCAAGATCAAGGCTTTTTATTAATACCCAAAGGTAAATAGTTTCTTGTATGATACTGCTGTGGTTCAGATGGTTTTTCTACGGTATTGCTGCAAAAACAAACAAACAAACAAACAAACAAACAAACAAACAAACAAACAAACAAACAAACAAACTTTAATTTGGAACCTTCACTTGTCTTGTTTATTTTTCTAATTACAAAATAAGATTTAATATTAAGTGTTAATAATACTATAAATAGATGTTATTAATAATTAATTATAATAATTAATTAAGTGTTTTTAAACTGCATGTGCAAACTTAATTTAAAGGGCACCTATGATGAAAATCATCTTTTGGAAACAGAACTGTGTGTACTGTAGGTATAGTGTGTCCACTGTCATATTGGGGTGACATAAACACAACAAGTCTCTTTTTAAAATTTCCTGATGTTTAAACAAGATCCAAATCCCTCTCATTTTAAGGCCCACCACAACGTGATGTAGGAGTGTGGTTTCCCCGCCCACCGAATTGATTGTCAACTGCATATTAACATGTCTCCGTAGTAACTCGTATAATCATATAAACAAGACAGGAGACGTGCTCAAAGCAACTGGGACGAAAAGATCTTTTGAGCTTGCTGTGATCATCAATCATCATCAAATGTGATCAATAATGAGTTTTACAAATTTAAAAGTCTTTAAAACAGTGCATGTTTGTAATGAATTACAGCGATTTTACCATCTTTATCACCACAGCCGCATGTCAGTACAATTTTAAAAGAAGATGCTTCGATCTCAGTTTGTGGACGTTAATTCAGGTTTATTTTGTTCATTAACATAACCGATATCCATACAGCAGTGGATATTAATGTGTATCCTGTCACATTTGTCGTGCAAAATCGCAGTTAAACGTGTGTGATGTGTGTGTGTGTGTTTGTGTGTGTCTGTAAATTTATAATGACATTATGTGTAACTCATCATTGCAGAAAGGCTTGAATTAACTCCACAGCAAATACATCAAATACTCATTGGTAAAGTTCTTACTGTAGTATTTCTAACAAATGTTACGTGAGATCTGCTTCCTTCATGTCTGTCACTCTGCTGTTTATCTGACGCAGCCGAGGCAGAGATTGAGGCACACTCTGACAGGCACGTGGGAACGGTGGGCGGGGAGAACTAGCATTAAGGGCACAGGCAACAAAAACAGCTACATTGTGTTCAGAGCAGAAAATTCCAAACTTCTGAAAGGTATAATACATAATCTGACGGGTGTTTTGAGATGAGACTTTAGAGACACATTCTGGAGACACAAAAGATTTAAAATAAATCTTGAAAAAGGGGTAAAATAATTGCCCTTTAACATTTCCAGTATATATTTTCATTTGAACTAATCATTGTTAATTCTTAAATTGAAATATTGGCGTTTGCCGTGCAAGGAGATGGATGAACGCAATCTCACTAGGCATTAAATAATGTACATCCTGTGCAATAATTGCAATAAGTTCTCCTTTTTGTTACTTTATATAAAAAGAGAGTCTCATTTTTCAAATAATATCCATTTTAAATTTTTTGTCATATGACCATTTTAAAAGATTGCCATATGAAATTGTATTGTTTACAATTTTTTATTTTTTACTTATATTTTTAGATTACATTTTATGTATAATTGTATTTATTGTAATTTCTTTCTAAAATTCTACTTTTTGTATTAATATTACATGTTAGGCACCTAGGGTCTGAAAGTAACGCAGTTTTGATTCTCTGTATGTCCTGTACATGTGGTTGAATTGACAATAATGTTGACTTTGACTTTGACTTCAAACACTTAATGCTGCTTTGATGCTCTTTGATGTGTTGTGAAAGATGTATATAGGTTTTTTACTACTAATTACAGCACAAAACCAAAAAAAAACAAAAAAAAAACATGGATGAACATTTTGTGTGCAACTACGAAAATATGTCAAGCAGCCTTTATCCAATATGTCAGATTGCATTACATTTACCTCACTCTACAAAATGTTAAGTTGCTTAAACCCACATTTGGGTAAAATATGGACAAATTCAATATTCAAACAATTGCAGTTGGTTTTCACCTTATTTTACACAAGCACTTTTAGAGTGTAGGCAAGTCATTCAGTGTCCACTGTTTGTTGGTTCAATAATGGAATTACCTCTAGAAATATTTGCACTGTTTTAGCCTATACGTTAATCATATTTACTTAATGAGTTAACAATAGATTTACGGAACAACAAGTTCAATCTGCCTAAAATCTACTAATGTGTTGCATGAAGGAAAGAAAAATGTATATTCAAAAAGGCGACAACACCAAAGCTTAAAAAATGCTAATTTATTAAATTAAAAAGGCTGATACTTTTCCAGCACACTGGCTCTTCATCAGACAGTGTTCATCACATTTATAAATTGTTATAAACTTACAGTGTAAGTCAGAATGATTAGCCCCCATTTGATTTTTTTTTTCTTTTTTTAAATATTTCCCACATGATGTTTAACAGAGCATGGAAATTTTCACAGTATGTCTGATAATATTTTTTCTCCAGGAGAAAGTTTTATTTGTTTTATTTCGGCTAAAATAAAAGCAGTTTTAAATTTTTTATGAACCACTTTAAGGTCAAAATTAATAGCACCTTTAAGCTAATTTTTTTTTTTTCGACTGTCTTCAGAACAAACCACTGTTATACAATAACTTGCTTAATTACCCTATCCTGGGGTGCGTTTCCCAAAACCATCGTTAGCCAACTAAGGTCGCAAGTTCCGTCATTACAAACATAGTTCGTTGATTTGCCGCTTCCCAAATCCATCGTTCCAACGAACATTCGCAAACTGCGTCGCAAACTTGAGCGCTTGAAACGACACCTCTGGAGCTGTAGTTAGAAACATAGTTCCTGGCTGTGTTCTATTCCCACGTATCCCCCCTATGCCCTATTCATTTAGAACATTCTAACATTCAAAGTTGGAATTATTAAAAGTAAAAAAGCATTAAGGTCATCTCTCTTAGGTCTAATTTGCTTTCAAAGTATTTTTACAGTTCAGTTTTAGCAATCTTCATGTTTACAATTGCGCTCCCTTTGCAGTGCACTTTGAAAACAATGATATCATTTTGAACACAGCCTCATGGCGAAAGCTATAGGTGACCTATTATTTAAAAGCAGAATTTATGTTACATCTCCAAAGCTTGTGAAAATAAAAAACATAGAATACGTTAATGCTTTTAATTTAGTGGGTTATTTCTTAAATATCTGTACTGTATATGACATGGACCTGTTGGTTAGAACATTCTGCTGTGGTTTGCACGTGTCAAATTGTAAAAGTAGACTCTAAAAAATAAAAAATAAATTAACAATATCCTACTTAATAATAATAATAATAATAATAATAATAATAATAATAATAATAATAACAATAATAATAATAATCATCATCATCATCATTAATATTATTAATATTATTATTAAAGTAAATATATTTATAATAAATAGCTTCATTATTTATTTATTTATATGATTTATATATGATATTAGAATAGTGTTAGCTTTTTTTGTAAATGATTTTATGTTTTAGAATAAAATATGTAATGTTCAACTTCTCAATAATATTTGTAAAGGAAACACAGGCCATATGTGCCATTTACATATATTTCAATGAATATGGAAAACGACTGCATGTTTTTACCAAAACTAATATTGGATTTTATTTTAAATGGTGCTTGTGTAAAACAATATAATTTGCACAAAGAAATGATGGGGTTGTTCTCTAAAGAAGTTGTTACTCCACCCCCTTTAGAGCATCATTATGGGCGTTTTACGTTATAACTAACGTTGTTCAAGCGATGGATCTGCGACAGAGAAACTACGGGTTTTGGGAAACTCTTGTCACTACATCTTTCTTTTCCCAAATGATGCATCGTACTATGATAGTTCCGCGGCGAGTTGCGTTGTTGTTTGGGAAACGCACCCCTGCCTAGTTAACCTAATTAACCTAGTTAAGTCTTTATAGAAGTATCTTGAAAAATATCTAGTCAAATATTATTTACTGTCATCATGGCAAAAATAAAATAAATCAGTTATTAGAAATGAGTTATTAAAACTATTATGTTTAGAAAAGTGTTGAAGAAATTTCTCTGTTAATCAGAAATTGGGGAAAAAAATAAACAGGGGGATAATAATTCAGGTGGGCTAATAATTCTGACTTTCAACTGTACATATTCAAAACAAAAATACAAAAACAAATCCTAACAGTACAACACGAAATAAAGAAATAAAAAAGAGCAACATACTGTGATAAACACTGTCTGATGAAGGACTGGTGTGTTTAAAACAATACTGTATCAGCCTTTTTAATTTAATAAATTGGCATTTTGGAGCTTTAGTGTTGCCGCCTATTTGAATATATATTATTGCACTTTTTGGCACTGTTTGACTGAGCACCCATTTAAAGTGAAGTGTGTGCTTTTGTGTTTTTTTTTTTTTTTCATAAAGGAAACAAAACAAATGTTTCATTTTCGGGTGAACTATCCCTTTAACATTGATTAAATCATTGAGTTTCTCTGCCTTACCGGTGTTCCGGCAAACGGTGCGTGATCACAGTTCTCCTGCCAGGATCGATTGAGGCTGAGCACAAAGTCCTGAAAAAAAGGATGCGTCCTGTTGAAGACTGAAAAGCCCACGATGTTGACTCGCTGATCAGCTAAATCGTCCAATCGTAGCAGAGAGAATTCCTGCAAAGCAAGAGAAAACGTTCAGGGTAATTCACCAATATGAGTGTTTCCTATAAAATTGTCAAGCTCAGTTCCCTTGTTGAGTCTAAACAACCTAACGATGCCCATAGGAAGTAGAACAATATTGTCAGGCTCATTAACAAGCACTGAGGTAATCCTGCCAATTCTTGGGACAAGTAATTCAATTCAGCAAAAGTTAATGCTTAGGAGAGCAAATCCCAGCAGCTATTGTGCTTCAGATCCCATGAGGGACACTTTGGAGATTGTGTAAAAAGCGGGTGAGAAAAGGTCTGCAGTGTTGTCAGTCTGCGTCCCGGCACATGCAGTACATCAGCTGAAGGTTAATGGAGATGTCCCAGCACTTCCTTCTGACAGTATTACAGTCTATGACTCTGTCAGCGTCAATGGCTCAAGGGACACTGATGATGTGCGGAAGAAGAGGAGTTATGGAGCTAAATCCATGAAGTGGATAATATGAGAGGAGAGAACTGAAGAGACGAGACAGGAAAAGACAGGATGAGACAAGGCAAGATGAACCGAGAGTAGATGACAGAGAGAAGATCTGATGAGTAATAATGAGATAAAGTGAGATGACGCTGCAGACAGAATGAACTGAAACTACACGATACAAAGAAAAGTCTAAATGAACAGAGATGAACTGAAACAAAACTCTTCAAAATAACCTTCTTTATTTGGATTGATAGTTCATGGAGAACTTTAACATTGCATAAAGTTCACAAAAACTTTCCATTGCACTATAGAAATTCTTTAAAGTCCATGCATGTGAACCTAAAGTTGCTGAGACTTTTATTTGAGTATGTTGATGTACTATCCGACATGGTGGCTTAGTGATTAGCACTGTCGCCTCACAGCAAGAAGGTCGCTGGTTCGAGTCCCGGATGGGTCAGTTGGCATTTCTGTGTTGAGTTTGCATGTTCTCCCCGTGTTGGCGTGGGTTTCCTCTGGGTGCTCCGTTTTCCCCTACAGTCTAAAGACATGCGATATAGGTGAATTGAATAAACTAAAAATTGGCCATAGTGTATGTGTGTGAACGAGTGTGTATGGGTGTTTCCCAGTACTGGGTTGCAGCTGGAAGGTCATCCACTGTGTAAAATATATGCTGGATAAGTTGGCGGTTCATTCCGCTGTGGCGACCCCTGATGACTAAAGGGACCAAGCCAAAGAAACATGAATGAATGAATGAATGTTGATGAACTTTCATGAATTTAAAAAATATTGTATAACTGCAGGCTAACTATGTTTATATACAGCCCACATTATAACTCTATAACTATTCTGATTTTAATTACAATGTAATAATAATTTACACCTTTTGTGAAGCTTCTTTGGAAGGATAATTATTATGAATAGTTATAGTATAATAGTTAAAAGTTATACAAGCAAACTTGAATTGAATAGCAAACTAATGGTAAGAGGGCTGTGATTAAGAGTATTGTGGCTGAACCCGTCAAACTGACGTCAACAAAGAAGGGCCAATTCAAAATGAGGAATGTTTTTTTTTCAGTGGATTAACTTGCACTTATCAGGGCTCTAGGCTAACTTTTTGCACTGGTTGCACTGATGCACCTAACTTTTTTTCCCTAGGTGCACCAGCACAAAGTTAGGTGCACCCAAATTTTTGATCGCATCGCATTTAACACAGCAGTTTTACAAGTTTATTTTTCTTAAATCGCTAACCATATAGGCAATATTGACTCATAAATAATTAACTAACAATCTGGTCAACATAAAGTTCTTTATTTAAAGCACAATTCCTCAAGAAAAATAACTATACTACCTTCCTTGATATCTCTGATAAGTTTTAAACCACAAGATGGGCCAAATGTGTGTCTGTTGATCTACAGTTGCAGAGACTTTTCAAAATGTTTTTTTTTTTTTGCCCTCATATGGCTGGTCACACCGGTGTGACCTCAGATTTTTTTTAGCTGCACCATTGAGAAAATAGGTCACACATGTGACCAACTTGGTCATGCTTTAAAGCCCTGCATATTAATTATTCATCTAAAAATATCAATGTGCACTGGCAAAATAAAAACAAATAAATAAATAAAATCCTCACATTCTTAGAATTTTCTCCCAAGACAAAATGTTTCTTTTAAGAACTTATGTAAGAAAAATAAAAAGAGGTCTAAATGAGAAAAGGAGAGATAACCTGAGACAATACAACAAAGAATAAGCAGACAGAGGTGAAATGAAATGAGATGAGACAAGACTAGATGACACGTGACATAATGTACTGAAACTCGATAATTCAGAGGACCAATTAAGAAAAAATGAGATAACACTAGATGAGACAGTGTCAAACTAAATAAGATGAGTCTAAGTGAGAAAAGATGAGAAGAAAGTGGATGTAAAGTGAAGTGAAGTGTAGACGAGAAGAGATCAAATAAAAAGTAGACAGCAGTAAAAGGAGACAACATGAGAAGTCATTGTGACATTGAAACAAGATGAGATGTGACTGAAAGAGAGAGAAGAAAGAGTAAGGAAATATGAGATGAGAACAGATGAGAGGAGCTGAGACAAGACACCAGATGACAATATACAAAAGATGAGAGGAACAAACCTTGATTAAGAGATAATTAGAATAACTAAAAAAAGGCGTAACACAAAAGATAAGCCCAATAAAATGTGCCTGATTATATGAGAGCTACAGTACAGTAGATGTAAGTATATAGGTAAACTGTCCTCCATATCCTCTATCTCCAAATCTAATTTATGTGCATGTACAAAAATCTAATGCATCAATATCTGCAATGCACCACAACAGATGATTTTTAATAAATAATAAAGCTATTAAAAATGTAGTTAAACAACTTCTAAGAACACATAATTGAAACTTTAAACAACAACAACCCACACACAAATCAAGACATAGACAGAAAAAGTTTATCCATTTTTTAAAACAAAATCTATCACTTTTTTATCCAACAGTAATTCAATTCAATTCAATTCAATTCAATTCAACTCAATGCAATGCAATGCAATGCAACTCAACTCAACTCAATTCAATTCAAGTTTATTTTTATAGCGCTTTTCACAACAATTACTGTTTCAAAGCAGCTTTACAAGGTGTTCAAGGTGCACATTATTGCATTACAATAACATTTAGAAAAGTTAAAGTTATGAAGTGACAACACTGACCATTTCAAGATGGTGGATGCATCATTTTGTCCTAAGCAGCTGATTATAGAACCTATGTTTAAAAATTTATAAGACTAAATGACAATGAGACAAGGCTGAAAAGGACTGGTGAATCATAAAAGTGTTTTAAAGCTGTGTCTGCAGGAGGGGTCACTGGGACTGCGGGTAAATGATCCACACACATACACACAGTAACAAATCCCCAGCCTTACGCGAGCTAGCATGTAGCAAGACTGGAGCGCCTCAGATCAAAGATAACACAATCTTGCCCTCTCATTACAAACACAAAGCCAGATGAGGACAGCCACCCAGGCCACGAGTAGTGCACACCGCATAGGATTAAAGCCTCTGCCGAGAGGACAGGAAGAGGAAGGAGGGGAGTGCAATGTCATGGGAGTGCAGAGACGGAAAAAAAAAAATGTAGAGCTTCAGGAGACAGTTTGTTTCAGAGGAAACCCGAGGGAGAGAGACCGCTGAATCTTCTTGTATAACAGAAGCTATTCTTTTCTTGCTTTAGAGGTGGCTGTATCACAAAAGGATGACCATGTCTGTTTTTGACTTGAATAAAACTTGTCTTTTGCTTCACAATGTTACAAAATAACATCCAAATGCATTCGGATCAACCTTGTGAGAAACACAAAGCTGAAATTGTATCATAACACCAAAATTAAAATGTAAAATGTAAAAATATATACCACTTCCAGCACTAAAACATGTTATTAGAAACTCAAACACTCCACAAAGCTTTGAAATTTAAACTGTATTGAAAAAGTGTGCATAATAAAACCCAATTCATTAGCAAGCAATTTTTAAAACATATTTAATGTTGCCTCAAGCTACAATCTGTAAACCTAAACATGAATCCATAAAGCAAACATCTAAATGCTGCTGCCATTAAATCACGGTGCTGCCTATATGGCTGCTTTATTGTAAATGGACTCGTATTGATTAGCATATAAGAGTGTGTGAACAGTTGACCCTTTCTCCATCTGCACTCCCTAGTGCAATCTGACAAGCCCGACGGGAACGGACCTGTAATTACTCTCCGAGCGCATGTTAATACTTCATTAAAACAGAGACAGTGTAAATGAGCCAGTCATTAACTGTGGCGCACTTTGGGCCACTCATACACGACACGGAAGGTCACCGAATGTCCCGCAGCATGTGTGGAGTGCGTGCATGTGTGATTGAGCAGACACTTCAGAATTTACTAAAATGAACCCAGTCTACTAATAGCATCATTCATTTGCTCGTGCAATCTGTTTTAGCGCCTAATTTACTAATATACTATGCAAATCAGATAACAGCACACATTATGAACTCAAATGATGTGCTGTAGCAGCATCTTTATAGTTGAATAAAACTCTTTAAAAATGGATTTGTTAACTGAAAAAGGCACTAGCTGAAATAAACATTGCTTAGTTTGCAGTCAGAATTGA
This sequence comes from Danio kyathit, assembly GCA_903798195.1. NCBI lineage: Eukaryota > Metazoa > Chordata > Actinopteri > Cypriniformes > Danionidae > Danio > Danio kyathit. The sequence goes on along the minus strand of LR812533.1, from coordinate 27,774,663 downwards.
ATTTTATGAAATTTAAAAGGCATTTGAGGCTTTTCTATTGTCGTGTGCTCATGCCAAAACACACAATCAGACACTTGACAAATGAATGACTTGAGTTATGCAGCACGGTGGTGCAGTGGGTAGCACGTTCGCCTCACAGCAAGAAGGTTGCTGGTTGGAGCCTCGGCTGGGTCAGTTGGCGTTTCTGTGTGGAGTTTGCATGCTCTCCCTGTGTCCTCGTGGGTTTCCTCCGGGTGCTCCGGTTTCCCCCACAGTCTATAGACATGTGGTATAGGTGAATTTGCTGAGGTCTAGCATTCTCCAGCCTCCGGTGCCTAGACTGCAGCTCTGCACAAGACGTTTGCCCATAGGGGAAATGGTCGTGCCAAACTGAGCCTGGTTTCTCTCAAGGTTTTTTAATTCTTCACTTTCGCCAATTGGTGAAGTTTTTTCTTTGCCGCTGTCTCCACTGGCTTGCATGGTTCGGGATCTGTAGAGCTGTGCATCGATGGAATTGCTCTTCAGTGTTTGGACTCTCAGTAGTGATTATTAAACCACACTGAACTGAACTAAACTGAACTGACCTTAAAAACTGAAAAATGAACTGACACTGTTTTAATTCACTATAATCTTCTATGTGAAGCTGCTTTGACACAATCTACATTGTAAAAGCGGAATAAGAAATAAAGGTGAATTAAATTGAATTGAATTGAATTGGGTAGGCTAAATTGTAGTGTATGTGTGTGAATGAGTGTGTGTGGATGTTTCCTGGTGATGGGTTGCGGCTGGAAGGGCATCCGCTGTGTAAAACATATGCTGGATAAGTTGGCGGTTCATACCGCTGTGGCGACCCCTGATTAATAAAAGGGACTAAGCCGAAAAAAAAAAAATGAAAGAATGAATGAATGAATGACTTGAGTTCTAAATCATTCAGATCAATGAAAAGAATCACAAACTTACAGTATGAGTTCCTGCTTACCTCAGTGTGATCAATCTGTTACTGAAAGAACTCACTGAATCGATCAGAACCATTGCAAAAGATTTAAAAACTAAAGCCTTACATGGTAAAAAATTATATGACAAAAAGTCATGAAAACAATTGTTTTTATGTTATTTTAACTTAATTTAGTTATCAGTAGTTATCAGCTGATAGATATGGGTCAGTAGGGGTGTTCTGCACCTGGTAAGCTCAGAAGGCTGTCCATCCACATGGGTAATCAGTTATAGATCACATACGGCTGCAGCTGGAAGTTAATGAGAATTATTTATATTATTTATTAAATTCACCTTTAATTGTAATTTATTAACGTCTATCTCTACCCCAACCCTAAACCCAATCGTCACAGTAATGTAAAAAACAAAACTGGATCTGAAGTCTTCTCTATTAATATAGCTGATTAACCATGTGGATGAATGATAACAGTCTTCTGAGCCTATCAGTAGGCACAGAAGGCCCCTGCTGGCCCATATCTATCAGCTGATAACCACTGATAACAGCCATTTCATCGAGTGATAACATTTAAAGTGGGTGGAAAAGTTCATTTGATTCAACAACAACAAAAACTAAAACTAAAGAAGGAAGATTTATTTTTAGTGTACCAGTTTGAATCCATTTGAAGAACCCATTTACTGGATGAACTCACTGAACTGATCAATTACAAACTCTAGTGAAATTGGTCTGAGGAATCAACTCGATGAATCAAATTCACTTACTGAATTACAAGTCATTATTACCTTCAGTGATATCGCTTACCAATTTGGGACCCCAGACCACAAAACTTATGTGGAATGAGAATATTTTTGGCAATAGCCAAAACTATATTGTATGGGTCAAAATGATATGATTTTCTTTAATGCCAAATAATCATTATAATATTAAAGATCATCTTCCATGAGGATATTTTGTAAATTTCTACAGTAAATGTATCAAAACGTGGGGAGTTTTGATTATAAGTACTTTATTTGGACAACTGTAACTTTTTTTTCTCATTATTTTGATTTTTTTTATTTATACAGTTGAAGTCAGAATGATTAGCCCCCCCAGAATTATTAGACCCCCTGTTTATTTTTTTCCCCCAATTTCTGTTTAACGGAGAGATTTTTTTCAACACATTACTCAGCATAATAGTTTTAATAACTCATTTCTAATAACTGATTTATTTTATCTTTACCATGATGACAGTAAATAATATTTGACTAGATATTTTTAAATACACTTCTATACAGCTTAAAGTGACATTTAAAGGCTTAACTAGGTTAATTAGGTTAACAAGGCAGGTTAGGGTAATTAGGCAAGTTATTGTATAATGATGGTTTGTTCTGTAGACTATCAAAAAAAAAAAATTAGCTTAAAGGGGCTATTCATTTTGTTCTTAAAATGGTGTTAAAAAAATAATAACTGCTTTTATTTTAGCCCAAACTAAAACAAATAAGACTTTCTCCAGAAGAAAAAAATATTATCAGATATACTGTGAAAATTTCTTTGCCCTGTTAAACATAATTTGGGAAATATTTAAAAAAAAAAAAAAAAACTCAAAGGGGGGCTAATAATTCTGACTTCAACTGTATAGCGCATTTATCATGTATGGTCATACACCCAAAGCGCTTCACAATAATGAGGAGGGGGGGGTCTCAATATCACCAGTAGTGTGCAGCATCCACTTGGACGATGCGACGGCAGCCACAGAACAATGGCGCCAGTGCACTCAACACAGACCAGCTATAGTGGTAGAGTGAAGAGACAGTGATAGAGCCAATTCATTGGATGGGAATGATTAGGAGGCCATGATGGGTAAGAGCCAATGTTGGGAGTTTGGCCAGGACACCGAGGTTACACCCCTACTCTTTACGTGAAGTGTCATTTTTAAGGACCACAGAGGTTTAACGTCTCATCCTAAAGACGGTGCTCACTGACAGTATAGTGTCCACTTCACTTTACTGGGGCATTAGGACTCACAGTCCACAGGTTGTGCACCCCCTGCTGGCCTCAATAACACTACTTCCAACAGCAACCTAGTTTTCCCATGTGGTCTCCCATCCAGGTACTGACCAGGCTCAGCCCTGCTTAGCTTCAGTGAGTACCTGGTCTTGGGCTTCAGGGTGATATGGCTATGAGCCCTCAGATTTCAGATTTTCAAATATTTGTAAGTCAGTCAAATACTATTATTCTTAAGAAAAGTATACATCAGTGGTACAGGTGATTGTATATATCTTAATTTCTGCCAAACTACAACAATCTATGCCTGGTTTTGTGTTCCAGCAAAGTTTTAATATGATTTAATCTATAAATCTGTCTATTACAATGTTTATAACCGCTTGAATAAAATTAAATTCATAAGTCATAATATTAACTTAACTTATAAGCTTACATCTCCATAAATATGTTCATACTGTATCCTTCAAAACAAATACTGCATATATCAACAAAGACTGCTCCCACAATCAACACAAAATGTAAACAAAATTTGATTTAATTGAGTTTAAGAGCACAATATTAAACCCAGCAGGCAAACAGCACTGCATTTGGTGACTCAGGCATAATCTACATGAGCCTAATTTGCATAGAAAGGATGTGTATTTGCACTGCAAAGAATGATAATAGCTTGATTTAAATACTCACAGCAGAGTGCAATTTCAGCACACTTAACACCTGGCTAAACTGGAGTGTGAGGGGTAAGTGAGCACAACACAGGCTTTAGCGCCAAAAAACTCAAAACACACGTGCAAACAGATTCGAACTGTTCGGCCAGTGTAAGAGAAGGAGCATCTATGAGACAGTCAGACCCCTGGGACGGCAGCTGCTCCTGATCTCTGGCAGGATGACAGAAGAGAGAGGAGAAAAGACGACAAGAAAGAGAGAGAGGAAGGAAAGAGTCTGGATCGAGGAGAAGGAAGAGAGGTGAGGTGCTGACAGGCTGGCGATGAGCCCCCTGACACAGCCTGTCACCTGAAGATCAATCAGAAAAGCAGAACCTGAGCCAGCCTGCTGCTTCACCGCTGGCATACTCTCACACACATACAGCCATGCACGCGTGCATATTGTTTGTTGTGGCACAGCCAAACAGAGTTTGGAATAATGAGCTCCCGGGAGAAAAACTAAACCCTGATAGGAGGTAAAAACAGCAGAGGGTCCAAACCACAGGTCTGGGCCCCAAAGCAAACCAGTTCAACCTCTAAAAAGCACATGTGTTTTTTTTTCTTTCTTTCTGACAAGCTGTACAGGAAATATGAGGACAAAACTTCACAATCCAATATACATTATGGCCAATAACAGCATTCCCATAGGTTACTTCAAGTACAAGAAACTAGTAGGCTAAAAAGTATGTGAAAGGAGTGGTAAAGTAAGCCCAAAATCCCAGTATTCATAAAAGCAGACAAAAGAAAAAGAAGAAGAAAAAAACATGGAAGACTTGGTACTTCTGGATTTATATGGACTTCTTTTACAAATTGATTGTGTGTTTTAGTTTACACTGTTGTTAAATTTGCAATTTTATCAATCAATCAATCAATCAATCAATCAATCAATCAATCAATCAATCAATCAATCAATCAAAAATTAAAAGAGAAAATCTTAAATTAAAGAGAACAAATTACATCTAGTAAACTTTTCTAAAGCCCCTGGCACTTTACTTGGTATCATAGCTTGGTAACACTTGACAATAATGTTACATTAATTAATGTTAGCTATTGTATTTATTAACAGAAACAAACTATAAACAATAAATACTGCATTATGGCTCATTCTTAGTTCATTATAGTAAATGCATTAACTAACATTAAATAAAGGAGCATTATTATAAAGTGTTATTAGGTTTTGTAGGTATGTATGTATGTATGTATGTATGTATGTATGTATGTATGTATGTATGTATGTATGTATGTATGTATGTATGTATGTATGTATGTATGTATGTGTGTGTATGTATGTATGTTTGTATGTATGTATGTATGTATGTATGTATGTATGTATGTATGTATGTATGTATGTATGTATGTGTGTGTATGTATGTTTGTATGTATGTATGTATGTATGTATGTATGTATGTATGTATGTATGTATGTATGTATGTATGTATGTATGTATGTATGTATGTATGTATGTATGTATGTAAGTGTGTATTTATGTATGTTTGTATGTATGTATGTGTGTGTGTGTATGTATGTATGTATGTATGTATGTATGTATGTATGTATGTATGTATGTATGTATGTATGTATGTATGTATGTATGTATGTATGTATGTTTGTATGTATGTATGTATGTATGTATGTATGTATGTATGTATGTGTGTGTGTATGTATGTATGTATGTATGTATGTATGTATGTATGTATGTATGTGTGTATGTATGTATGTTTGTATGTATGTATGCATGTATGTATGTATGTATGTACGTATTTATGTATGTATATGTATGTATGTAGTTTGTAATTTTTTTTGTAATATTTTGCATGAATTTAAATGCATTATCTTTCTATTTTTAAAGATGTTTGGTGACTAAAATATTATTTTAATAAATATATCTGTTTAATAAATCTGTTTTGAAATGCACCAAAATATATGACCTATATTCACTGAGAAATTGATCAAATAAATCATTTTCAAAATGGGGTGTACTCAATTATGCTGAGCACTGCATGTATGTATGTATGTATGTATGTATGTATGTATGTATGTATGTATGTATGTATGTATGTATGTATGTATGTATGTATGTATGTACTGTATGTATGTATGTATGTATGTACAGTATGCATATGTGACTAGGGGGTAAAAGTTTTTTTGAAATACCTGAGCAGCACTTTACTGTTGGACATCCCGAAGCTTCTATAAGAGCATCATTTAGATCTATTTAGAATATGTTTGTGGCATGAAAGGTTACAAAAGCTCAGCAAAGCGGCACTCTACATTTGTGGCCTTAACTTATTTGCACTTACAATGAAAAAATCGTTTGTTACAATGTACGTATTGTGTAAATACATGTTTTTACATTGTATTTACTAATTGACTGCCTGCCTGTAATTAATTTCTCTTATTACATATGTTGACCTTCCCTTACACCTCAAGGCTGGTTTATACTTCTGCGTCGAGAGATCGGCATGGCCCGCGGTGACTGCCTTGCATGTAGCCATGCATTTATACTTCCGAAACGATAGCTGGCAGTAGGTTTAAATGTTCCTCTGTGTCAAGTTTCTTTGCGTGTGTTTTGTTCTTTTCTGAACAAACGCTACGTTCATGTACAAGTAACTCAAACTCGCTCGTTCAGAGGTGGGAACCGGCGGACATGCAACAACTTTAATCATAAGGTAAACACAAAACAAAAGTTTCCATGTGGAGCTCCTTCATGGAGTCGGGTTCGTGGCTCTTTTTTGAGAGGTGCGCGTCAGCCATTGTGAGGGCTATGCGACCATGTGCAGGCTGCGCCGGGCATACATATGCGATTGACGCAGATGTATAAATCAGCCTTCAACCCACCCTTAAACCTACCCATACCACCAAACCTGTCTCTAACCCATATCCATATGCCACCTCAAGTGCATCAGAAGTGTTCAAAACATTATGAACACAGTAAGTACATTGTTTTCATTTTTGATGCAAGTACATAGTAGTTAAAAGTGGGACCAAATAAAGTCATGGCACGTTTACTTAAGTAGCACCTGATACAGTAGATCACTTTAAAACAGGCAGCTTTGCAGTATTAAGCATGAAAAAAGGTGTTAATAATGCTTTCACAGAATCTTTGTACGTGATTCTGGACACTGCTTGACAAAGTTTATGAAATTAGGAATTTCAGGAACTTATAGGCCAAGTCCCATCTCAACTGTTACGTGACTCACTGATATGTTGTACACAAATTGTCTGCATGTCGAAAGCAAAATTTCAGTGTACGGTTGTGGGTGTTAATTGATAATCCTAGCGCTGAGTGGTGTGATTATGTAGGAGAGGCTGGTGTTATGATCTTGAGTCGCTTGCTGTGAACATCTCTCATGGTGTCGGTGGAAATGTGCCAAGAGAGAGTATAACAAACTTGTCTTTTTTCATTTTCCCTGACAAGAGGAGAGGGATAGTATCTTTCACTCAGTGAATCACTCATCCATTCAGAGATTTACTCACTGATGAACAGTATTACTGACTCATTAGTTTGTTCACTAACACACCTGCTCGATCAATTGAGTTGAGAGTTCCCACATAATCATTTCCAATCATTATTTGTCTGACAAAACCTAAGACAAATTCTTCAGATTTATTTGGTGAATGCACTCCATTTACTCAAACTGAATCCATAATGGCTAAGCGTCAAAAAAACCCAAAGAATAGACACTCAGAAATGAGCTCCTGTGAGAAGGGAATTTCAAAAGCTAATTTTTTAAACACAAAGCCATCATAATACTTCAGAAGATTTTGGAATATAACACACTGGCTGTGCAAACCTTTTGTGTTCTTTTTAAAGCTTCAAATCTCCAGCATGTGTTCATTGTAATTGCATGAAAAGTGAAGTGTTCAACTATTCTTTTAAATACACTTTTGTGCTGTGCGCAAAAAAAAGAAAGTACTGTAAAACCGGTTTGAAATGACAGCTAAAATACACAATGACAAAACGTTCATTTTTAGGTAAACTATTTTATCGCACGTTAGTTTATTTCTTGTTTTTTTTGTGTCTCATCATGTTTTCTTTCTACCACCCCAGTTCACTTCATTATTTATTCCGCCTACTGCTGTCCTTGGTTAGCTGTTCTACTTTTTACTGCTGCAACCAATACCGTCACTACTTCACTGGATCTACTGGAGAGAGCAAAGTACATCCCGGGAGGTAAATTTTTTTGCAGTTTTTGCGAATCCACCTCGAGGCTGCTGTGTAGGCTTTTTGAGATTTCAAATATCTCTTGCGAGTGCCATTCACGCCTGCTCTTCTCATATAAATCCACCAGAGGCCGCTGTTGACTAACTGACCGACTAACCGACCGATCCCTCCACCCTCCACATTTCCTAAACCCAACCAATAGTATTTTGAAAAGCACCTATTGACCCGCCCACCCCCTTGCCTATTCCCAACTGCAGTGTTTTGAAAAGCAATCCAGAAAAAGAAAAGCCCCTGATTTTTACCACGTTTTCAGATTTTAGCACATTCTCACTCTGTTATTTACTTGATTATTTAATTTTTTGGCTTTTTGTTTTTGTCTTACCTGCATTCTGGAACCGTTCTTTTCCTGGACTCGAACCCTATCATCACAGTCAACTGCGCTCTGCATCTCAAGTACGCTGATGTACGTGTTGAGCTACCGGACAAGCTGGTAACAGCAGAAAAGCTGTCCACATGCAGGTAAGTGGTCAGATGGTTAGCTAAAAAAGAAACTGCGTCGTACTGCACCATAGCGTTCGTTTTAAAGACAAAATGCAGCCATATGTAGCTCTCGCTAAGTAATTTGCGATCTCCAGAAACGTATATAAGACTACATTCTCAGAATGTGCCTATGTTGGACTGGTTACTGCTTTGCAACTCAGATCCAGCTTCAGCCAATCCCCTTATGCCACCTCTTCTTTAAAAAGTTTACAGTCCAGCAGTTTGACAGTCTTTTGGCTTGATTTGATGGTTTGCATTTGTGCTTTTGCTAGTTTTTTCAATAGTTTTGATATCCCCGTTTGTTGATATTGTTCATAGTGGTGGGCAAAGCGAGGCTTCATGAAACACTGACACAGTTGAAGCAAATGTATCGAAGCTTCGAAACGTTTCGAAACCCATCTCTACAGTGACACCTAGTGGTCATTTTTTATGCATTGCTCTGGAACAGCTTCAGCAAAGAAACAGTTAAGCAAATTCAGGTATTAAACCCCACGTTGTAGAGTCAAGGCTTCAAGTGATTTAGTGAAGCGGTGAGAGTTCCACACTAGCAAGCAGAGATAACAGGTTTGAATCCAGGGTGATTCAGCTACAGATGATTTTTAAATGCTCTGTTCTTGTATTGTGTTTTGTTTTAACATTGGTCTGACATCCGAATGAACACTTAACACATAAAAAGTAACATTATTAAAATACATCAAGTCATAATTTCAATTATACAAAATGGGATTTTGGGCCACCAACAACACAGTTACTCTTGGCACACGCACGGTCAGTGTTGTGCAAGTTACTTCCAAACTGTAATACATTACAGATTACTTGTTACTGTTATTTAAAAGTAATCCCTTACATTACAATATTACTGTCTCAAAATTGTATTATGTTACATTACTCTTACATTATATTACTTTTTAGTTACTTTCACCAAAATAACTACAGAATTAGAACTTAACATTCTAAAATGACCAAATGTACTGCAGAGCATTTTACATCCAGTAGAAAGCGATATGATGTAGCAAAATGACTGTGACCTATCCAGGCTACTAACAATAAAGTATATAATTGGCAACATGAAAAAAACACTAGTATTTATTATAGAATACCTTAACCTGTAGGTAAATAGTGTAGTAATATTTAAACTGTATCAACATTCTTAGGGTAACAATTTAACAGGAGGACCTCTGGAGAGCAAAAACACGAAAAGAGGAGGAAACACAAGGCACAAATTGTGAGTCTGCATCATCTGACGGAGAGAGAGCAGATCATTCACACGTGAGCAGAAAGTGTTTTGAGTGCACGCGAGGAGTTTTGTCTACAAACAGAAGAAACTGGCCCGCTCGCTCGCTCGTATTACATGAATGCGCTCTCGACTTGTAATACTGCGCTTACGATATTTGTCAGTGAAATAACCCCATATGCACGTACATGCCGCTTTTCCGCTGCGCGTTAGGGCTTAAGGTTACTGCGTACCGCGCTGAGCCAATAGCCCCGGACCTCGTGCCCAGAGGCTGAAATCATTCTGCGTTCAAAGTAAAAAGTTCCAATAGCCAGAGGGAGATTAATGACAACACACATATGTTCACTCACCACGAACAGGAAATAGAACTGCTGTATTTTTTATTTTTTAATATTACTGAAAATGTATTAGTAATGCCTTATACAACTGCGTTATAGGAAACTGTAATATGTTACTGTAATACATTACTTTTGTAACATATTACTCTCAACACTGCGCACGGTCCACTAGGCTACATGAGAGAGTTTTTTTTTCTGACCCTATCAGTCAAATGGAGATTCACTGGGTCTCGAAATGCTTAAAAAATGACTGATGCATTTGAATCACTTTAGTCACATGACCTGGTGTATTAAAACACTTAAGTCACGTGACCTGGGTGTTTTTAATTACCTTGGTCACGTGACCTGGGTGTTTCAGATCATGCTTCGGTGCAGTGTTTCGAAACCCTTCCATTTTGGGATCTCAACACTGTGTTGAAATGTGAGTTTCACGTCAGCCATCCCTAATTGTTTGTCCTTATTTAATTTACACTGTGTTGTTGTTTGAATTTTGTTGGTGTTTGTTCTTACCCTGGAAAGGCCGGTAGGTAAGTCACGTGACATACATCTCAACACGTAGGTTTACAACTGTCTAGATACACAAGGTAAAAGGGTGTGCGCCAACCTTTGTATTTTTGGTCAAGTTGTTAATTAGTGTAGATTAGGTAGGACGTCATCGACGTTGAAGATTTTGCTTCATTACTTTTGATTACTAGATTAGATTAGAGGGGATTATTGTTGAATATTAGTAAGAGTGGTTTTGATTGGTTCTTTTCTTTAGTGCCACCCGTCTCCAGTCTTTCTAAATATTCTGTTGTTTGTTTCTAAAATTGTAAATATTGTAGACAACTCACTCACTGTTTCACTATCACCACTTCTAAATAAATGTCTATTATTTGTACACAAGTTATTGTTGTCTGTCCTTACTTTGGGGCACAATTTTCTTTTTTAACCACATCCTTAGTTTACGTGTGCAACCCCACTCCCCTAGACTACCCAGGGGTTGTAACAGCACATAAAAACAACAACAAGCATAATCTTGGGCTCCACAGAGAACTGTATTCTAGATTTGAGCGACATACTAATGAATAGGGTATCGATTTTCTCAATGATAACATCAGTTAAGCGCCATCCTTTCTGTCCATGAATTAAAGAGGTAATGAATGCCGATTTAAACCGGAGCAATAAAATCTCTGAGCGATTATCTGAACAGCTGAAACGTTCACACAGTGTTTTTGGCAGATATAAGTCATTTTCCGCTTGTATTAGCTGGCATGTAAATTCATAGCATGAATCAGAGAAAGGATCCCTGCTGACTGCTAATGATTATAGTTGTTGACAGTGTTGAGTACATTGTGGAAAGAGTACTCTCTCTCTTTTTCTCCATCTCTCTCACACACTAGAGGACTGAACATGTGATAGGATTACTACGTGTGAGCCAGTATTTTGCAGCCGTCTCAGTTCTAAGATTGTGAGATTGGATTCACACACTGACTTTCACAACAAATCTATTCGGGATAACATATATATTTTCTGGCCCATGGAATATTGCGGTGTGACTTACAGTGCATCCATTGGAATTCTATTGGAATATAAAAGTGATATTGTTGTACATTGCAAAGAGATGTATTCAACTCAGGGATCATTTACATTAAAATTAGGATGAAGCAGATGTGACAACAAATATTTTCTTCCACATTGTGACTGAGCGAAACTAAAAAGTGTGGAGCGAAGGCTCCTATCCATTGACTTGATTCTGTCCTTGGACTGAATGAATGTCACTATCGATATGACATTCTGATAGAGAATTATAAAGTAAAAATACAAAGATAAACAGCACATATGAAATAAATTATTACGTAAATAAAAAAGAAATCCAGAATTTTTTTAAATTATTTTTTAATATCTAAAAAAAATTATAAATCCTGTCACAAAAGTCTTTTGCAAAGATGTGGCTCTAAATTCTCACATATGTTTAACAGTTATTCCAAAATAATAAATAAATGGGTTAAGTGAATGTATATATTTGATTTTGCTGAAGTAAATATATGATTGTGTGACATTTAATAAGTTTTATAGATATTTATTCTGTAAAGAAATTTTTGTTTTGTAAATTTTATGATAAAATTAACAGAATTCTATAATATTTGTTTATCAAATAGGTTCAATCAATCAATCAAATAAACAAAAAATGTAATAAAATGAATTGAAGTATTCAACAGCTACATTTTCACTGTACTTGAACATAATAACTATCATGAATATTTTTATGACTTGTAGACATTTTGTAGAATCAATTTATACAAATAATCAAACGTTTACTTTTATATTACGTCATATATTTATTATATATATATATATATATATATATATATATATATATATATATATATATATATAGTCTCTCTCTCTCTCTTTCTCTCTCTCTCTCTCTCTCTCTCTCTCTCTCTCTCTCTCTCTCTCTCTCTCTCTATATATATATATATATATATATATATATATAGGCTGCATAGTGGCGCAGTGGGTTGCACGATCACCTCACAGCAAGAAGGTCTTTGTCATAAATATTTCATGCGTAAATAAAATTTACGCATCTGTAATTATACAAATGTATTAATTATTAAACATGTAATTATTAAAGGAAAACGGAACGTACACGTAATTTTACGAGGGTACTATTGCAAAATGTGTGATTAGAACAGACACAGATACGACATTTCTTCTACAAATTCAGAAGCACTAATAAATCTGCCTTCAACTGTATATACTGTACATTAAGTAACACTTTATATTACATTTATAAATATTTACACAAATACATCGTTCATGTTGATTTCTGGTGGAAATTTTGTTTCCATATTTTGACATTTTATTTCCACAAAGTTCTCTGATATATTAAAGCAGACACTCTGCTTGCTTTTAATATGCTTTCTTACGGAGACCCGGAAGGGACGTGATGGTGGAAAAAAAACTGAGCAGGAAAAAAAAATGGGTTGGAGAAAAAAAAACAGTGATAGGAAAATATATATTTTTTAAAGTTTTTGCGTTCCCTCGCAAAGATTGCGTTCCCTCGCAAAAATGTTTTTCCACAAACACTTCCTGTTCACTTCATACATGTCAACCCTCCCGTTTTTGCCTGGATTATCCCGTATTTTACAGTTCTATCCTACTATCATCACATCATTCAGTATTTTCCCATCTTTCTCGTGTATTTTCAATCTTGAAAACACGCTGAAATGAATATAAAAATGTCTTCATTCACTTTCTTTCCATTAAAGCTGTGCGTCAATCATCACCCTTCATATGCAACCTCTGAATCAGCAAATGCATGTATGAGCCAATGACTGGTATAAGCGCTGACTGACAGAAGCGCTCCGTGTGATAAACTGATTCCAGATCAGCTTCTGTACACGCCATTTAAAGAGGAGCGAAAGTGCAGGGCATTTTGGGATATTCGGGTGTATGTTTAAACAAGACAAATACTCTTAATAATATGTAAACATGTCCGTCCTTCGTGTTTTATTTTAAACACACCTAATGACAAACTAATGCACAAACAGTTATGAAAGTAATGGAATACTTTCATTATAGATCTGTGCATTCTTACAGTGACACCACTGTTATCAAATAAAGTACGAGAGATTTATTTTTGCTACTCTTCACTTGTTTGATAACAGAGGTTTCACTTTAAATGCCATGTACAGAAACTGATCTGGGATCAGTTTATCATACGGAGCGCTTCTGTCAGTCAGCGCTTTTTTCTCACTCAGTTTTTTTTTTCCACCATCACGTCCCTTCCGGGTCTCCGTACTTTCTAAATAAAGTGTGTCAACACTTTAATTTTTCATGTGAAATTATAAGCCGTACCTGCCACAACAGCAACAGTCCGTTTGTCATAAACCAGATTACATTACTGCTGAACTTGATTAATCTAGTGTCCACTAAAATCCTCATAAATTCTGCAAACACTGTCAGCACTTGCCTCAAATCTCAACCTGAACAGGAAACAAAATTGCATTGTGGGGCTTAAATTATTCACAAATTACAAATTAATGACCTCTGATGGCACGGAAAAGCTCTGAGGTATAGCAACAGAATGCATAAGCACTTATAACATGTCAGCACTCTGAAAAATGCATGCATACCTTTGTGCAAATGAGTCTGTGTATCTGTGTGTGCGTGTGTCTGTGCAAGGAAATAAGACAAGGCCGCAGGATTCTGAGTGAAGGTGATCTGTCTCAGCTGATGGAAATGAGCCTGGTATTATCACTCTGGCTAGCCTTTGGCATTTTCTTATCAATCTCTAGAGGCCAAGTAAGTCTCTTGTCACTCACTTGCCCGTCCCACACTTCTGAACTTTCCAAAGTCAGATAGAATAATCTCTGTCTCATGTGTGCAGCAACTAATCGATCCATAATGAGAATAAGTCATGCCAATGAATTCAATATCAATGGGTGTGCTGTGCTATTGCGTTTGTGACATTTGAAATTACATTAATTTATGTTTAATACATTTAAATTTATTTTGGTAATGCTTAGTGGTAGAAAGAGTACTGACAAATCATACTCAAGTAAACGTACCATTACTCAAGTAGAGTAAAAGTATCTGTTTAAATATTACTTATTTAGTAATTATATAAATATTACTTTAAAAGTACTCAAGAGTAGTGAGTATTACACTGTGAAAAGTTGATGCGTTTACATGCAGTTTGTGCAAGGATGTGTAAACGTAACATTCTGTAGTGCATTTAGTCATCTTTCTATATTCGTTCATTCCTTCCAATTTTTCTCCCATTGCTTGTTTGTTCATTCCTTTCTTTATTCATTCGTTTGTTCTTTCCTTCCTTCATTCATTTGTTCCTTTCTTCGTTCCTCCCTTCATTTGTTCGCTCATCCATTCGTTCGTTCAGATTTGTGTTCCTTTCTTTATTAGGTCCTTTGTTCATTCATTCATTCGTTCATTCGTTCGTTCCTTCCTTAGTTTGTTCAGTCCTTCCTTGAATCCTTCCTTCATTTATTTGATCCTTCCTTCATTCCTTCCTTTATTCATTCGCTCATTCTTTCGTTTGTTCGTTCGTTCATATTTTGTTCCTTTCTTCATTAGATTTTTTTGTTCATTCGTTCGTTCGTTCGCAAGTTCCTTCCTTAGCTTGTTCAGTCCTTTCTTTGAATCCTTCCTTCATTCATTTGGTCCTTCCTTCCTTCATTAGTACGGTCCTTACTTCGTGCGGTTCCTTCTTTCATTCATTGTTTGGTCCTTCCTTCATTTGGCTCTTCCTTCCATTCTTCCTTTGTTCCATTTAGTGACTGTATAAGTCTCATTAGTGACATGGAGTCTATAAAAAGTCTCTCAATCATTGCATGTAACAATTTTGGACATCTTCTTGGAGATTTTTAATGCTTCCAAATGGTTTGCTGCATTTATAAAGCGCCCATGTCTTGAGGTTGTTCAGTATGATGCGATTTACTTTCTATGTGCGATTTGATTGGACAGGTATCACAGGACAGATTTTTCTACTTTAGCCAATCACCATAGACAAGAAATAAATGGTGACTGCAGGTAGAAGGAAAGTAGTGGAGTAAAAGTACCGATACAGCACTAAAAATGTACTCAAGGAAAAGTAAAAGTACACATTTTTAAAACGTCTTAGTAAACTACGGCCCAGTTTCACAAACAGGGCTTAGCTTAAGCCAGGACTAGACCTTAGTTAAATTAGGCTATTTAAGCCACATTTATAAAAACAGACTTAGCAAAATACATTACTGTTGTGCACCTGTAGACAAAAAATGACTGACATATTTTAAGACATCTCACTGCAAGTTATTTTCAGTTGTGACAGCTCAAACATGCAATTTAATCCATGATTAGCCTTAAACCTGGTTTGTAAAACCGGGGGTACAATTCCTGAGAAAAACTACTCAATTACAGTCTTTTGAGTATTTGTAAATTGTTACTTTACACCACTGGTAATACTTGATTTTAAGGTTACACATTCCATGCACTTACTATAGTAATTACAATTAATTATGCATAACTACAATGTAACCGACCCTAAACCTAACCTGGATTCTAATGCCAGTCATATAGTAAGTACATGTTCTGTAGTTAATTCATATGTCCAGTTACACTCAAACAAGGTAGTAACAAATAGTGTAACCAGATATTCATTTCAGCTCCAACGAGTGCAAGTGCGCCAAACACACAGTATTTCAAGAGTTCACACTTAGATATTGCTTGATAATAGCATGCTGTTTGGCATGCTGTCCTGGGAAAGAACCCTGAGCTCGGAGATAACTGAGACCAGGGCTCCTGCCTGGTCAATGAGCATGTAAGGGGGTACTAGATCAGGTAGTTCTCGAGAGCTCTCCCTGGTAAAAGAGGAAAGGGGGAGATGGGGTGAATCCCCCCATTCACCCCATCTCCCCCTTTTCTCTTTTTATATGATTTATGCAAAAAAAATTACTTTAAATTTTTGTCTTGTTTCTAGTCCAACTATCTACATTTCAAAGATAAAACTGTATTATTTCACTTAATCCACTGGTAGATAATTTAGCTTATTTTAAAGGTGAAAACATGATGGTGAAGACAAAACAATATTTTTACTTGCTCTAAGATTATTTTGATATTTAGACAGGAAACAAGACAAAACAAAGTAAGAACAGCATTTTTTTTTTATTGTGGTTATTCGATTTCTGTACTTGAACACTGTTAGACTCCTCAGAAAGCTATCAAATTATCTTGTGAAATGGTATTCATATTACAATATTTATCACAGAAGAATAAAATGGTGAAATATCAGATTTTTTTTCAATATGGTGCAGCCCTAATGTACAGTATGAAATAACTGATGATGGGGCATTCAATTATTAAAGAAATAATTCATGATGGGTAGTTGAGGTGGTTATTACACCTTGGGTGTGCATTATTTTTCATAATTTAATGGACCAGAGTACTTTATTTCATTTATACCACAGTTCAGATGTTATATTTCGAGACATTTGTCAGGTTTTTGTCCTCAAACTACTACTGTGTGTAAATATTTTTTATGCCTCTCATCCAAAGTTTTCTGTTTTGTTTTGATTTTTTCCCCCCTGTTGACTGTGAAATAAATGAAATATTTCAGCGTAGTGATATGGAACTGTAATGCAGTCAAGACCTGCCTGGAACTACTTCATCTGTGCGTTTATTTGAAAATAAGAGCACACCTTAGAATGTTCATCAGCCAATCAAAATCAAGCATTAATTTGTAAACTAATTATTTTTGTTTTCTTTGAATATATGAATTTCTTTGGTTGTTCCCAACATCAGGTGAAAACTGCAAGTCAACAGCACCTTTAGAAATATGTTTTTTGGGAAAAATGGTGACGTGCTTAATACTTATTTATACTGTATGCATGCAACACCTTTTATTTTAGGAAATTTGGAGATATTTTGGGACATTTGTCAGGTTTGGTCCTTAAAACATGTTATGTATTGTAGCTTGATATGCTAATTCCAAAATGTAATTTTATATCTTGTAATGGAGGATTGAGCTACTGATAGCAGACAAAAGCAGTTTTTCTCTTACCAATGTTCTGTGCATCATAACAAAACAGCAGCATCTCTACTAATAGTTACTTATATATTTGGTGTTCGTTCATTTTTTTTCGGCTTAGTCCCTTTATTAATCAGGGGTCGTCACTAATCCAGCACATGTTTTAAGCAGCGGATGCCCTTCCAGCTGCAACCAATCACTGGTAAACATCCATATACACTCATTCATACACATACGGACAATTAAGGTTACCCAATTCACCTATACCACATGTTTTTGGACTGTGGGGGACACCGGAGTACCCGGTGGAAACCCATGCGATCACAGGGAGAACATGCAAACTCCACACAGTAATGCCAACTGACCCAGCCGAGGCTCAAACCAGTGACCTTCTTGCTGTGAGGCGATTGTGCTACCCACTGCGCCACCGTGATGTCCCTTGTATTTGGTGTACTACTGTATGATTATATAATTCCTTAATTTTATACTGTTTTGTGTTTATTAATAATTATTTTAAAATATATACGATACAATTAAAAAAAAGCCACCCCCCATCCCCCCCACTGCCCTAGATTATTTCTTTAAACTTAAACAGCAGTTTTTACAAAGAATACAAAACGGAAAGACAGAGATGGCAAAAATCCAATTCCGTCCACCAGTGTGTTGACCTCTTACTCCTCAGATTATTATCCCTTCTTTTTTTATTTATTTAGACAAAACAAATCAAGTTTCTGTGTGGAAACTGCACTGTATAACCCCGATCTTTAGCAAAACACTGGTTTTACACCATTTCATCAAGATAGACTGTGTCTTGAAGCAATGAAGTCTGGGCCTGACATATGTCTCTTTGTCAAACAAGCCTCTAATCAGCAAGAGAGCTGTCATTTAGCATCACCAACAGCACAAGCTGGTTATTTTCACACGTTCCCTGCATTTATTAAACAAAAGCAAATCCACTGACAGATGTTCCATGTGAACGGTGAGCAGAGACTGACAGTGATATTAAAGTGTGACAAAAAGAGGTGGAACAAATTAAATAATGGAAATACTGTATCCTCCAATAATACTGGTAGCCTTGGTGAAAAGGCTTGAGCAAAAAAGGATGGGGAAAATGCATTGTTTAACTGTTCGTTGTAACCCAGAAGTACAAAAAAAGCTAAATATATCAATGAGAATATACACTATAGCAATATATGCAATTCACATATTTAACATACAAGTTCATGTTTGGATTTCACTTTCTCCAGAAGAAAAAATATTGTCAGACATACTGTGAAAATTTCCTTGCTCTGTTAAACATCATTTGGAACATATTTAAAAAAGAAGAAAAAAAATTCAAAGGGGGCTAATAATTCTGACTTCAACTGTATATACAGTATATATATATATATATATATATATATATATATATATATATATATATATATATATATATATATATATATATATATATATATATATATATATATATATATATATATGGCTCTATTTTAAAGATCTAGGCACAAAGTCCAAAGCGCATGACGCAAAAGCATTAAATGTTGAATCCACTTTTACTATTTTAAGAACGGTAAAATACGCTTTGCGCCCTGGCTCATGGTCTAACAGGGTTGTGCTTATTCTCTTAATGAGTTATGAGTTTGTTTTGAGCATAACGTGCCTTAAACCAATCAGAGTCTCATCTCCCGTTCCCTTTAATAGTCAGTAGCGTCGCGCCAAGGGTACATTTGCTTTGACTTTGTAAGTGGAAAAATTGAATGTTTTACTAGTGAGAAAACAGTTAAACAAACCATCTGCAGTGAGGATAAAGAATGAGCCTCCCCCATTCGGCCTCATTACTTTCTCTTTAGTTTACTTTTACTCTTTACTTTACTCCTTTACTTTCATGAATAAGGAAACAGTCTTGTTCAACATTCATTAGCCTAAATATTAAATTTAGCTTGTTCAGCGCAAAGATTTGTTTCAAAACTATTTCTAAATTCAGTTCTAATTTCCAGCCAATGAATAAATGAACAATATTAATGAAGTGTGGTCAAAAAACTGAGTTATAACCAAACACACGTCCTATTCTTATGCCCCATATGGTGATGCATATGTCTCCAAAACCCGACAGATGGACAAATCTAAACTTGTTTTTATTAAAACAAATATAAATATGCATATAATAAATAATACTGCTAATAATAATAACATTATATAAATGCAAATTGTCATGAATAAACTAAAAAAAGCGCCCCGACAGGAAGGTTGTGATTTTTATATTTATGTACTATATTTATATTAATCCTTTAATTTTTTTCATATGTAACATGCTCTGAGTTTAGACCAGCTTTTCCTTTGTCAAAGGTGCGGTCTATTTCGGTCTGTTTCTTCAAAATATCAATGTGCCAACAATATGCCTTAACACACCTCCTTTCTAGACTGGCACACTCGTGAGCCCACAAAGTGGCGCAAATGGATTTGCTATTTAAACAACGTGGCGCAAAACGTGAAAACTAGGGTTGCGCTGGTCTAAAAATAGCAACAAATCGCGCCAAACACATCTTGCACTTTATTGGGCCGAGTGTATGATAGGGCCCATAAACTTATGTTGTGTACATATATGCAAGATATATTTCTAAATATTGCAAAAAATACATAAATTAAATTACATATTCATTTTCAACCATTTAAATTACAAATATGCACATATACTGTAGGTTTAAATATATTAACTATGATATTTAAACTTTTATACATGCATACATGTTCGTATTTGATCAGATATTAGATTTCCATATGGGACTTTCACTCATAGGAATTCATAGGGGGTACAATAATTGCAGCACACAAATATTTAACAAAGATATTTGTAATTTGATAAAATGTTTGTTCTCAGTGAGAGTTTTTGATTAATATTTTGGGCTTAAAATTTAAAGGTTAAACATTTTTTCCAAAGCCTTTAAAAAAAAAAAACTGCAGTCGTTTATTAATTTTTTTGTTTTCTGTTGTCATTTTCAATATTTTTATACTTCCCTCAATTCATGTTAGCATCCCTGGTAAATATGAGTAGAGAAGAGTGTGAAAAAATTTCTTTATTTTTGTTACCTATTAATCTTCTGCCCCAAATTTAAAAAGGTTAAACAATATATTTTTTCACAGCCTTCTTTCCTGTTAATATAAATAGAGGGAACTTCATATAACTAGTGGAAATGACAGCAGCAAATAAACACAATTTTCTGCTATGCATGGAAACAACAGCGACAATTATTAGCTTTGTTACCCACCACAGAGAGGTGGATAGTGCTATACTGTATGGAAACAGTAGTTAACCTGCCGAGGGTCCCCAGGGATCAGTGATTGATCCCATGCTGTTATCTCCAAATCTCTTGTCAATGCAGCAGGACCAGCTCCACCTCACCTTTCATCAGAAATAATGGTCTGTCTTGCATGCTGTCCAACACCTGAGATTAAATCACAACTGGACAGAACAACTCTTTCTCTCACATCACTATGACAAAGACATGAAATGCTCACCACTGAAGTGCAGACAGGCCTTATTCAAGATCCGTGCAGAGATCCAAGCATTTTATTCTGCAACACCAGTCACTGTCATACTCATGCTGTGTTGATCGAGCCATTTACAGTATGTGTGATACTATTTTTGTTATTTGTTTTTGGGTTGTTGAAATCAATATATCATGAAACCAATATGTCAAGAATAAATTTAAGTGGCAAATAGTAAATACTAGTACTAAATCTGGAAGAACAGATGAAATGATCAGGTAAAATAAAACTAACAAAATAAAATTAAATATTAACACAATTGTTTTGGGCTAGGGTCAAAAACTAAAAAAGGTTAATGAACCTATATACCTGGTTTATAAAATATCTAAACAACGAACAATCATTTGATAACCATCAAAAGACTAGGCTCATTCTGAAAACGTAGCCCTATGTACATTTCTGGAGAGCGCCAAATACGTCCCAGGAGCTACGTTTTTTTTGCAGTTTTTTTTTTTTGCAGATTTTTCTTTCTGGCTTTTGTTTTTGTTGTACTTGCTTTCTGGAACAGTTCTTTGCCAGACTCGAACCCCATCGTCGCGGTCAACTCCTCTCTGTGTTTCAAGTCCGCCGACATACGTGGCGAGCTACTGAACAAACTGGTAACAGTGAGAAAGCTGTCCATATGGAGGTAAGCGGTCAGCTGGTAAGCGTGAAAAGGAATGTCGTCATACCACCTCATAGTGTTCGTTTTAAAGACAAAATGCAACCACACATAGGGGAGCGCGGGGCACAAAGTAACGCAGGGTTAAATGTAACACAGAGTTTTAAGGTATTTGCTCAGGGTTAACCATGGCATGCTTCCGAGGTTTTCACCACAGTGTCGGCAGACGTCTTCCTGACAATTATTGAAAACTTTTGGCAAAATTTGGATGAGAAACACAGGAGAAACCATTTTTGCAGCATAAAAGTATTTTTTATTACAGTCAATATTTTTTTATTTAAAAAAAAAAACGGTGAAAGTATGAGCGTAAAATCTTATATTGTTGTGATCACCGTCTTCTAGGCTAAAAGATGAAACTATTTTGAAAGATGTATAAATCACACAGTGACTGCTAGCCAGTTTTGAGTAAAACATGATACAGCGGGGTTAGTTGTAACAGGGTGTTACAAATAAGCCACACACTGTTGGACACCAACTAAACTAACTAAATATTTTTTTTTAATTTTGAGTGTAATGTTAAGAACTTATAGAAAATATTGTTTTAATAGAAAAAAAAATATTTTAAAATATATATTTCAAATGTGTTTATCCAATAAACAAATAAATAAATAAACATACTGTCCTATGTAGAATAAAAAAGAAATGAGCCAATTACTGAGGAAATATAGCTACTATTTAAAGTAAACTATTTAAAGTAAACTGAATTTAAATTAATTGTGTGAAATCTGCCTTTATAAGCATGTATTACAACTAACCCCCTATCAGTTACAACTTGCCCCGCAGGTGGGGTAAGTAGTAACATTTTTACTCTTGGCACTTTTGGCAATACTGCACAGAAACCATAGGTCCGGCGATCATAATTCCAGTGCTCATTTGTAGGACAGGCTTCTGTGTTGTTGGTAAAAAAAAATATGGTTTCTCTAACCCTATTACTTTGTTCCTTATTTGACCAATACCAAAGTGTTACTTTGTGCCCCGCTCTCCCCTACTTCCACATAATTCGCGACCTCCAGGAATGTACATAGGACTAAGTTTTCAGAATGAGCCTGTGTTGCCTTTAACCCCCAAAATGTGAAAATATGCATTTTACTCCTTGGACCTCCTTGACACACACACTTCAAGCTTCGATTGATATTGTGTTAAATTAGGCTTGATACTTTGGTAATAATAGCTTGCATTGGCATACAGTTGTATTTAATCCTTATCAGTAGAAAAATGTCTTGTGATTGTGACTGTTAACAAATTTCCACTTCCTACATTTTCTAGAAGTGAAAGCAGGAATTACATAAACTGATCATGTCAGTGATACATTTAATCAAAACAGTCTGTTATTTCCATATAAAAGTTTAATTTCTTGCCCAAAGCCAACAATAAAACTTCTAGAGTTTGCAGAAATAACATAAAATACATTATAAGTTAACAAATAACAAATTCTGACTACAAAATTGCCTTTTAAAATAAAATGTTAGGTCATCATCAAAATGGAAGGTCTAGTCTTTGACCTAAAACATCTATCAGTAAGTACATTATAGTAATCATTAAAATTCATTCATTCATTTTCCTTTGGCTTAGTACCTTTATTCATCAGGGGTCACCACAGCGGAATGAACCGCCAACTCATGCAGTATATGTTTTTACACAACAGATGTCCTTCCAGCTGCAACCCAGTACTAGGAAACATCCAAACACACTCATTCACACTCATACACTAAGGCCAATTTAGTTTATTCAATTCACCTAGACTGCATGTCTTCGGACTGTGGGGAAAACCGGAGCACCCAGAGGAAACCCAAGCGAACACGGGGAGAACATGCAAACTACACAGAAATGCCAACTGGCCCAACTGTGACTCGAACCAGCGACCTTCTTGCTGTGTGGCAACAGTGAAAACCATTAAGCCACTGTGTCGCTGTAATTATTACAATATCCTACAAACTTAAAATACACAACTTTCCTTAACCTCCTAGGGCCCTCTTAAGTGGCTATTTAAAATTCTTTGTATGTTTTATATTTTGTTACAGACATACAGTGTCATCCTGCAACTGTTTTGCAGCATATGAAATGTCCCAAACCCTATTTTTAACTGTCCAAAATGGGAAAAAATGTTTTTACTCTCTGATAGTCAAAGCAAGTAAAAAAAAACTTCTATGTTAAATATGCATAAAAGAACATTCAGAAAAAAGTGTTTTATGTAAATTCGGACCACGAGTCCACATATATGGACATCATTTTTCTCTAAGTACATCATATCAAAAGATGATACTTAGATTTTTACTCTAATTAGGTTCCAATAAGCCCAAATAGCAAAGAGAAATAAAAATGCATGTAAAAAACACCTTGGGCCTTAAGAGTACACCATCAAAACCATTAAATAAATGAATGTCTACAGACTGAAGTATACATCATTTTATATTATGTACATCATTTCTTTTTAACTTTTCTGCTAAGAATAATATTAGTTTATTACAACTTTTACATAACAACCAGCCTAGCAACAACACAAACACCACGGCTAAATTATTTATCCACTATTATTATCTGCAATCTAGCATAACATATTCAACTACATTGTCTTGCTCTATTTTAAGATCTCTCTTGCTCTTCCAGGTAATGTTTTAATTTTTTTTTTTTCAACTGAGCTGCTAGATTTTGTGCAGTTTCATTTTTTAGCTTCTTCCAACAATGTTACAATTAAAAGCACTGAGCCTTTTTTACAACAACCCAACTGTTTTTGTGTCACACGGTTTTTCCTATAGTTGTTAAACCTTATGTGCTGTTGAGGATGTTTTCATCCACTCTGAGGTGATTTTGAGTCTTAATTTCTTATTCTGTGTTTTAGCTAGCAGAACGGTTTTTGGTGACAAATCTTATTTTATTAATTCCTAACATAACAAAAGGGTAGTAAATTTGAACAAAACACACAAAATGACATGTTTTCGATATAAAAAGTAATTGTGGACTGGATTTTTTTAACCTTTTTATCAATGTCTTGAACAGATCAAAAAACATTGCCTTTGATGCAATGTTTTTGATTGATTTTCCATTTTTTCACCCTAATTTACTGTGGGTGGCTGTTTTTGCCCCATTGACTTCCATTATAACTATATTTTTTTAATTACAAAACCATGACACCATATAATCATGCATTTTTGACTGTTGGTGGTTTTCCCTGTTGGGAAGAGGTACAATTCCAATTTTTAGTGTTGATATTTGGCGCCAGTTAATCAGGAAGTGATGATTTTGTTCTCTTTGACTCATTGGATGGAAACGCTGCTTTATTTGCACATCTTTTATGCAATATTCCAGTTTTGCGCATAAAGTTAATTTGCATTTTTGGATGGAAACATAGCTATTGGGGCAAAAACAGCCAACAACAGTAAATTAGAGAGAAAATCTAACAATTTTCCCAGGGATGGGTTGCGGCTGGAAGGGCATCCGCTGCGTAAAAATGTGCTGGATAAGTTGGCGGTTCATTCCGCTGTGGCGACCCCAGATTAATAAAAGGACTAAGCTGAAAAAAAAATTAATGAATGAAAATCTAACAATGCATCAGAGCTAATGTTGTTACTAATCGTTCACATGTCCAAGACAAAAAAATCCAGTCCAAAATTACTTCTTATATTAAAAATACCTCATTTTGTGTGTTTTTTTTTACCAAATCCGTGACATATATTGTTAACTTGGCAATTCAAGGGTTAAAATCCTGTTTTGATCAGGACGATTAACAGATTTATGCAAAAACAATTAGAAGAAAATATTTATCTGATGCATTTTTTACAGTAGTTTATTCAGTGAATGTTTTCATCCCTAACATAACAAAAGGGGAGTAAATTTGAACAGTGCACAGTGGTTAATACAAAAAAAAATAAATAAAAAAATAGAGACGGCAGAGGGGTCCAAAAGATATAAATACACACTAATGCAGTCATTACTCAAAAATATTTGACTTCATAATAGCATGCGTGACCAATCAGAATCAAGTATTCCAGAGAGCCGTGTAATAATCAAAGAAAGCTTAGATGGCAGCCCGGGCAGAGCTAATTGATAATTTCAGAGTAATAGAATATAATTTCAGAACCATTTATCCTTATTACAGATCGTCCGTGGCAAGGCTGGACATGCAGAATGAATCAAGCACAACTTCAATCACTGAAGGTGCAGACACTGGCATTGCTTGCATCTAATGAACTCAATATACCAGATGCCAAATAACATGAGAAATAAAATAAAAAAGACTGATCTTTTGGTGCTTTCAATGAAATGAATCTCCCAGTTGTGTAATTAGCACAAGCATCGATAAGGAGGTCTCAAACACTTTACATAATTATAAAACAGGGGAGTTGTAAATCATCTGCTTATTGCCTGAGGGACACTTACGAATGTTTTTCAAGGAAGAATGCATGTAGCCCATGCTTATCTGTGCATCGGGGCGAACTTTCTGAGAGCGCTATCAGCTCAATACATTTGTCAACAGGGAGTAATCAAGGCCGCAGAGGAAGTGCGACTGCAATCAGGCTGACAGAAACTAATCAATATGCAAGCTTAAGACATGCCACGTAAAGTTAAGCCGAGCCAATGAAGTTTGCCTCTAAACGGATTGACTATTTTTAGGTAATATCTTGATACGGCTATTGGATCTGTGGTTAAGACTGCCATAGTACATGCTGGAAGGAAATACATAATAATATAGGGATGCTTACAAGCTTTCGTTACTGCTTAAATAGCAAGACATTAAATGTACAAGCTGCAAATTTCAAGCAAATCTTTCTGATCACGTACTATTATAGCGCTTCTTTCATTACACACTGTATTGACTGCTGAGCTTTACATCTAAACAGAGAGGCAGAAATCCTCACACTGGTGTAATTATTTTTTATGTATTGACAAGCATGATATGGACGGTGGCTTACATAAGTCAGTGAAAATGACTGGCTCAGACCTTTCAGATCCATGTGCTGTGAACCTAATCACTCTTTATGTGTTGGAAGGTCAATGCAACTGTGTCACTGCATTAGTGGAGCACAAAAATGGGGAAACTGAATGTAGATGCGTGGTAAATGGGCTCAGCAAATAGGATAGGATGAGGGGTTTAAGGAAAAGTAGATAAAGAGATGTCATTTAAAATTCACTCTTTTCTATCCTAATTCAGGGGAGATACAGTTCATTGGAGGAATTCATTTTCAAAAAAAGTTATATTAAATAAGTGATATTAAATAAGTTTTTTTTTTACTAGAAAAAAGTTAGCGTGATCAAACCTTTGAAAGTTTTGAAAAGATGATTGGGCAGACGGATGGACAGACAGAGACTTGAATGGACACAGAGTCCGACAGATAGAAGATAGACAAATAGGCAAGGCAGACAGACATAGGTAGACCGAAAGATTAGAACATAGGCAAGATAGACAGATAGAAGGAGGATAGAAGATAGACAAAAAGGCAAAATAGGCAAGATAGACAGATGGAAAAAGGATAGAAGATAGAGAAATAGGCGACATAGACAAGATAGACAGATGAAAAGAGGATAGAAGATAGATAAATAGGCAAAATAGACAAGATAGACAGATGAAAGAGGATAGAAGATAGATAGGCAAAATAGGCAAGATAGACAGATGGAAAGAGGATAGAAGACAGACAAATAGGCAAAATAGACAGATGGAAGGAAGATTGAAGATAGACAAATAGGCAAAATAGAAAAGATAGACAGATGGAAGGAGGATAGAAGATAGACAAATAGGCAAAATAGGCAAGATAGACAGATAGAAGGATAGAAGATAGATAAATAGGCAAAATAGGCAGGATAGACAGATGGAAAGAGGATAGAAGATAGACAAATAGGCAAAATAGGCAAGTAAGAAGGAGGCTAAAAGATAGACAATTAGGCAAGATAGACAGATGGAAGAGGGATAGAAGATAGACAAATAGGAAAAATATGCAAAATAGACAGATAGAAGGATAAAAGATAGACAAATAGGAAAAATATGCAAAATAGACAGATAGAAGGATAAAAGATAGACAAATAGGAAAAATATGCAAAATAGACAGATAGAAGGATAAAAGATAGACAAATAGGCAAGATAGACAGATGGAAGGAGGATAGAAGATAGACAAATAGGCAAGATAGACAGATAGACGGAGGATGAAAGACAGACAAATAGGCAAGATAGACAGATGGAAGGAGGATAAAAGATAGCCAAATAAGCAAAACATGCAAGATAGACAGATAGAAGGATAGATAGACAAAGAGGCAAAATAGAGAAGATAGACAAATGGAAGGAGGATAGAAAATAGACAAATAGGCAAAATAGACAAGATGAAAGGAGGATAGAAAATAGACAAATAGGCAAGATAGACAGATGGAAGGATAGAAAATCGACAATAGGCAAAATAGGCAAGATAGAAGGAGGATGGAAGATAGACAAATATGTCAAATAGACAGATAGAAGGATAGAAGATAGACAAATAGGCAAAATAGGCAAGATAGACAGATGGAAGGAGGATAGAAGACAGACACATTGGCAAGATAGACAAGATAGACAGATGGAAGGAGGATAGAAAATAGAGAAAATAGACAAATAGGCAAAATAGGCAAGATAGACAGATAGGAGGATAGAAGATAGACGAATAGGCAAAACAGACAGATAGAAGAAGGATAAAAGATAGAAAAATAGGCAAAATAGGCAAGACAGACAGATGGAGGGAAGGAGGATAGAAGACAGACAGACAGACAGACAGACAGACAGACAGACAGACAGACAGACAGACAGAGATAGACAGACAGACAGACAGACAGACAGACAGACAGACAGACAGACAGACAGACAGAGATAGATAGATAGATAGATAGATAGACAGACAGACAGACAGACAGACAGACAGACAGACAGACAGACAGACAGACAGACAGACAGACAGATAGATAGATAGATAGATAGATAGATAGATAGATAGATAGATAGATAGATAGATAGACAGATAGATAGATAGATGAACAAGAGGGGGAGGCAGACAGACGGACTGACGGATGGAACAAACAATAAGAAGACAGAGCTAATGATAAAACAACAGACAGAAATCTTTAAATAACCATTCAACAGTGTTCAAAGCATTACTGAAAAAATGTAGAAATCAATCTCATGTGAGGCTCTATTACGTTCCTGCTGTCTATACAATAGCAGATGCAGAAACAGATGATATGGTGATAAAGCTAAAGGATCGATCAGGCAGATATTCTCAGCACTCAGCCGCTGGACCACCCTGCCGCTGCCTGTGTTTGACTCTGCTCTGATCCCTGCGTGAAGAAGAGCTGTGGTGATGACATGTCTGACAGGGTGCATCAGGAGCGTGTGGCAGGGAAATTAAACAAGAAGAACAAAACAAACAGAGGACAGCTAGAGCGAACGAGAGAGAGAGAGAGAAAGAGAGAGGGAGAGAGAGAGGGAGAGAGTGGCAGCTGACGACGGATGTAATATGTGTTGAGGAGGCCTATGCGGAGGCCTGATGAGCATTAGCACCATCTCCCATTCACACAACCTTCAAATGACATCAGAGCCCCCAGCAGCTGATACAGCTGAGCTCATCTGATTTATTTAATCCAGCCGAGTAGTTTGGAACTAAGGAGAACAAATCACTTTGATGGAATTCACGACGGAGGAGTAGATGTACAGAAAGAGAATCAGGCACTCACAGCCCTTCTGCTCGAAACTGTGGCTCCAAACAGGAAACAAAACTTGATATCTGAGTTACTAGGGATTTTATTTTTTGATAAATGGCATAAATTATAGTCTTATCAGGGGTTTGGCTGTTTAGAATCATTACAAACTTCATCATAATGAAATTTAATAATACATGAGGAAGGGGGTCATATTTACATTCAAATGATAATTAATCTACACACAATGGAAGCCAAATCCTGAAATACAACTGTAAGTAGCTTAAATAGTCTGGACTGAGTCAGATTTACTGAATATAAAGCGTTTTTGTGTGCCTGTTACAGGATGTGCGAAAACGTCTATTTTCCCTCAAACAATGGACGAGCAGCTTAACCCATTTATTATGTTGCTTCTTTAAAATAGAAGCTGGTTAAATGCATGCCTTGGATTCTTTAAAATAAGTAGCTGTGGATTAAAGCAACCTATCAAATATGAAGATTTTTTAATCTTTAAATGTGTGCAGGGAACATGTCAACCTGGATCACCATCTATAAATGTATAGACAAGTATTTTAAGGAAAAAGGGGGACAACTGGTGGTATATTTTGAGAAGAAAGGTGATGACTGTTGTGTAGAAAGTATGTCCTGCTGAGCAAGGGGCGTAGGTTTGCTTTTGATATTGGTGGGGACCTAATTTGACCCCCCCCCCCCCACTAAATGTAACATTTAAATGTAACTTCACATTTAACAAATAAATCAAATACAATTAGAAATAAAAACAACATTAAATCAAGCATGTTTTATGGTGCAAAAGCAAATTTACATGATTTTACTTTGACAAGGAATGTCTAACAAAAAGGTAGTTTAATAAAGACTTCCATTTGCTGAGGGCTTATTTGTGCATAATCACTTACCACCACATCTGAACACAGTTTTGCAAGTATAATACTGTCATTTATGCATTTTAAGCTAAAAGATGATTTTACTTATCCATGTTCTTTTCCTTCTCTAATTGTGCAAACAGAACAGCACATGTTCTATTTCATGCTTTAAACAAAAACAAATAAATCAAATACAATTAGAAATAAAAACAACATTAAATCAAGCATGTTTTATGGTGCAAAAGTAAATTTACATGATTTTACTTTGACAAGGAATGAATGCAGACTTCTGGAAAGGGGGAGGCATGTGACACAATAACCATTTTATCTTGATTGTTGTTTTTTAATAATCATCGTGGAGGGCAAAATTAATTGCACATCCATGGTTACTATTATGGTGGACCTGTAGTGAACTTGACTTCAAGTGACTGACACTTTTCTTTGAAATGTAGCTGCTTATGTCCATGTCTCCCCATGTTTTCAAAGGTTTGTTGTGTAGGGCTGAATTGCTTTTTTAAATTAACTTTTATCTTCAAATACAACAAAATAAATCACATTAGATTAAAACAGCCAAATACATAAATGTAAAAGTCAAAAAGGCTGAAAAGTAAAATACTATGTTGATTAGTTTTAATAGCATTTTCAGTGTATATTCCCCAGTTCAGCACTCCTACACACGGCAAAAAATAGACACTGCTTATGCAGGCAGTGTGAATGCCGTGACCTGCTAACATGGTTGTCATAATAAATATGTGACACTTACAGTACATATGCTTTATAATGTTAATCAGGCCTGGTTTTAAAATGGAACATCCACAACTAATATAAATTATCTTATTAAAGTTTATAGTTCACCATTAAAGACAAAAAAACATGTTTCCTAAGATTGTTATGCTCACACAAAAGAGGATCATTTGAATTACTTTGTGGCACCATACAGTGAAACTCAAAAATGTCCATAATAAAAGGATCTAAAGAGGGTTTTACTTTTTATTTGGTTTCCTAAGTACCATTCAGGGGATCGGTTCTTAAAGGAAAACTTTTTTTTGGGAATAAGCTGATTTTACAACTCCTCTATGTTAAACAGTTGAGTTTTACCATTTTTTTTTATCTATTCAGCCGATCTCCCAGTCTGGCGGAAGCCCTTTTAGCTTAGCTAGCATCAACCATTGAAATGAACTACCATTAGCATCATGCTCAAAATGACCAAAGAGTTTAGATTTTTTTTTTCTACTTAAAGCTGGACATATCTGAAGTTACATTGTGTGCAAAGACCAACGAAAAAATTATTTTCTCACATTCTGGCATAACCTAGCAGACACACAACATCATCATCAATATTAGGTTAGATTTATGTCATGAGGTCAGGTGACCAAAAAAGCATCTAAGGACAACGTTATTTTGACATCCAATAAAAACGTCAAATGACATTGATATTTACTTGATTTTAGGTTGTGTTTGAAAGTGACCAAAATCCATGTCAAGCCAACATCTTAAACCAACATCACATTGATGTCAAATACTGACATTTATTCATCAGGTATGGCAATCAAAATTCAACATCTGATAGATGTCATAGTGGTAATTTCCACACAACATCAAGCTGTAACATAATTAGACGTTGATATTTGGTTGATTTTTGGTTGTGTTTGAACCTGACCAAAATCCAACGTCAAGCCAACATCTTAAACCAATCTCAAATTGATGTCAAATACTGACATTTATTCATCAGGTATGGCAACCAAAATCCAACGTCTGATAGACGTCATAGTGAAAACGTCCACACAACATCAAGCTGTAGCATAATTAGACGTTGATATTTGGTTGATTTTAGGTTGTGTTTGAAATTGACCAAAATCCAATGTCAAGCCAACATCTTAAACCAACATCACATTGATGTCAAATACTGACATTTATTCATCAGGTATGGCAATCAAAATTCAACATCTGATAGATGTCATAGTGGTAATTTCCACACAACATCAAGCTGTAACATAATTAGACGTTGATATTTGGTTGATTTTTGGTTGTGTTTGAACCTGACCAAAATCCAACGTCAAGCCAACATCTTAAACCAATCTCAAATTAATGTCAAATACTGACATTTATTCATCAGGTATGGCAACCAAAATCCAACGTCTGAAAGACGTCATAGTGAAAACGTCCACACAACATCAAGCTGTAGCATAATTAGACGTTGATATTTGGTTGAATTTAGGTTGTGTTTGAAATTGACCAAAATCCAATGTCAAGCCAACATCACATTGACATCAAATACTGACATTTATTCATCAGGTATGGCAACTAAATCCAACATCTGAAAGACGTCATAGTGAAAACGTCCACACAACATCAAGCTGTAGCATAATTAGACGTTGATATTTGGTTGAATTTAGGTTGTGTTTGAAATTGACCAAAATCCAATGTCAAGCCAACATCACATTGACATCAAATACTGACATTTATTCATCAGGTATGGCAACTAAATCCAACATCTGATAGACGTCACAGTGGTAAAGTACACACAACGTCAAGCTGTAACATCATTAGACGTTGATATTTGGTTGATTTTAGGTTGGACGTTGGCCTGATGTTGGGTTCTGACGTCAACCTGATTTTCATTTCCAAACAAATTGCAACATTCCCACAACATTGGGGTACAATGTCAATCTGACATCATATTAACGTTCTGTGCCTGCTGGGAATAATCAACAAAATGTACTGCCATACTATGACTGCAGCAGGAACAATGTTGTTGTGTAGAGCTGTTCCATAGTTACCTAGCTGGGGACTATTTTCAGGAGCTGTTTTTTAAGATCCCTCAGACTTTTATAATACAGCCAAAATAAGGACTATAAAATCAAGAAAGTCAGCTTTAGAACCACTTCAATGAAATATTTCTCATTTCTGAGTGAGCAATCCTTTTTAAAAGCAGTTCTCCAAATATGAAATTACAGACACTTTAGGAAATCTTTTAAGCCCTATGACATCTCATACACCACAAGTATCATCAGATAAAGCTGTTTTTACATTCACTCTCACTAATAGGACAGACCGGTGGGATGCTTAACACATTGCATCATAATGACAAAGCTCACGGTGCTTCACCCTAAACAGAAAGGCTTTCCGGTGATTGCACGATCACGGCTAATTCAGGCGGTGCCATTATCCGAACTGAGCGATTGTTTCTTGATTATTCATGACCTTCTCCTCTACAAGGCC
Organism: Danio kyathit; assembly: GCA_903798195.1. Lineage (NCBI taxonomy): Eukaryota > Metazoa > Chordata > Actinopteri > Cypriniformes > Danionidae > Danio > Danio kyathit. The sequence goes on along the minus strand of LR812533.1, from coordinate 27,741,301 downwards.
CTTCCCTGCAGCTGGTTTGCTGAATTAATGTTTTGAGGAGCACATGGTCTCTCTCATAAGCCCTTATCAGCCAAATCTGGTAAAGATAAATTTGTAGGGAAGGAATTCATTTGTCCCCTGAGGCCCGCGTGCATTTCCCTGCAATCCATTTAATGATGGCCAAACGATGAGCATAATTGCTCATTAGTCTCTACGGGCCTCACGCTGGCCACCTTACATGTGCATCAGAAGTGAGGACATGTATAAAAACACATTCGGGAAAAAATCGAGCAAAATAAAAAGGCTGTTTTTTGACGGAACGAATAGAAGAAGCTAATGCAGCTGATTAGGCCTCTTTACCCAGTCAGCTGTTCATTTTTACCCCTCCGTGCGGAGTTGAATTATAGGGGGTAAACAGTGCAGACAGCTAGGGCTGATGAAAGTGAATGGCCTTGGTCAGCTGCCCTGGTTTGGTCTGTCTTTCTTTATTTCCTCTATTTCAGCTTCCGTGAGGAGATCTTACTATGAGGAGACCCTGGTAGGCTTGCCATTGACCCTGCATAATTCTCTTGCGCACACACACTCACACAGCACATAAAAGGCCAGTCAGCACTCTCAGTAGAAAGGACACTCCAAAATGAGGCTGTTTTATGCAGCGGAAGATCACAGCGCATGAATAAATGAAGAATGGCAGATGGTCACACACATTCACACAGTAACACACATATCCATACACCAACAAACGTTTGTCTTATGTTGTGCTCTGCTTTACCATTGTTTTCGAATTGAGTGAGTTGTATTTTATTGCCTAACCATAATCCTAACCTTTACGCACACATTTTTTTCTAGATTTTTTTATTTAGTACTTTTATTATGTAATTTTTACTATAGGCAGTTAATTCTAGTGTCTTTCAAGGACATGATGAAAAAAGCAAAACATGAAAGGTCACTTGATGACAATCCAGTCAGTTCAATAAGATTTCACACGCATGGTAATTTCATTTATGGATAAAAATACTTTATGAAACATAATCGGAAGTTGATTCACATTTAGCGCTGAGTGATTCAACACTGTCGTAAGGAACATTATTAACAATAGGCAATGGATCACTTTTAAATGTGAAATTTCGCAAATGTGATGGCACCTTAAAGGGGTACTTGACCTAAAATTGAAAATTCTGTCATAATTTACTCACCCTTGACTTGTCACAAATCATTTTTGAGTTTTGTTGTTCTGTTGAACATGAAAGAAGATATTTTGAAGAATGTTGAAAAACAGTAAGCACTGACATCCATAGTAGGAAAAGAAAACTATCACTATGAAAGTCAGTGGTTACAGGTTTCCAGCGGGCTGTCAAGAGTCAAAGTACAAAACGGCAACAAATTAAGCAAAGTAGTATTCACAAAATAGCAGTAAACAAACAAACAAACAAACAAACAAATAAATAAATAAATGTAAAACCATTATCCATCCATCCATTTTCTTTTCGGCTTAGTCCCTTTATTAATCCGGGGTTGCCACAGCTAAATGAACCGCCAACTTATCCAGCACATGTTTTACGCAGCGAATGCCCTTTCAGCCGAAACCCATCCCTGGGAAACATCCCCTTTTTTTATTATTCCGAGGTCGCCACAGCGGAATGAACCGCCAAAACCATTATGTGTGATTTACAAATAGTAATACTTTTTGCTAGCTACTCTCAACATTGCAAGTTACGTTAACACTTTATTTTGATGGTCCATTTGAGTATTGGTAGATTGTCTGCTTCATATCTGGTGATTCTGCTCCTTCAACAGACATTTAACTGACTATAAGAAACTTTGCAAGTACATGTCAATTTACACTAACCCTAACACTAACCCCAACTCCAACCCCAACAGTCTACTTATAATCTAATGAGAATTATTTGGCATGTAGATGCAATGTAACTTAAAATCAACAAACGGACCATCAAAATGAAGTGTGAACCAAGTTACCTTAATAAATCTAAAACACGGGCCATATATTTTACAGCATGAAAGCAAAGTTAACATTTCACCTAAAATACAGGAAAACAAATCACAGTCATGATGGTTGAAAGGAATATAGGGAGTTCAGTACTGACTTCTACTTCCAGTTATGACCATTGCATAATCACCATTGCATTCCATATCATATTTTCCCCAATATTAAAGTCAACGCTGAATATTATCTGGACACCAACATTTTTCAAATTTAATTTTTTTGTGTTCAACAGAAGAAATAAACAAATGTTAAGAACAAGGGAAAGGTTAATCGGTATAAAATGGCAGAATTTACATTCTGGAAGTGAACTACTTAATAACCTACTAGTTACACATACAGAGGCGGATTTAACCAATAAGCAAGGTAAGCGGCTGCTTAGGGCCCCAGGAAATCTGAGGGCCCCTAAATAAATACCTAGAAGTATAAATGATACACTGTAAAAAAAAAAAAATATTATCAATTAGTCCTGACAGCATGTTTTTAGGTCATTGTAACTTATTAAACTAAGTTAATCATGTTCTAATTTAATTTTATAAGTTACGCAAGCTGTTTTAAGACAGTTTAACATAAAGTAAGTTCAATGGACTCATAAGGTCGATTTGATTCAGGTTAAAAAGGTAAGACAACCAGGATTTTTTTACAGTGTACCTATAAATTTTAAAGTTGAAGTCAGAATTATTAGCCCCCCTGAATTTTTAGACCCCCTGTTTATTTTTCCTCAGTTTCTGCTTAACAAGAGAATATTTTTTCAACACATTTCTAAACATAATAGTTTTAATAACTCATTTCTAATAACATTAATAATATCCATGATGACAGTAAATAACATTTTACTAGATATTTTTCAAGACACTTCTATACAGCTTAAAGTGACAAGCTTAACTAGGTTAATTATGTTAACTAGGCAGGTTAGGGTAATTAGGCAAGTTATTATATAACAATGGTTTGTTCTGTAGACTAATGAGAAAAAAATATTGCTTAAAGGGGTTAATAATTTTGACCTTAAAATGGTTTAAAAAAAATTTAAAACTGTTTTTATTCTGGCCAAAATAAAACAAATAAGACTTTCTCCAGAAGAAAAAATTTTATCAGACATACTGTGAAAATTTCCTTGCTCTGTTAAATATCATTTGGGAAATATTTAAAAAAAGAAAAATAAATTCAAAGGGGGGCTCATAATTCTGACTTCAACTATATAACATTGTTTTCTATCATATTTTGTACGGTGAGGGTCTAATTTTAACGTATCTATTACATCTGCGCAATTGTAACCTCCAACTTCAATCATGGACATTGGTCTAGCAGTTGAATCAGTAAATATTTAGTTTTTTTTTTTTTTTTTAAGATTTATTTTTGGCCGCTTTTGCAATAGGACAGTTTTGAGACAGGAAGCGAAGTTGGAGAGAGAGAGGGGGGTAAAGGTAGGGAAATGTCCTCGAACCGGGATTCGAACTCGGGACGCCCTGACGTGCTACTGCATCATATATCGGCACGCTAACCACTAGGCTATTGCGCCGACAGTAAAGGTTTAGTTTTAAAAACAAAATAGTTTATTTATTATTTTTAGTTGTGAATTCATCTTAAGAAACAAATCGTTTCAAAATCTTTACAAGATGTTATTATTATTGTTTTGCATTAAGATAAAATGTAGAAAATAAGATTGAATGATATAAGAACAAAAACTGCAAAAAAATGTAAGTACAAAAGGTGCATGTTAGAACTTTTGGGCCTCAGAAACACTAAATTCATTCCTGCTTCGGAGCAGGGGCTGATTCAACCAATAAGCAAAGTAAGTGACCGCTTAGGACCCCAGGAAATCTGAGGGCCTCCAAATAAATACCTAGAAGTATAAATGATACCTATAAATTATTTATTATATTGTTTTCTATCATATTTTGTACAGTGAGGGTCTAAACATTTTAATTTGAACATAATCATTACATCTGAGCAAATGTATCCCCTACCTTTAATCATTGACCAGTCCAGCAGTCAAATCGGTAAAGATTTAGTTTTTAAAACAAAATAGTTCATTTATTATTTTTAGTTGTGAATTCATCTTAAGAAAATAAATAGTTTCAAAAGTTTTACAAGGTGCTTTACATGATATTATTATTTTGCATTAGGATAAAATGTAGAAAAGGAGATTGAAAGATATAAAAAAAAACAGCAAAATTATAAAAAAAAAATGAAAGTACAAAAGATGCATTTTAGAATGTTGGGCCCCTTGGCTGGAATTGTTTAGGTCCCCAAAATCACTAAATCCGCCCCTGTACACATACACATAACATACAGACACGATTAAATGACTCACCTAATAATAACAACTACCTTGATAAACACCACAAAACACGCTTTAATGTCAGCGGTAACCAACACATCAGCTTGGAGACAAGATGCATGCAACTTTTCTTTCAGTCCCCCAACAGCAACTTGAAATGATTAAAAAACAAATTACACAGGCGAGTGGCATGGCAGCCCATTCATCAGTGTCATGTGAGGCTGGGCCTCGTGGGGTGCTGAGAAGTCTTCGAGAGCAGCCGGTAATGACAAAACCATGCTTCAGGCTTCATAGCTGAAGGTGCTGCTGACCAACTATTTATTCGGTCTACTTATGCGAAAACATTCAAAGATGCTCTCATTCGTTTCCTTCCTTCCTGTCACTGTCTTCCGTCTGATCCCGGATCCCACCGGAGCCCAAATCACAGCCCGTTACCTTGTGTCCTCTGCTTTACCTCTGAACACAAGCTAATGTTTGCTCTCCGTGAGGATGACTTCAAAAGGCTTTCAAACAATGGTTCCTGCTGTTTACAAACCGTGAAGAATCTTTCCCTTTTCACACTTATCTTTAACTAAAAAAAAAACAAACCTCTCTGTAATTCCAACCTGCAGGTTAATGCTTCAAAATTTCACGGCAGTACAAATAACAGAAAGAGAAACTGGTCTTGTTAATTACAGTTGGACCAGCAAACACATTAGTGTTTGAAGGTGCTGTATATTGTCTCGTGTGTGACTCAGCAGTCTGGCTCGTTTTCACAAAAAGATAGCATGTTTGTGTTTTATACCTTTAAATAAGCTACATGTCTTTTGTTGTTTTATTGTGGCTGTAAACACATTTTACGTCAGTCACAGTGCTACAATATTTTTTTTTTTGTCAGTAAGCAGGTTCTCTTTTGGAAAGACATGCAAAATATTTCCACTAGCTGTCATATAGCGCTGAAAAAACACTTGTTTCTTTGACAGCACTAGAATTTATGAACTGCTTGGTAAGAAAGAAAAAAACAAACAAAAAGAAAACAAAACTGAGGCTTGAAAGTACTGTATCAGGCAATCAGAAAACTTGGAAGGTTTTTTAATCAAATCTGAGAGAGTTCTTTCCCTGCACAGAGAGCTTGTTCAACCAAAACTCTGATCCTTCAAAACGTCTGTAAAGAGATCAAAAAATAAATCCATATGAACTGAGCGGTTCAATCCGAGTCTTCTGAAGAGACACGATTGCTTTACAAGACGAACAGATTTAATTTAGTCATTTCTTTCACATATAAACATCGATCTGTACATTTCAAACAGCATTTCTGCACGCTTGAAAGCCACTTCATCAAGGGGATGCCAATTTGTAGGGTGTATGAAAGTGAACATCTGAATGCCTTCATAAAGAGCCCTTCCAATGCAATAATCACTTTAAGGAGGAAATTATTTATGGTCATGTGTGCCAGGCTGGCGAGTCGTCCTAATTCATTTTAGTCACACTAAGGTTCATTAGTTAACACATTTACTAACATGAACTACGTATGAACAATGCTTGTACTGCATTTATTAATCATAATTCAATGCTTACTAATGCATTATTAACTTCCAAATTCATGCTGGTTAACATTAGTTAATGCACCGTGAGGTAACATGAACTAACAATGAACAACTGTATTTTGATTAACTAAAGTTAACTAACATGAACACATACTGTAATCAATGTATTGTTCATTGTTTGTGCATGTTAGTAAATGCATTAACTAACATTAACTAATACAACCTTATTGTAAAGTGTTACCTTTATTTTATATCTACAAATGAATTTAGAATGATTCAAGCTGTTTTGTTTTCCTATAGTATATTACAAACATTTAAGTTAAAGCACTAAGTTAGTTAAAACAAGATAGTTTTACTTGTTTGTTCCCTATTAACTTATAGTTATGAGTGTTACTCTACACTGTAAAATAACGGCCATTAAATTACAGAAATTTACTGTAAAATAACAGAGGTTGAATTACAGAAATGTACAAAAAAATGTAAATTTAAGGAAATTTCTCAAATTTAATGGTCTTAATCTTACAGTAAATTTCTGTAATTTAACGGACGTTATTTTACGGTTTATTTCCGGCACCCCAGCTGCCGGAAATAAACCGTAAAATTACGTATTTTTTTTTTTACAGTGTAGCATAGTGATGCTCCGATTGATCGGCCACCGATCACGATCGGCCGATATTGGCTAAAAATAGCTTGATCGGCTAACCCCTAAAAGCGCCGATCAAAAAAGCCTCACTTGACGTAAATTACTCACAGGACTTTTTCACACGTGCATGCAAGGCGCACAGGTAAACAACAGCAGAGCGGAGCTTACCATTGGCAACATGAGTTCCCCCGTCTTTTTCAAAGTGTCCAATAAAGACGTAAAGTTAGCTGTTTGCAATGCATGTTGTGATGAAATCCCGCAAGCAAGCAACGCCATTTTAACAGCACTAACATGATTAGGCATCTTAGAACACACCACACAACTAAATATGCCGCCTATGAGAATCCCTCAACCATCCGTCTGTGAGTGATGCATTTAAACGACGTGAACCATACAGCAGGGATAGTGTTGGATAGTACGAGGTGGAAAGAGATCGTGTTCAGAATTATGGAATTCATTTGTCTCTACGAACAATCTGTGATATTTGGAGTGCAGACGCCTGTCCAATGTGTGTGTGTGCCACACACTCTCCATCTTGCTGTGCATGTATGACAAGCCGTTTTTACATTTAATCTATAACCCGTACTAGTATCTATTTTCATGTTACTTGTGCTTATTTTTTAGATACTACAGTGGTATCTTTTCCATTAAATACTTGTGCTTATTTATTAGATACTAGTGCTTTTTAAAAATATACTAGTGCTTAATCATTAGACACAAGTTATTTTATTAGATACTAGTACTTATTCATTAGATAGTACTTATTAAATAGATACTAGTTTTTATTTATTAGATACTAGTACTTATTTTAATAGTGGCTAGTAACTATTCTGTTGTTACTAGTAACACATTTAAAAATTTTCCATTGATTTCTATGGGATCTGTCATTGAGATCAACTGTTCAGTTTTTACTAGTATGTATTCCACCTTGGACTATACATATTCATCTGGTTGTTCCTCCTTGTTTCTCTGCCTTGTTATTTAGGAAGGACGGCATTGGCTTACAGTAGCTACATTATTTTATTTTTTTGGTTCCTCAACTACATCAGATGTTCATAATAACAACTGACAAAAACACTTGCCATATTGTCCTTTGTGGCATTTGCCAGTTTTGGTGAAACAAGTTGTATATTATGCTGCCAAAAAAAAATGTAATCAGTGTAGTAAGAGGCGACATCCCATTAAGCTGATCTGATTGTTGGTCTGCCATAATTTTAAGTTACTCTGCCTTTTTTGGGAAAGATGGCACACTTTATTGACTCATTGACTTTTTTGAATGGCCATTCCCCTGCCATTCTGTGATCGACAGTGATCGGCCATCAGCAGATCATGATTTTGATGATCGGTAATCGGTGATCGGCCCCAAAAATGCTGATCGGAGCATTTCTATTTTGCTTCATAACATTATTTAGGCTAATTAATTATCAAAATAAGCTAAGGAGTTATTCGATCAGGATACATGCAAAAATGTAATGAACAATTACATACAAGAACAATTGAATATGCAGGTCCCCTGACAAATTCCATTTTGGTTTGTGTTATTTGCAGTGTGTTTCTGTATTTGACATACTTTTTCGTATTTGGTTACATTGTGGATATTTGCAATGTGTTTCTGTATCGCATAATAAATATTTTGTAACATTATAAATATTTCCAGAGATTTTACTGTATTTTGTGGCATTGCAATTATTTCCAGTGCATTTCTATGTTTGATTGCATTGTTTGATTGCTGCATTTCTATGTTTGATTGCTATGTTTGATTGCTTTTCTGTATTTGGCTTTATTAATTGTTACTATTTGTCATCACACTAATGAAGATGCTGACTTGATGCTAATGATACTGCTGTTTTCTGGTGTTTTTCTAGTTGCATGAATTGTTTTTCAGTTGCAGTGCACTGAGCTGTTAATTCAGAAAAGTTTCAAAGTTTATTAAGTTCAGAGCAGAGATAATATACACACATACATTTATTTTCACTATATTTAAAAAACAAATCACTATAAAATGTGTATTTATCAGCAACATTAATATTAACCAAAGTTATAAAACATCAGAAGACTAAGTCTTATACTGTAGGAATGACTATATTATCAACTTTGATTTTGGGGTGAACAAATAATTTAAAACTTGTTCGTACTGGGCGATACTGGACATTTGGCATTCACTTGTGTTTAATAAAAGATAGATGTAGTGTAATGTAACCAGTCTCCAAATATAGTTCTCCTACACTGTCAGAAATAAAGCTATAAAAGCTGTCACTGGGGCAGTACTTTCTCGAAAGGTACACTTTTTAGCTACTAAGAGTTTTTTTTGTACCTTTAAGGTACAAGGTAAGGTGTTTTGTAGTTTTATTTCTAAAAGTGAATTCTGTCATCGTTTACTCAAAATGATATTGCTTCCAGAATTTTATAACCTTTGTTGTCCTACACCATGATAAAATGATATTTTAAATTGGTTTTAATCAATACACTGAAGGTCAATAGTGTCCAAAACACCACTGGCTTTAACCGTATTTTGGTTGATTGTGAAAAAGAGTCATACAGGTTTGAAACGGCAAGAGGGGCAGCAAATGATGTCAGAAATGTTATTTATTTTGGTGAACTAACCCTTCAACTTGACATGTCATCACAAATCACAGCGCTCAATGGTACAAAATGCTAAAACAAACAGCGGGGTATATCACAACTGTCAAAAAACATCGGTCTACCCACCTGAGTCAAGAATATATCCTGCACTAATGACCGCTGACTTCTCATTTTAGTATACAGTCAAAAACTTGAAGTATGAGGTTGTCGATCCAGAACATAAAATTGACTAAAGCAGTCAGTATAACTGTCGTCTGCGAAATTTATGTTAAAGAGTTAGTTTACCTAAAAATGAATATGAACTCATCGTTTACTTCCCCTCATGTGGTTTTAAACCTGTATTAGTTTCCTTTCTTTATTTTTTTTGTTAAACACACACAACAATATATATTGAAGAATGCTGATAGCTGGGACTCGACTTCCATAGCATGAAGGAAATGTACACTACCTAAAAAAAATCTTGCCGCCTATCCAAGTTTTAGGAACAACAAATAATAACTTGACTTCTAGTTGATCATTTGGTATCAGAAGTGACTGATATGAAAGGCAACGACCTCTAGATTACACTTATTTTACAAAAATAAATATATATATATCCTCAGGTTATTAATGTAATGGGCAGTACAAATGTCTTGATACCTCAGGCTGTTGATGTTGCCATCCACTCTGCAGATCTCTCGCATGCCCCCATACTGAATGTAAACCCAAACCATGATTTTTCCTTCACCAAACTTGACTGATTTCTGTGAGAATCTTGGGTCCATGCTGGTTTTAATAGGACTTCTGCAGGATTTGTGATGATTGGGATGCAGCTCAACAGATGATTCATCTGAAAAAAATCTATCTTCTGCCACTTTTACGAATGATCAACTGGAAGTCAAGTTATTATTTGTGTTCAACAGAAGAAGAAATTCAAATAGGTTTTGACCAATAGGGTGAGTAAATGAATAAAATAATTTCATTTCTGAAACTATTACTATAAGACAGAAAAATCTGTCTTTGTTATGCTTGTGGTTAATACGAGATTAATGGAAACCCCAGGTTCTTAATGTCTTCTCCATAAGGGAGTCTATAATTAGGAGTCTGAGGGTCCCTCATCAACTTTCATTTCCATGATCACATGCTCGACTCTGGAAACACGTGACGAGAGCAAACAATCTGTGCCATGTGTTTTAACAGATGTCTCAAGACTGAACCGACGCATTTGTAAAAAAAACTATATTTTATAAGAATGTGCACAGGAAGGTTATATAATAACACCAGTGCAAACTTTCTGATCTCCAGAGGTAGTTCAATAAAATCAGATTTCTAATGTGCGCTGGTCTCATTGGCACACCTCTTTCATTTAAACGCAGCGCAAAGGCCGAATCCCAGGGTGACAGTCAAACACAGATGAAAATGTTCGTCACTCTGTGAAGCGTTATTGCCTGCACAAATCACAAAGCAACAGTCCCTTTACTGCTCACCTGTACGGCAGTCACCACCAAAGAGAATACATCTAGTAATTAGAGCAAAATGGCTTCGCTCCTTTCCTTTCATTATCGCAATTAACCTACTGAACCTCATCTCTAACAGAGGGGGGAAGGATGTTGTATCAAATTACAGGGACGTTTCATAGCAGCGGTAGCTCTTGCTCTTCCTGTGTGATAATGAGGACGAGATCGGAATTGATATGTAACGTCTGAAAAGTGAAGTTTCAGAAAAAAGAAAGCTGAAAACTACATCGAATCAAACCAGAGATGGAGGAATTGGACCACTTGAAGGAAAATCTCTAGAACATGTGGTTGGAGTTAATTAAATTGTAGCTAATAAAAGGTAGATTATCACATTGTTGGCATTTTATTACTGTTATATGAAATATTTCACTTTTTTTATTTCTTTGAAGCTGTGATGTCTTTCAGCATATAGGCAAATCATCTACTGTAAGTTTATCCAATAATGGATGTCAACTACAAGGCCCCATTTCTTACAATAACACTTTTCATAGGCCTGTTATAAACTGAAAAATAACACCACACTTCATTTTAAGGTACAATTTTTACTATTAACAAACATGCATTTTTGCTCAATAAACTCCTTTTTAGCTGATTATTAATAATTATTAAAGTAGTTGGGATTGATTGGGGATGTAGAATAAGATGCAGAATATGTACTTGTTAAGTATTAATTAACAGTAGATATGCGCAGTTGAGCCGAATCTGTGGCTTTATACTAATCATCCACCCGCACATGTATTTTTATCTGATATATATTTATCCGCACTCGACCCGCATCTGATGGTCACTTTAATAATTCAAATTCTTTGTTTTAAGCATGATGATAGATCAGCGTGGATTGCAGCCTGTTGCTTTGAGCTGTCACAAACTGTTTGGTGATTGGGTATGATACAGTAGCATCAGCATCACTGCACCATACTTGGCATGTTTATTAATCTTTGGGCCACTTGAAGGAATCCTTTTCCAGAGTCAACATTGTATATCAGGGCAGCACAGGTCCACACATGCATCTACAAGACTAGACTTCACTTCCAGTGGTATTTTTTACTGTCCCGACAAATGTAAGAACTTAAAGTGCTTGTCTGACTTTGACCTGACTGGCCTTTCGATTTATCACATACAGTACATGATGTTTTTATATTGACCCTTTTCACATTTCCGGGTTTCTCAGTAGAGGAAGTTGTCATAGTTGGGAAAACTCAGAGCGCAGTGAATGGAAGTGTACAACAAATATTTTTTTTACAATCTTATTTGCTTGAATAACAAAATAAAAACTCCACTATGGTGTTATCAAGACTTTCAGAAAAAGGAAAAAAAATTGTGTGAGACTTGTGTGAAATTTGACGGAGAGAATGACGTCAAATTTACTGTCCTGCCCAATACACGCTGCATTAGAAACGCCTCGCACAAATGGTAATTCGTTTTTTGTCATTTAAAGCAAGGACTAAGCCAAAAAGAAAATTAATGATTGAATGTTCATACGCTAAAAAAAATCTAAATATTAAAAACTTTCAAGGACTTAAGATGCTGATGACTGTTACACGCGTCATAACAGGCTTATGAAAAGGGTCCATTTGAGGTACCAGTCTTGTGGCTTTTATACTGTATACATATAGCGCTTCACAGACGTTGCAGATTACATACCCAGCACTTGATTCATCCTTGTTAACCACTTCGCTAAAATGCTCCGACATGACACTTTCTTTCATTTCTTTTGTTTTTAATTCTCCATTTGTAAGTTTCTCTCTGATTTGTTTCCTCTCCATTTCTGCTTTAACAAATGGACCTCTGCCACACACACACACATATATATATATATATATATATATATATATATATATATATATATATATATATATATATATATATATATATATATATTTTTTTTTTTTTTTTTTTTTTAAATTAGGGCCCATTTGCCTGATGAAAAATGCATTAAAAACACATTCGTATTTTACAGATTTTACAGACACATTTTTTTATTATTCGACCCACTAACCTGTGAATATAACTGCTATCATGCATCAATAATAAGCAGCCAATATCTTTATAATAGGCAGATAATAAGCCACAAGTTAATAGTGAGAATTGGTTCCTATACTAAAGTGTTACCAAAAATAGTTATAGATTCAATATTCAATAATATTTAATACTTAATTTTTTTATTTTTTTTTTCCATTTTTTTCATTGTAAGTGGATTTAAATATCAATGCATCTGCTCTATAACATCGAATAGCAAATTACTAGCACAATTATGGCTAAATTATATTATTGTTGTCAGATTTAATTTTTTAGCATGATTGCTATGTTGCAATAAGCACTGTTGGCTGCTTTTATTGCTGATTTTTGAAGTTTATATGTTATAAATACTTAACATACTGTTAACCAATAATTTCTACGATTTTAGTGTAACCCTGCTGGTCCTACACCACCCAACCCGCTCTGAGCTGGGATTGAATCGGCGACTTTCCGCATGGGACTCGATTGCTCTACCAAGGAGGCTAAAGACCATGGCCTTTATCTTTCCTAATTAGAAAGAATCTGTACTTGTATGCCTAATAATTATTGAAAAAAAAGCTGTCTGAGTTGCAAAAATTATCTCCAAGAGTGTCACTTTCTTTATATTTCATCGCCATTTAAATTCTATCTTCATTTACACACTCGAATATCCTTCCAAAACCCAATGACCTTCTTTCTTCCTAGAAATTCAGAAAATGTATTGAAGGACAGTGTGAACCAAACAACATTTGGTTTTCAAACATTTCAACATTTTTTAACATTTCAAATGTGAAGCTCAGTGACTTCCACTGAATAAAAAAACACATTCTAAAAATGTCCAAAAATATATTCAGATTCACACAGGAGGAAGTCATATTCCACAGAAAATAAGAAGAAAAAAAAGTAAACCAAGGTTTGGATGGACGTGAATAAATAACTGCGCTAGAAAAGAGCACTTTAGCCAAAGGTTTGTATGTGTGCTGTCACAACTAATGATTGATTTCTCCAAATGATTCACAAGCAGCAGGTGAGCATGATTCACAGCTTGTCTGGACACTGTGAAGTCCTGATTTACATTTGCTGCGAGAGAAGCGCTGCTGTAATGCACAGAAACAATATATCTGAGCGGAGATCCCACGGGGACTTGAATTATTCCCATGACAGATGGATTCAGGTGAGATGACAGAGATGTAAAGCCGTGTGTGGGTGTGATGTTTTGGCCTCAGTTCGCAGCCAGATCAGAAATTGCCTTTGAAAAATGCCCCGCCCCCAGCACAGTCATAAATTGGCCTCGCTTATCAGCAAACCGATTCCATCTCTCAAAGTGCCTTGGGTCTCGTCTACATCTAAAGAGGCCATCTATCCATCCATCCTTCCATCTGCTTTTATCCTGGGCATGTTTTAAAATGGAGGCAAGTCAGTTTGGCGGCCATGATGGTGAGGCCTCCAGCCAGCTACTTTCCAGGTAGTCTCAGCTGTCAGATCTTACGCCCACTGACTGTTGGCTGAAAGTCTGATGCACACAAAACTGGAAACATTTCAGGAGTTTTGAAACTATTATCTGACTGAATACTACAGGAATTCCAAGGACATGTTGTATTCTTTAAAGGTCCACAGGGGGAACAAAGCCATTATGTTGGCAAAGCCCTTCATGAAAGAAACCCACGTGAAAAAAATATACCATAATCATTTATAGCGAATACAGTGACACTTTACTTAAAGGAGGTAATTATAAGACTGTCAAGAAGCATTTATAATCAAGACTTGACACTTTAAATAAATATGAAGGATATTTCACGCATGCTTATGACAACTGCTCTGTTATGTCATTTTAAATCCAAAGATGTCATTGTTTGAGATGTCTTTTTTATGATAACTTGACATTACCAAGAAAACAGCATTTGTCATAAACCTGCCATAAACATGATTGTCATGAGGCTATTATAATTGTCATGAATATTTTTCTTCTTTTTTTCTTCAGTGGAACAAACTGAATTTGTCATTAAATTTTGTGTCAAATATATTTTATAACAGCGTCATTAATCTTCAATGACATTTAATGACACATTTAATGTGTACCACTGTAGTTGAGGTCAAGAAAAATATCAATGAAGCTGTTATTGATCACAATTGTATGTCATGTCATGATTATAAAGGTTCCATGCCATCCATGTCTTATAAACAACCTCCTCAAGTAAAGTGTTATCGTACATACTATAGTGTTTTAAAGTGTTTATACTACGGTGTTTTATAAAGTGTATTACAGTGTGTATTATAGTATTTACAGCTCTTTGTTAATAATTACCTTAAAGTTAAATATAAATATACACTTTTAAAAAAAATCCGTTATTTTACGTTTTTTTTTCCGACAGCTGGGGTGCTGGAAAAAAAAACGTGACGAAAAATAACAGCTGTTAAATTACAGACATTTACCATAAAATCACGCGTAAATTACAGAAATTTCCTTAAATTTAAACTGTTTTTACAGTGTAGTTATATATAGTAAATATAGTTAAATATAGTAAATATACAGTGTATATTTAACACATAAAACTATAAATATACACTATAAATATACTTATGTTTTACTACAGTAAACGATATATACAGTTAAAGTCAGAAATATTAGCCCTCCTGAATTATTAGCCCCCCTGTTTATTATTTTCCCCAATTTCTGTTTAATGGAGGGAAGATTTTTTCTACACATTCAACACATTTCTAAGCATAATAGTTTTAATAACTCATTTCTAATAACTGATTTACTTTATCTTTGCCATGATGATTGTAAATAATATTTTACTAGATATTTTTCAAGACTCTTCTATACAGCTTAAAGTGACATTTAAAGGCTTAACTATGTTAATTAGGTTAACTAGACAGGTTAGGGTAATTAGGCAAGTTATTGTACAATGATGGTTTGTTCTGTAAACAGTCGGAAAAAAAATTAGCTTAAAGGGGCTAGCCGAAATAAAACAATTAAGACTTTTTCCAGAAGAAAAAATATTAAAATATTATCAGACATACTGTGAATATTTCCTTGCCGTGTTAAACATCATTTGGGAAATATTTAAAAAAGAAAAAAACAATTCAAAGGAGGGGCTAATAATTCTGACTTCAACTGTATATACTGTACACTATTGCTGTAAAAAAAAAGTTAGCACAATACAGTATTGGGTAATTTGTTCATATTACTTGATGTATTACCACATCAAGTAAATAATTACCATGATAGATTAATTTGGATACTTTTGTGTAGTTCAAAACACTATAGTATTTACTTTAAAATACTAGTATTTTTCATGTGGGAAGCCATCATGCTTAACAGAATCACCCAAATGCATTGTCAAACGTATGTGATGTTATATGTAAAAAAAAGACAGCTGAGAGTCAATAACTAAGAGAGTCTTTCGATGTAAGTACTGGACAGTTATTGTAGCAAGGACATTGACATTTTTATGCCCATAAACATGACACTGAACAAAACAAACTGATTGGCTGCTTTACATGTTAGTCAGATTGCCACTTGTTTAATTGGACAGCCAATAAAAGCATCAATAGAATCTAGACCTTCTGTCATCCGTCTCAAAGTTTTTCTTTGCAAGACTATATTTTTGGTAAAGTAGAGATATGTTGAATCTGCAGTGACATATAACTTCCTTAACTCAAATCTCACAGTTTTTATTTATTTATTTTTTACATTGTCCATTTAAAGTGTTTGCTTTAAGGTAAACACATACTTCCATTCCTACTGCTGTCACACAAAGGACAAAAACGTAGAAAGTCAAAACACCATTCATTTGGTGCTATGACCAATTTCCACAGGGAAATTGATTTTCTAACAATAACTTTTAAAGACAGACCCACTGTGAGTTTCAAGGTTGTTAATCGATGGTATTTGAAGCCTTCTGTTCATATTCCCTTTTTTTTTTTTTTTTTTCTCAAAAAAAGCGTGTATACTAGCAGAATTAACAGTGAAAAACAAAGTTATTTCTTATGTTGTACAAACATTCTCTGGCAAAATACCTTGTAGACTTAAACTTGTAAAAGTTCTGAATGCTCTTAAACATTTGAAAACCTATAACCTCCAAACTCTAGCATACTAAGACATCTGCTAATTTATCTGTACATTTCAAAACAAACTTAGATTTTTCACCTCATCCTCAATCGAACCGCAGACTCATCTTCACAGCAATGCTAACCCTATAAACCCTATAACCCCAAAAAGACAATCAAACATTAACACATTTAATATTATTCTCATGCCGAAACACAAAACAAAACTTACAGTATTTAAATGTTTATTCTCCAAGCAAAATGGGAGCAAAATATCAGTTTAAGTTCAGCTTAACATGCACTGTAAAAAGTGATTAGTTACTTTACTTTAAAAAAGTGAGTAAACCCGTTGCCTTATAAAAGCAACTAGCTGATTTTACATAAAGTCAGTAAATCTATTAACTTGAATTTTACAATTAATCACAGTTTGTTTACTTAATAATTATAAGGCAACACGTTTACTCTCTTTTTAAAGTAGTCAACTAATCGCTTTTTACAGTGTACATCAGATTTTGAGTTTGAGTTCACTTAACTTTCACTTACCTGTATACAGTATATGGGCTCTATTTTAAAGGTCTAGAGGCAAAATTCTGAAGCGCAGGGCGCAAAAGCATTAAGGGCATGTCCGAATCCACTTTTGCGCATGGTCTAACAGGGTTGAGCTTATTCTCCTAATGAGATGTGTTTTGAGAATAAACCAATCAGAGTCTCTTCTCCCATTCCCTTTAAGAGTCTGTTGCGTCGCTCCATGGCGCATTTGCTATTTACATGGCGGACTTTGTAAGTGGAAAAACTGAACACTTCAAAACAGTTAAGAAAACAGCATCTGCAGCAAGAAGAAAATGAGCCTAGTCCATTCGCCCTTTACTTTCACTTTCTCTCTTTCGTGGATAAGAAAACGGTGTTGAATGCTCTCCACTAAAAACATGCATTAGCCTACATAATTAATTTCATTTGTTAAGCGCAAAGATTTGTTTCAAAACTATTTCTAAATTCAGTTCTAATTTCCAGATTAAATGAACAATAATAACAAAGTGTGGTCAAAAAACTGAGTTATATCCAAAGACACGTGCTATGCCCCATATGGTCCAAAACCTGACAGGTAGACCAATCTAAGCTTGTTTTTAATAAAACAAATATAAATATGCATATAATAAATAATACTACTACTAATAATAACATTATACAAAAGCAAATTGTCATGAATAAACTGAAAACGCCCCCTGAGATGAAGGCATGAAGGCAGTGGTTTTTATACTTGTGTAGAAAGTAATAATTTTTGTAATATTTTAATCCTTTAATTCTTTTTCATTTGTAAAGATATTTCTGTATTGCTCTCAACTGATGTGCTCTGCGCTGCACTTTAGACCTGCTCTCAGCTAGTCTATTGCGCAGTCTATTTTAGTTCTTCAAAATAGCAACGCGCCAACAATGCGCCTTAACACACCTCCTTTTTAGACCAGAACGCCTATGGGCGCACATATGAGCGCAAATGCATTTGCTATTTAAACAGCGTGGTGCAAAACGTCAAAATGACACTTGCGTCGAGCTGAAACTAGCAAATAACATTTGTGTTGCACCTTGCACCGCATTTCGCCGTGTGTATGATAGGGGCCTAGAAGTGAAGTATACTATAACGTAAATCTATTAAACAATTGTACAGAGTATAGGCATATAAAATAAACTGTTGCTGTTTCTGTAAATATAAAAACATTATTTTTAAATGAATAGTTGTCTACATTATTTAATCATTTTAAAATGGCCTGTGATTTGCAATGTTTCATAACATTATGGTACTTTCCTTCAATGAAGCTGTTCAATAAACTTTTCATAAACTTAAACTTTTTCTAAACTTAATACCAAAATACCTTTGTCCTTGTACCTAATTTTCAATTACTTTTTTTAACTTCAAATAAAAGTTTGTTATGCCGTGACTCACTTTGTGTGGTTTGTTTACAAACTAATTTCGAGAGGATCACGTGCTTATGATTGAACACAGCTGGTATCGCTTAACTCCGCATATTGCGCCAATCAGATGAACACAGACACACTATAAATTACCAGAGCGCCTTGCTCCAGTCATCTTCGTTTGAAGACCGCCCCGCTCCTCACCAGCTGCTACGCTACTCCAACTGCAACAACTTCAACAAACTTCAACAACAACATCACAGCCTAAACTTTCAAGACGCAGGCGATCCTAGCATTGCAATGAAACCGAACCCTCACGGCTCTCCTAGTGGTGCATCAGTGGGTAACGTACATAGCAAGCTCCAAAGGGAAGCCTCGCTAAAAAAAAAAAAAAAAAATAACCACTCACCAACAAGACTAAAAATTTTATAAATCTTTGAAAGACAAGACTAACGCGAATAGAATAATTTATACAAAAGAACTTTCCTCTCAAACATCCCGCCTGTCCACAGATCCATTTCATCCTAATGGCATGAAGTAATTCGACTGCAAGGGTCCAGGCAAATAAATCCACAAAACATTAGTCCACAGCATATTCATACGTCTATAAACATGGATGACAACATGCACGTTGTCATGCAAACCACTCGCTGAAGTGCGTCCAGTAGCGTCTCCAGTTATAACAATAGAGATTCTAGTCAAAATGGCCGCCGGCTCCTTGATTGACATTTCTTTGAGCCAATAGCTGGAAAGTGAAGCATCACCATCCAATGAGCTCTAAAGCTTGAGATGGTCCCGCCCTCTTTCTTGACAGATTAAGAATGGACTCTGAATTGTGAATGAACTGGGCTAGATATGCTGGTGATTTAATCACATTATGACTCCAAACCCAATGTTATTTATTCATGGATTGAAGTTAAGCCCATAACTAACATTCACACACAAAGTGGTGACTTAAGTTTAGGGCTTGATGTTGGCAGTTGATATATTTATAAAAAAAAATAACTCTGCCACATCCGATAGCCACTTCTGAAAAGATTGTTAGCCAGCTATTGAAAAACATTAAACGCATCGAGCCCGGAAGTCCAATCGTAATATGCCAGTGACTCATATCTTCATACATTGTGTCATATTTAAGTTTTTAATGGCGAGGCTGTCGGATATGAATCGACAAAGAAACAAACTTCCCGCTTGACTGCTATCAATAGGACGACATTTCCGACAATGGAATGTTTCATCCATTGACTCAGCGTTAGATACATCCACATCTTAAACCAATTTCTATATCACTAGGGGGTTTAAAACCCCATTGCACATAACTTCACCTACTCAGTCTTCAAGAGGTACTTCCAGGACCACCAGATAAGCCACACCCCATATCCTCAGCTCTCCATCCATCTGCCATCCTTGCATTTTGCGACAACGAAGCTATCGGACTATGCAAGCTATCATACTATGCATTAACAAAAAAGGCCTTCCATCCACAGTTGCCCATGCCCTTATTTAGACGCCTCGCATGGATACCAGCTAAAACAATTTATGTCTGTTGCACATGTACCATGCTGTTAAAGATTTCATTTCTGATTCTCTCTTTTCTCATTTCAGAAGACCACTGACAGACAGCTACAGAGGCTGACCGAATCCTTCCTCCCCACTTTTTACTGACGATGCTAATCGTCCAGTAACCCGTTTTTGGTTTCAAAACACCTGAAAGAAATATTACGCCTATCTGGCTTTCCACCTGAATCATTTCTTTAGCCACTCCTTTAGAATCGGAGCCGCCACTACAGCTGCCCACAACGGGCTCTCACAAATACAATTCAGGCCCTCGGCCGCTGGTCCTCAGATGCATTCAAAACATGCGTCCGACTCAGCAGACATCACCTCAAGGAAGCCCAGCTGTCCCTCACCAGACGACATCCATCACCCAGAGTACAAGGGCACGAGCACAACTCTGCCATTTCCTCTTCCTCCCCCTCTTTTTAGCGTTGAGTTTCTCCGCTACTTTTCTGTAATTTCTAGCGTCGAGTTACTCCGCTAAACCCCTTTTTTCTCCTAACCCTGCATTCTTCACTATAATTCTTTAATTTCCAGCATCGAGTTTCTCCGCTGTTTTCTATTTTCTAGCGCCGAGTTACTCCGCTAACTTTTCTTCCTTCCAGCGTTGAGTTCCTCCGCTACTTTTCTCCCCCCCCGCCGCCTTTTTTGTTATTAAATTCAGCTCTAACTACTCCCTGTCTATTCTTTTCTTAGCGCGAACTATACTCCGCTCCCCCATCACTCCTCTCATGCTCATTCACAGCTCTATCTCCCACGGAGGCCTAAGAGCTTCGACTCCCACGGAGTCACACCAAGCCCAATCCCCAGCCACCCCCTCACTCATCACGCTGCCAGCAAAAGCCTCCCCTGCACCCTTCCTTTCCCATCTCTTGCAGGACCCCCCCCGCCCCCTTTTTTTTTTCCCACAGCTCTACTCCCCCAGAGTGCCCCCGAGCCCCGACTCTCACAGGAATTAATCACTGCCCCCCCCCCCCCCCCCCTAACCCCCCCCCCCCCAAGCCATTAGTAAAAAAATCTTAACTTTGCTCCTTCCTGCGTCGAGTTTCTCCGCATCTCCTTTCCTACTTCCTAGCGTTGAGTTTCTCTGCATCTCTTTTCCTTCCTTCAAGCGTAGATTATCTCTGCTCTTTCCTCAATCCCCCCCATTCTCCAGTCCCCCCCCCTCATCTCCAACCCCTTACCTCCCTTCCAGTGTCGAGTTACTCCGCTACTTTTTTTTTCAGCGTCGAGTTGCTCCGCTACTCAACCTTCTTCTAGCGTCGAGTATTCCGCTACTCTTTTCTTCCTTCGCATAAGCCCTCACTCCTAAAGCTCTGACTCCCCCGGAGTCTTCCTGAGCTTGGACTCCCCCAGAGTCCTGCCTAGTCCACCTCCCACAGGAGTCTCCACCACCCCCTCCCCTTCCCAGACTTCTGCAGGAGGCCAAACTTACAGCTCTAACTCCCACGGAGTCGCCCACAGAGCACTGACTCCCCCGGAGTCAAATATTACCCCCCACCCCGGCCAATACATATATCTTCTTTACTTTTTCCAGCGTCGAGTTTCTCTGCATCTCCTATTCTCTACTTCCTAGCGTTGAGTTTCTCCGCACCTTCTTCCCTTCCTTCCAGCATCAAATGCTTCCGCTCTTTCCTCCACCCCCCACTCTTCCAACTCCTCTACCCTTCCCACCTCTAAATCCCCAACCCCCTTCTAGCGTCAAGTTACTCAGCTACTTTTCTTTTTGGGAAAGAAAACCCACCCCTCTCCTGCTGGAGTCCTCATCTCCCAAAAATCATACTACGACTCCCGAGGAATCCCGAGGACTCCCAAGGAGCCCGCCCACCCCCGCTCCGACCCTTGCAGGAGCATCCCTCGCATCCGACTCCCCCGGAGTTTGCATGTTCTCCCCGTGTTCGCGTGGATTTTCCCTGGGTTCTCCGGTTTCCTCCCACCGTTCAAAGACAGGCACCATAGAAAAAATTGACTAACCAAAATAGCATCCTAAGGCAACTCTTAGCCAAATATATACAGTAGTTCACAGCAGGGGAGTCCTCGAGACCACCTGAGCTCAGACTCTCCTGTCGCCCTACAAACGGGAGGAAGCCCTGGGCTCAAGGATATTCTGAGCTCAGGGCTCTCTCCCGGGACAGCATGCCAAACACGCTTTATTACTAATCATCAGCTAAGTGTGAACTCTTGAAACAGCTGGTGGGTTTGTTTCAAGGGGATTTAACAAAGACTTTCAAAATCTTAAAGGGACAATAAATAGAAAATGACCATAAATTATAACTAATGCACTTTATGAAGCACTTCAACTTCAGCCAAGTTTTAATTTTTGATTTTTTTTTTTTTTTTTTTTTGCTTTAAATAAAAGTTCATGTTGTGTCTCACTTTTGAGTTTGTTTCAAGGGGGATTTAACAAAAACTTTTTCAAAATCTTGAAAAAAGTAGAAAAATAAACAGAAAATTTGCATAACATGCCGTTTATGAAGCATGACTTCAGCAATTTTTTTACAAGCTTTTCATTTTGGTACCCGTTGATCATTCTGTTACAAAATACATTTTGCAACATGGCAGCTATACTCAAAGGAGTCCATCTCACCATACCAAAGCTTTTCAGTTATTCCACCTGCACCATAAAGTGCTTCATTACTCCCCAGAGCATGGCCAGAGCTGAGGCTGAAGAGCTCTCTCTGAGTCATTTACTGATTACTGGCTTTCTGATGGATGTAGTGCGTTCTGACAGGTTTTTTTTCACACTGTGATAATGGCGTAATGAAACACCAGTGTATGGATGTGAGGACGGTGTGGTGTTGGTGTACGATGGAGGCAAGAGAGACTAAATAAGTGAAGGAAAGCAGCGTGGGGAAATGAAGTGGCTTCTTTAAATTAGGTTGGAGTGTGTTGAAGTGTGTCGCTTTGTTCCACACTGAGTGGCTGCTCTTAAAGCGCTCTGAACTTAAAGCCGTATCGGATGAAAAAGTTTTGAAAAATCCATCCTGGTTTGTTATTTCTAGCACACTTCAGCGTGAAACAGAAAGATTGAAATGGAAGCATCAAAGATACTGTTTATAGGATACTTGAATCAACTGAGGGGTGGTGGGGGTCGGGATCAGTACAAGTGTTACAGCATTTGCGCTTGATTTCTGTGTTATTTTGACATGAAGGCCTCATCACTTTAGCCACTCTTTCCCAGATTTGTAAAAAAATTCTAACTTTATTGTTTGTGTCTGCTTTTTCTTCTTCTGGAAATGCCCCTGGTTCTGATGTGTGTTCCTACACAAGCTGAACAAAATGTATAGTTTGTTTTGTGTACAAGTAACTAGCAATCTTTGGTCTATAAAAATGATTAATAATAAATAAATGAAAACTTATAAGGGTAGGGTTTAGCCTACTTAAAACTGTTTAATTATTGTGATTCAAAGTAATAAAATTAAGTAAATCCTAATCATCTTTCTTATTACTGGTGTTTCCCACATGGGTATTTCACATTTTCCAGTAGTTTTATCTTTTGTTTATCACTGTGTATAGTATACCATGTATTGAAGTATCTTTGTTCGGTAAGGTTCCTTATTGTGTAGGTATTTTTTTTTCATATACTGTAGAACATTACTGTAACGATCACCAGCAATCTAGGGACTGTAAATCGTTGGTGAACTATACACACACCACGTCAACTACCACTACCAGAATGCTTTGCAACAATCAACACCTGACTCAGCTGATGGTCATTTGGACACACGCACGCACGCACGCATGCATGCACGCACGCACGCACGCGCGCACACACACACACACACACACACACATTGACAGCTGTGGTTCATTGTTTTTTAACGGAAAATTATTTAAACATTACAGCATTCATACAACGATTTATTGTTTTTCTTCCCTTTTCAATATATATAACATGCAAAAAAAACAGATATTAATACAAATTTCAACAAATAAACACCCTTGATGTGTTTATGCCTTTATTAAAATTTTCATGTTAATGTTTACTTTCACTGTCTTATTTAGGGAAACTCTTGAGATAAATAAGTAATATCTCTGAACTTTAATAATAAATCTATATAAAATGCTGCGCTTCCCACCTCCTTCATTCAGCCGCAATGACTTCTGGGACTTCTAGAGCGAGTTTGGTGCTCAATTCTGCATCGGTGCATCCTCGATACCAAGAACACATTTGGGAACTTGCACGCGTCCTCCATTCTTGCAGTCTTGAGTTTTGGAACTGAACTTTGGCGGTTGATTATGACGTTACACGAGAACACAAGGACACAAGATTGCTGAAGAACGCATACTGAGAAACAGCCTATATATTTCAGTTTGTGTTCCCCTCTCGTTGTCTATTGTTGTTGTTTTTTTTCAGAATTGAAACACATTTAACAAAAAAACTTCAACAAAAATAAAGGCAAAACTAACCAGGAAACACACCGACATCATGGGAGCAATAAAACAAAAAGCAAAAAACAGACAACGAGAGAAAAAAACAAACATATACTGTCAGCCTGATCTCATGAGGAAGCGTAAGTATTTTACGTTCAGTCGAGTTCAGTCGTACGAAAATGTACGATTTTAAAAAAGAAGGCGTGGCACCTAACCCCACCCCTAACCGCAAATGACATTGGGTGATGAGCAAATCGTACTAATTTGTACAAATTAGATTGTACAAATTCATACGAATTAGCCACTAAACCAAAAAGTTACAAATTGCTGTGAGATTGCGTTGATACTGTATTTAGTCCTTGCTTGTAATGAGTTGAAATGAACCACAGCTGTGAGTGTGTGTGTCCAAATGACAATCAGCTGAGTCAGGTGTTGATTGTCGCAAAACATTCTGGTAGTGGTAGTTCAAGTGGTGTGTGTAAAGTTCACCAGCTATCTACAGTACCTAGTTCGCTGGTGATCATTACAGTTACATAAAAACTATGTGTAAGGAAAATGTACAAACAAAAAGAAAGCTAAATGTACTTGATATAGAATACTGTGAAGTAAAATTAGTAAACAATCTTACTTTTACAGAACTCAAAATAGCAAATCTAACTTCATTCATTCATGAAATTTACATTAAAAACCTGAGCTCAGCAAAAATTCGAATCATTCTTTGACAGAAGGAAGAAGTTCCTCCAACAAAATAGGTTTTAAACTACTCCAAGGTTGTTTCTTCTTTATACAATGTTCAGCATACAGTATATAAGTACACCTCTCACAAATCTATCTTTTAAATTCATATTTTTAATAGGAAGCTATACAATATTATATTTGTCCATATACATTAGTTTAGTCAGTTCTGAAGCCAAATCTGGAGCTTGTCTAACAAAACTTACAATACCAGTCCAAAAACTAGGAGCCCAAATCTATATGTTAGGGAAAATTATTAAATAAAAATAAAAAAGAGGAAAAATGAAAAAAAAAAAAAAAATATTTAAAATGGTGTTGAAATGTGTAGTTTGTAATTTATTTTGCAATATTTTGCATTAAATTCAATGTATTATCTTTCAATTTTAAAATATGTTAGGTGAGTAAAATGTTGTCTTTAAATAAAAAAGTATTGTTTTAACAAATATGTTTTGTTTAAATTCACCAAAATATATTATTTCGCTGAGAAATTGATAAAAATATTTATTTTCAATATGGGGTGTACTTATTTATGCTGAGCACTCTACACTTTTGCCAACAACGAGCTTTCACTCTTGCAACCTTACAATGTGGCTCTATTTATTTATTTATTTATTTATTTATTTATTTATTTATTTATTTATTTATTTATTATTTATTTAACCAGGAATGTCCCATTGAGATGCAATATCTTATCAACCAGGGAGTCCTGGTCAAGACAGGCAACATAAAGTAGCATGTAGGACAGAGTTGTAAAAAAAATACATGTCACAACACCTCGTCGCTGTCGCCATGGGCTTGCATGGTTCGAGACTTGCAGAGCTGTGCATCGATGATTTGCTCTTCAGTGTTTGGACTTTCAGCAGTGAATATTAAACCACACTGAACTGAACTAAACTGAACTGAACTTAAACTCTGAAAACTGAGCTGACACTGTTTCAATTTACTATAATCTTCTATGTGAAGCTGCTTTGACACAATCTACATTGTAAAAGTGCTATAGAAATAAAGATATAATTGAACACATAGACACACACAAAAATAGTATAAAACATAATCAAGTGTTAAAACATGTGCACTGTTCTAAATTGACAGATTTTTTAAATATAGTGATACATAAAGATTTCATATCGAGTATACCTTGAAGCTCATTCCATACATATGAAGCATACTTAGAGAATGCAGATTGACCTAACTCTGTGTGAAAAAATGGCATCTTAAGTAAGAGTATATCTTCTGATCTGGTATTGTGAGTATTTAAACAGTACTGCAACAGATTAGATATATACTATGGTAATTTACCAACTAAAGCTTTAAAAATAATGTTGTTTCCTCTTCTAACCAGTGACAAATCTTAAGGCACTATGATAAACAATATCCAATTTTTTAAAAAACATTCAGAGGTGCGTGCATATAAAGTATATCTCCGTAATCCAATACTGATAGAAGTGTACTCACAACTAAATGATTTCGAGCTGCAAAGGAGAAACACTTAAGCACAGCTACATTCAGCTATAGATTCAGCTATGTGACATTTATATATAGCAACATCATATCTATATAGCAACATTTTTTTTTTGTAATAGGCACATGCTTAATAAACACCAGCATTAGACAGCATCTCACCAAGGAAGTCAGGATGTAGGTGTAGTAGACTGACAGCATCCCCAACTCTGAGGCCTGGAAGACAAATGAGAAGAACATTAAACATTTTTTAACAATGCTAGACTAATTGTAACAGGTAAATATACTGAATCTGCATTACGACCATTGAGAAGGCAAAGGCTAGGTTCACTGCTTTGTAAAACCTGTTCAGAGATGGATGAAAGCTAACAAAAGATTGCCGCTCTGTCATTGCCATCCTATTTATCAATTCTTCTCTGTCTCCAAGGAAACCAGGCAGCAAATACAATATGTCAATCAAATGTCAGGGGTAAAAACACTTTCAACAATTATTTCTATGGAGAGAGAACTGAGTAAGAGGGACAGTTTAGAGTACAATAAATGCACAAGACGGAAAGCGATTGCGCGGTGAAGGGTGTTGGTCTTCTTTCTGGCAGAGAAATGTTAAATAATGAATTCAAAATTGTATTGATCAAAAAATAACCTGCAGTGAAATAGAATCACATTTCCTGGAACAAAAAGAACAGTAAAGTCACTTCATGATTGTTGTAAGTTTGACAAATAATTTCTCCAAAACTGCTCTTGCAGATCTTTTCATTAACCTTGAAGCCATGATCAATAATCTCTGGAGTTACAGTGCATACACAGATTTGTTTTTTAGTTATTGGCCACAGAATGGGAGTGGGAAGAGATGTGCTTGAAGCCAAAGATCTCATTCTGAAAGCAATGGAAAAAGGCTTTACCGCAAATAATCAATTCTATACGCTTGTCACGATCTGGTGTTGTTATTGTGTTGTTTTCCATGTATTTGTGTCATGCGATTTCCCATGTGTTGTGTTCCATGTGCTTGTGTTTATGTCATGTAATTCCTTTGTTAACCCTTATGTGCTGTTAGAAATGTTTTCACCCACTCTGGGGTAATTTTGAGTCTTAATTTAGCTAGCAGAATGATTTTTGGTAAAAATCTTATTTTGAGAAAATGCTTTGAATAATAATAATAATAATAATAATAATAATGATAATAATAATAATAATAATAATAATAAAAACTCAATAA
This sequence comes from Danio kyathit, assembly GCA_903798195.1. Lineage (NCBI taxonomy): Eukaryota > Metazoa > Chordata > Actinopteri > Cypriniformes > Danionidae > Danio > Danio kyathit. Next base: position 27,713,489 of record LR812533.1, on the reverse strand, counting down.
TACACTCTGTGCAAATTTTCTTTTGTTGTTAGGGATGAAAACACCCACTAAATTAAACTGCTGTAAAAATGCATCAGATAAATATTTTTTTTTTTTCAAATAATTTAGCATAAATGTTAATCAACCTCAGTCCTGATCAAAACAAAAAAAAATGTTTAGAAAATTACAGGATTTTAAATCTTTAATTGACAAATTCATAAATGATGTCACTGATTTGGTGGAAAAAAACACACACAAAATGATCTATTTTCAATTTAAAAGTAATTGTGGACTGAATTTTTTTTTACCTTTTATCAAAGTATTGGACATGTGAAATAACATTGCCTTTGATGCACTGTTTTTGATTGATTTTCATTTATTTTCTAATTTACTGTTGGAGGCTGTTTTTACCCCCATGACTTCCATTATAACCACATTTTTGCATTATAACATGAATTTTTGATTGTTGGTGGTTTTCCCTGTTGAGAAGAGGAAAAAATTGTCATTTTTACCATTTATCATCAGTTTGCACCATTAACCCTTAGCCTGTGCAAGCTTAGTTTCTGGATTTTATATGGAGTATAACAGCAAATTAAAGTGTGTCATACTTTTCTTTCTGAATCTCACATTTCTGACTTAACAATTCACCATTTATTTTATTTATGTATTTATTTAACGAAATGGGGACAGCTGTGGCCTAAGGATTAGAGCAGGGGTGCTCAAAGCTTTTCATATGAAGGGCCAAAAACCAAATATCATTGAGAGACGTGGCTCTAAAGTTTAAAAATAATTCAAAAACATTACTTTAACATCGTATTAACTACTGCTGTGTAATTTAAAATAATAACTTATTACAATAAAAAACATCTATAACCCAGTTAAGTTCTATGCTGAATACACTACTCAAGCAAAATCTGCCGTTGCCTTCATTTGCTCACTGATGTGTCTGCATTGTCCTCTATCCGTCAGGTGACAATACGTAAATTTAAAAAATAAAAATAAAAATCTGATTTATTTACAACAGCTTAGCAATAAAACAACCAAACAACAAAAAAAGGTTACATTAAATTAGAAATTAAAGTCTCTAAACCACCCTCCCTCTCTTAATTCTCCCTCTTTTCTCAGATAGGATCAGAAGTTACAATGGGCAAACTTTGCCTCGCAGGCCCTAGTTTGGCCATCTCTGCACTCTCAGAAACAAAGGTACGCAAGCTGGCACTGCGGTGGTACTTTTTCAAAATGTACAAATTTGTACCTTAAAGATCCATATTAATACATTAAGCATACACATTAGTTCTTAAAAGGTATAAAAGTGCTCCTCCTAAAGCCTTTAGGTACTAATGTATGCTTTTGAGGTACCAATATGGACCCTTTAAGTACAAATGTGTACCTTTTGAAAAGGTACCACACCAGTGACAGCTCACAAACCTTTATTTCTGAGAGTGTGGATTAGAGATTAGAGGATGGACTTGTGAGCAGAAGTTCGCAATACCAGGGCTGAGGTGAGTACATTTAACATAACATTGAACCCCCAACTGGCTGCCAACTGCTCTGGGTATGTGTTCACTGCTGTGTGTGTGTGTGTACTTGGATGGGTTAAATGCTCAAATTCAGAGTATGAGTATAAGACTTTACTATTACTTCCTTTTAACTCAATTAACAATTTAACTCAATTTAACAATTCTTATAAAACAATTATAGCAAAATATAGCAGTCGACGGGCAAATTAAAAAAAAAAAAATACAATAACATTTTTAAACATATTGACCCCAAACTTTCAAACAATAGCATACACAGCTTCCGCAAGCCTGATTAATCGACAAGTCATTCAGGCACCCCCCGCTGAACAGTTTTTCTCTTTAACAATAAGCACTTTTGCTCATCCCTACTTCACATTGTGCCCTCCACACTTTTTGTCGGAGCATTATTAATGGTACAGCCCCAACGTTGTGTTCTTTCCGACCTGCACGACATCTACAACTAACGTGTAACTAATTTGTAGACACCTCAGATCTGCTGACGGTTGCGGAAGTACCAAATCTGAACTTCCCAAACTCCAGGCATTGTTCCTGTACATTTTCAAGTAGAAAGTCATGCTAACACAGCACTCCTGAGCACCTGGTTGCCTTTCTATTCCAAACAGCATCTGTATTATGGCACTTTTACTCCACACCAAGAGTCTCATAATGCTCATCTGCATTTCATTTGACCGGTATTCAAAAGAGAGCGAAAGAGAGAGAGAAAATGGACCACAGGAGTGGAGAGTTTTTCCAGGTTATGATAATTTTGTCCTTGCGTAAAGTATTTTATAATGAAAGATTTTCTCTGCAATTGCCCATGTAATTGAATTCTGTAACTCTAGCTGGTGTGCGAGCCGTGCTGTGAACATTGGCAAACAGCTCTTGCATGCTTGCCCTACACTCGCTCCTCGCAAGCTGAACCAGAGCCAACTTTTCACCGCTCTGCCGCATATTCGCTCCAGATACATTCAGAGAAAGAGAGAGAGAGAGACAGACATGAAGTGAAAAATATGAGTGGATGAAACGAAGACAGCGAGACATACTGAAAAAGAGGGGAGAGAAATGGGTTGAAGAGGGTACGGAAAACATAGTAAGTGTGACAAACTGACAAGGAAGCTGCTGTGAACTGTGCAACCCATCGCCGTAACAGTGGTGCTTCTCGTCAATGAGTCTCCATAGCAACAGGGAAATCCAAAGGGAAAGACCTGTGATGGTCATCGGACGCTTTGATTAAAGAGCAATGGAGTGAGTGTGGAGGGAGAAGCATCAGCTAAAATGTCTGAATACAAGAGATGAGCAAAGAAAAATCGAGATAAATTCTGACGAGACAAGACAAGAAGAGAGGTGTCAAAATAAAATAAGATGCCAATAATAGATCTAAATAGAGTAAATACTACTTGACGTATGAGTAAAAGTAGCCCTTATAAAAGTACCCAAGAGTAGAGAGTAATGAGTATTTGAAAAATGTTCCACCATATAACCTGCAAATTAAAAACCTACTATACATCAGTGTCATTTTCTTTTAAGGCTGTATTTAAGTGCCAGTTTAATTATTTGGCATTCATGGACTATAAATGTAAAATGTGAGGTAATTTAATGTGAGAACACATTACACAAATATTTGCACCTTTACTAAGCTGGCAGAAAGGAGGTTGGTGCTTTTACATGCAGAGCAAAATCTGTGTAAAATCTAGAAAGCGTGAAAAATTAGCTGTGAGAATATGTTCATATGCACATTGATTCCTGAGTAAAAAGCTACAAGGATCCAGCAGTTGGCGCCACAAACCAGGCTCATGCAGCACTGATAGAATACATGCAAACAGTTTCATTGCGTGTAATGTCTCTGCATTTTTTTTAACGTTCTTTTAATGTTTCCATGTTGTACATATTTGTTGCATTTCTAAAGTGTCTATGGGCTCTATCATACACCCGGTGCAAAAAGGCGCAAAATGTGTTTCCACGACGTGTTGCTATTTTCAGACCAGCGCAACCCTAATTTTCCCGTTTTCTGCCACGCTGTTTAAATAGCAAATCCTTTTGCGCCACTTTGTGGACTCATGGGTGTTCATGTCTAGAAAAGAGGTGTGTTAAGATGCATCGTTGGCACATTGCTTTTTTGAGGAACTGACTGGTTAATAGACCAGCTGAGAGCAGGTCTAAAGTCCAGTGCAGAGTGCATTAGTTGTGCGCCTCACTTACACATTGCTTAAAACACACATGATGTACAGCAATATGCAAATATCTTTACAAATAAAAAAGAATTAAAGGATTAAAATATTTCAAAAAAAATATTACTTTCTACATAAATATAAAAACCACTGCCTTCATGCCTTCTTCATCTTGGGGGGCTTTTTGCTTTGGTATAATGTTATTATTAGTAGTAGTAGTATTTATTAAATGCATATTTATATTTGTTTTAATAAAAACAAGCTTAGATTTGTCCACCTGTCAGGTTTTGGACCATATACGGCATAGCATGTGTATTTGGATATAACTTGACCACACATCGTTATTATTGTTCATTTATTCGTTTGCTGAAAATTTGAAACAAATATTTGCACTTAACAAACTAAATTAATTATGTAGGCTAATGGATGTCTGTGCATACAACACATTTCCTTATCCACGAAAGAGAGAAAGTGAAAGTGAAAGTAAAGGCCGATTGGAGGAGGCTAATTCTCTCATTCTCGCGTTGCAGATGGTCTGTTTGACTGTTTTGTCGCTAGTGAAGCATTCAGTTTTTCCACTTACAAAGTCCGCCATGTAAATATTAAATGCGCCATGGAGCGACGCAACTGACTCTTAAAGGAAATGGGAGATGAGACTCTGATTGGTTTATGCTCAAAACACACCCATAACTCATTAAGAGAATAAGCTCAACCCTGTTAGACCATGCGCTGCAGCGCAGAGCTCATTTTTCCGTCCTTAAAATAGTAAAAGTAGATTCGGATACGCCTTTAATGCTTTTGCGCCCTGTGCTTCAAACTTTTTCTATGTGTGATTGGATGGGAAATAAGGAACTGATTATTTATTTAGCCTAAAAAAAAATAAATAAAATGAGGTGGCGCAGTGGGTAGCGCTGTCACCTCACAGCAAGAAGGTCGCTGGTTCGAGCCTCAGGTGGGTAAGTTGGCATTTCTGTGTGGAGTTTGCATGTTCTCACCGTGTTCACATGGGTTTCCTCCAGGTACTCCGGTTTCCCCCACAAGTCCAAAGACATGCACTATAAGTGAACTGGATGAACTAAATTGTCTGTAATGTATGTGTGTGAATGAGAGTGTATGGTGTTTCCTAGTGATGGGTTGTAGCTGGAAGGGCATCCGCTGCGTAAAACATATGCTGGATAAGTTGGTGGTTCATTCCGCTGTGGCGACCCTTGATTAATAAAGGAACTAAGCCGAAAATGAATGAATGAATGAATGAAAAAAAAACATAGAAAGTATTGATTGAATGTTGAAAAAAAATAGTGCAGTAAAAGAACAGATGCAGGACTAAAAAACGTACTACTAATAACAACTTAGTACAATTGCTGTGAAAAATGAACAATCAAGATGTTGAGATATACGATGCAATCTAAAAATGCATTGGTGATGTAAATGACATGAATCACAATATACAGCTAGTTTTATCCAATACTTAGCTTACTGTATTTATATGGTAATTCACAAAAAAAGTCACTATTTCCGTGACCTGATATTTTTGTATGAGGCTATAAGGCTTTTGTTTGTATTCCGAACAGTTTTTATTGCATTATTTTTTAATGCATTGATGTCAAAAACGTATTATAAATAGAATAAATCAAGTGGTCTAATCCAGTGTTTCTCAACCACGTTCCTGGAGGACCACCAGCACTGCATGTTTTGTATACATCCATTGTATACACCCATGTCTTTTACACCTATTACAGGTCTTTCAGTCTCTTCTAATGAGCTGATGATCTGAATCAAGTGTGTTTGGTTAAGGAGACAAGGAAAATATGCTGAGCTGGTGGTCCTCCAGGAATGTGGTTGAGAACTCAAAACAAAATCCAAGTGTTCTAAATGGAGACAATGGATATATTTAAAAAAACAAATACTGTGACAAATATAGATGTTCAAATGCATGTGAGGAATGTAAATGAGAAGAAATGGAGACAGAAATCAAATTTCTGGGCAAAGAATGCCTTTAAATTTTTTTTTGATGCTTTGTGGTTAGAACTATATCAATTGTATTGTTTAAGTCAAGCACAAATGTGGAGAATCACTGGTCAAATTTTCATTTGATCATTGAATAGTCATTTGAATAGTATGTTTATTATAATATTTTAGATAGTTCCTTCTTATCATGTAAGTGCATCAGCTTGTCTGTACAATATCCCACACATCCCAACATTGAAAAAAATATATGACAAAATTCATGACAATAAATGTTTTCTAATAATCAGGTTTCAACTAAATGTTTTAGTTATACAAAGTTTAACATGGCGGCACAGTGGTTAGCACTGTCGCCATCACAGTTTGCATGTTCTCCCTGTGTTTGCATGGGATCCTTTGGGTGTTCTGGTTTCCCCCACAGTCCAAAAACATGGCGAATTGAATAAACTAAGTGTACACTCAAAATAATATTTATTTTTGGTTGTTCAAACTACTTATTTAAAATGACCTGAAACAACACAATTCTTGAGGTTTCATTGGGTCAACTTAATTTTTTTTACGTTCAATCCACATACATTTAATCAGTTTGTGTTGGGTCAACATTAATGAATTGTGTGGAACCCTGCATGTTTTACAGTGTATGAGTGTGTGTGAATAAGTGTGTACAGGTGTTTCCCAGTAATGGGTTGTGGCTGGAAGGGCATTCACTGCCTAAAACATATGCCATAATAGTTGGCGGTTCATTCCGTTGTGACGACCCCTGATAAATAAGGCCGAAGCCGAAGGAAAAAGAATGAATGAAGTTTAACATAGTATTTTAGTCAGTTTGACTGATGTAATTTAAGATTACTAAAAAGGGGTATTCAACCAAAAATTGAGGCAGCAAGAACTTTTTACAGTGCAAAATCTATACGTAAACAACAACTGAAAGCAGTGGAACAGAACTCAAAATGCTTAAACTTTTTCTTTTTCTGTCCACTTCCTCTCCATTGATCACCCTTACTCTCTTTTCACTGGTTCCTGTAATCAGCCTCTCCTACAGGGCCATTAATTTCTCTTTCCTGAAAATAATGATTCATGTTTAATTATGGCTCATCCACACACCGCAGAGTTTGTGTATGTGTGTGTTTAGTCAGTCTTGAGGTGACATCCGTGTATGTTCCTATTCATCTGCAGTGAATGTGTCAAAAAGAAAGATTTATTTATTATAGTTCTTTGTCAACAGCATTACAAATAAAGAACAGCACTGACAGAGTTCAAGCGTGGGATGAATATAACACAGAATTCTTAGCTTTAAAAGGCAAATGGGCAAAAATAGGTCCCAAAAATAACACTACAATGAACCTATGGAACATTTACTTACAATGTCTAATGGCATCATTATATTCTTCCGTCTTTATGAGCCATTGTTAATGTTATTTTAAAGCTCAAGGTCATGGTCATTGGCATCCCCATCTATCTCATGCAAATAGTCTTGAAAAGTATTTTCAGCTTGTAATAACATAATAATGGCCTTTATGTGCTCTTATAGTTTTGCAAACTCGTCATATAAGACTGGGTACCAAACAGAATTTGTCACATCACATTTACATTAGACTCTTCTATTGAGTAAAATTAAGCTTTGAATGTCTGTCATCATATTTCATGATGTCATTACCCTGCATATATATAATGTCATATCAGGGTTCCTGCAGGTTACATCAATTCAGATTTAAGACTTTTTAAGACCATTAAGAATAAAATTTTAAACTTATTCAGGGTTAAGATTTTTTTTCAGATGGCCTTGTATTGTCGTGTAATTGTTTTTAGTTTTTTCCTGACTAGTGAATTTAATTTGTGGAATTAACTGTAAAAATATCTAACAGCTGTTGTGAATCTCTTTGCAATAAAAAAAAACGTAAGCATAAAAAATAAGGTTTGGTTATTGGTTATTGGACGATTGATGGCCCAAATGAATATAGCTTTACTGTACTTGGACAAAGCAAAATGAAGACCTTTTTAAAATGGTTTAAGACCTAAAACACAATATTTTAGTGAATTTAAGAATTAAAGAAATTAAAGAAATTTTTTAAAGAAATTAAAAAAAATTGTTTTTAAATTTAAGACATTTAAAGACTTTTTAAGACCCAGCGGACACCCTGTCATATAGCCAATAATTGTGTGCAATTTAATACACTGGCCATGAAAGTGTGCACATCACTTTGTCCAGTAAGATGAGAAAATGCTTGTTTAAAAAGTTGGAAAGAGATGTTTGAAGAAAAGTTATGTTTTTGCTATCAGAAAATTGGTTTTGTTAGCAGAAGGTTGCTAGGCATCACAAGCATGCATATTTAAAGGCTGTGCCGAACAAAGTAACAAATGCTGAAATGCTAAAAAAGTAGCAAAAGCTGAAATGCATGTTGTCAATTTGATCTCCATCAGATTGTCCTTGAATGTCCATTCAAGGTAGAAATACTCTATTTTGTTTTGTAATTTGAACAAAAACATTAATTATATCTTTTATAAAAAAAATATTATCAAAACACATTTATCAAAATAACACATTTAGGAAAACTATTTATTTATATGGGTTTCATTTTAACAGTTATGAAATTACAAATGTAAAAATGTTAAAAATCATAAAAATTGTTAAACACTTAAAAGGGTTTTGCATACACACTTCATTTAAGCTTTCGGTCATTCTGATCAAATATGCTACCTCATCAGATCCTCATTGCCAAGTGTGTCATTCTCAAACCCAGTTCAAACACCACTTAAACAGACTCATATTCTAGAGAAGTCTCATTATCCAGCAGTACACACTGTGCATCTACATTTGTGTCATTTAAAGACATCTCATGTAGCTTGAAATGTAATCCAGCTCGTATAGAATATATCGTTCTATTCATGTTATTTTTAAATATTCTTGTAGTGATTTTAGCCATTTTCTGTTCATTTATAATACATTTTAACATCAAAGTTTGGGTAATCATGATTTCATTATAATAATGTTTCCACACAATTTCATGCACCAACTTGTATGAACAGTGTTTTTTTAACACTGGTCAATTTTGAGAGCCAGATGTACACATACAGTATACATTTGTTTTATTCAAAGAAATATCATATAGCTTGAGATATAATTCCCCTCATATATAAAAGATCATTCTATTCATTTTATGTTGAAATATTATTGTTTATATGTGCTTGAAATGTAATCCAGCTCATATAGAATATTTCATTCTATTCATGTTATTTTTAAATATACTTGTAGGGATTTTAGCCACTTTCTGTTTATTTTTTAATACATTTTAATATGAACGTTTGAAGAATAATGAGTAAATATTAGTACAAAATGTCATGCGAAAATTTGTATGAACATAGATTTTTTTTAAACACTGGTAAGTTTTGAGATTTTGGGCTTTGTTGTGCTACATCGGTCCAGAATTGTGAGAGGGAAAATGTGTTAAAAAATATTATTAATGCAGTTTATCTATTTGCGTATATACTGTATATGTAAAAACTGTTCTCTGTTTTTTTTTCCCTTCATGCAGTATTTTATCTTTGTTTGTGCCGAATTTCATCTGAACTAATATCACACCAGCGTATTGTTTTATTTTACTTTGAATATATCAAAAAGATTAGGGTTACTATTAGTACAATATATCAACACATCCAAAGTTTTTGTCAGTCGAGTATCAGTTATCTTTTGTACACTGTTCACTTAAGTCTTTCTTAGTCAGCATTTTGTGTTGTGTTTTGTTAAAATCACCAAAACCAGTGTTTAAATGTTTAATTAATCTAAACAAAAATATTTTATATATAATATTCCAATGTTTTAATGTTCAATATTCAGTTGACGTCACAATTATTAGCCTATTCTATTTATATTTACTATTCTATTCATTTCCCAAACAATGATTAACAGAGCAAGGAAGCTTTCACAGTATTTCCTATAATATTTTTTCTTCTGGAAAAAGTCTGACTTGTTTTATTTCGGCTAGAATAAAAGCAGTTTATGTTTTTTAAGAACCATTTTAAGGTCAATATTATTAGCAATGTTTTTTTTGATTGTCTACAGAAGTATTTTGTTTAGAAATGTGTTAAAAAAAAAACTTCTTTCCGTACAGAAATTAAAAAATAAATTTATATATATATATATATATATATATATATATATATATATATATATATATATATATATATATATATATATATATATATATATATATATATATATATATAGGAGGGCTAATAATTCAGGAGGGCTAATAATTTTGACTTCAGCTGTATATTCGACTGCACCTCATTTGCGAAACAAATAATAATTACCTTTCAAAATTTTATTAAATTACTATAATTGTTGTAATTAATATGATGTTGTTTTATAGGAACATTAAGACAAAAATAAATCCGACACATACCCTTTCCAAAATAACATGAGACATGGTGGCGTTGGCATCCACTATTATGGTGGCAGTCTTGTCATCGCGGATCTCCTTGAGAAGCGGGGTGGGATCCTGGCTGTCATCCAGCATGCGAACGGAAAGGGTTTCCTTCGAGATGAGAAACTGTCGCAGTAACACCTCCAGGTTTAATAGGCCTGTTGAAAAGGGGCACACAAAACACTTCAGCGGCCTCACAACAAGAAACATGCCCTCCCTCTCTTTCACACCAATTGTTATTCCATGGGATCATCCTTTCTTAAACAACAGGAGTCAATTTCCTGTACATGTGAACATTGTGCCTTTCTATTTGTCCTACAAAATGATGCTAACTTATCTGCTAATATTTTTAATTGATTTTAAAAACAAAAAACACGCTTTTTTTCTGTACTGTATGCAACTAATTTAATTAGCAAAATCATAATCACCCAAGTGTTTAATCTCGGTTCCTTTGGCAATTATGAGACCCAGGAGAAAACAGGACTTGTGAAATGATCTGACTCTTTTAAATATGAAAGGCTTTAGCTGCTGACTTCACATATAAAGCAGCTGATGCCATTGCTCACATCTGTCATCATCATTTTTCACAGAGTTACTCAGCATATATTTGATTAACCATAAGCATTCAGTTTCTGTCTCTCGCTCGCTGCACGTCGCATGCAATTTGACAATTAGTGCACTACATTAAGCCGCTATAGCATTGCTAGCTAACAGGATCCTTTACTTGTGGGAACTGCAAAACAAGCTATCTGAATTTTTAGCTACACTGTAAAAAATTCTATGATCAATTAGTCATGACACCATATGTTTTAGGTCATTGTAACTTATTTAACTAAGTTAATCCTGTTCTAAGTTAATTTTATAAGTTATGCAAGCTGTTTTAAATCCTTTAACATAATATAAGTTCAATGGACTTACAGTACAGTGTATCCGGAAAGTATTCATAGCGCTTCACTTTTTCCACTTTTCTTTATGTTACAGCCTTATTCCAAAATGGATAAAATTCATTATTTCCTCAAAATTCTACACACAATACCCCATAATGACAATGTGAAATGATTTTTTGTAATTGTTGCAAATTAATAAAAATAAAAAACCTGAAAAGTCACATGTACATAAGTATTCACAGCCTTTGCCGTGAAGCTCTAAATTGAGCTCAGGTACATTCTGTTTCCACTGATCATTCTTGAGATATTTCAGCAGCTTAATTGGAGTTCACCTGTGGTAAATTCAGCTGATTGGACATGATTTGAAAATGCATGCACCTGTCTATATAAGGTCCCAGGGTTGACAGTGCATGTCAAAGCACAAACCAAGCATGAAGACAAAGGATTGTCTCGAGGCACAAGGCTGTGGAAGGTTTAAACATTTCTGCTGCTCTGAGAGTTCCAATGAGCACAGTGGCCTCCATTATCCGTAAGTGGAAGATGTTTGGAACCACCAGGACTCTTCCTAGAGCTGGCCGGCCATCTAAGTTGAGTGATCGAGAGAGAAGGGCCTTAGTCAGGGATGTGATCAATAACCAGATGTTTACTCTGTCTGAGCTCCAGCGTTCTTCTGTGGAGAAAGGAGAACCTTACAGAAGGACAACCATCTGTGCAGCAATCCACCAATCAGGCCTGTATGGTAGAGTAGCCAGGTGAAAGTCCCCAGCCTGGAATTTGCCAAAAGGCATCTAAAAGACTCTCAGACCATAAGAAACAAAAATCTCTGGTCTGATGAGACTAAATTGAAAAAAGGGAAGCGCTATGAATACTTCCGGATGCACTGTAAGTGTAAACTTTGACTGTTTAGCACTGTTTAGCACTTTTTAAAAATTATTTTGAATAATTTGTCGATTTAAATATTAATAAAAATAAAGTAAAAACAATATTATTAAGAGTCTGACATTTCAAATGTAACAGTAAAATGTGTATAATAGAAATGGACGTTTAATATTCTTTAAATGTTTATCCCTACTCTGCATTTTTTTAATTAGTTTAAATAATTTGATTATGGGATATTCTACTAGAAACATTTGTTTTCACTAATAAAAAATGTGACAGGGCCTGACTTCAGCTTGTCGTCCTCAAAAAAAATCATACAAAAACAAGCATATAATCATACAATTCAATGATAGAACGCATCCTTGTTCACTGTCAGTGTCATGATCACCAGCAATCACTTCTTGGAAGATCGCTGGTGAACTACAAACTCATCCATGAACTACAAATCCCTGCATGCCGTTACACACACTGGTCACCATTCTCCACTGATCACACATGTACAGCTGACTCTCGTTATTATTGACTATCCGGACTATATATACACTCTACACACATTAGTCTGCAGTGAGTGTTTTTGTTTCCTGTCACTGTGTTTTTGCCTTAGTCTAAAGGCCAGTTCGTACTGTCACGGTTTCAGGAAGAAAAAGGATGGGGAAAAGGAGCGAGGACTCAAATGCAGTAACTCATGGGTTTATTTAAATATAAAATAAAATAAATAGCAACCCTAAGGGGAAAAACATTAACAAAACAAACAAACTGGTCTGACAAGGAAAAGCAGGGCTGGAGAGAGCTGGACAGGACAGGACAGGACAGGACAGGACAGGTTTTTTCTTCTAAAGGTTTTAGCATGACAAAACTATTAAAGCTGTAGGTTCAACTGGACTGAGGACAAGGACAATAACAGGGTTTGTACATGTGTAAAGTGTTTTTAATAGAGAAAAATAATCTGAGAACAAAATGAATGACATATTCCTTTACAAACAACTCACAGAAATCAACCATCAGTCCATTTTAGAAATGTTTGGGATGAAATATTTTTTATTCACTGTGTTTATGTTTTCATTTCAGGGACAGATAATGTAAGTTTCTTGTAGAATGTCCCTTATAGCAAGCAATAATTACCAGGTATGTTGTGTTGTAAAGATTAAACTTTATTAGTTAAAATAAATGAAATTAAATCAAACCTGTGTGCAATATTGCAATAAAAACAATTTATTAAATAGCAAATGCAAATTGCAAAAACACTACATTTAATTTACATTCAGTTTTACTAACATTAAAATACATTTAATGCATAATAATTGTTTGTCAGTACATTGAGCAATGCACTTTAACCGAATTTTAAAGAAAATAATAGCAATTATGAAAGCCTTTAAGGGTAACACTTTATAATAACTACACACTATTAACCATTTATTAAGCATTAGCAAATAGTGAATTCATTATCTGTTAAGCACTAACTCTACATTAATAAGCATTAGTAAGCAGTTTATAACTGCAGCTACAATTGCTGTATTCTTGACTTACAACCACATTTATAATGTGCTTAATAGCTGTACTTTCATACTTTACTAATGATTTATTTTTCATTACTAAATTAAGTACTGCATTATTTACAAACCAGTTATTTAAGCATTGTTAGTTGTTTTTTAAGATCATTCAGAATGAGTTAGTAAATGATTAATAAACTATTAAAAAATACATTCATAATTCTTATTATTCGGCCATATACTAATAGTTAATTTATATGTTAATAAATGCTTTATTAACTCAACTTCATCCAGTTTTGTGACCAAATCTAAAGTGAGGACTATTTATGCTTTATAAATGCTTTATAAATGACAATTAAAGGCTCAGTTACATTCTAAACAGGAAAAAAGAACATAAACGACATTATTCATTCCTATTCGTTTAAAGATATACAAATCAAACCGTATCAAATGAAAAATAAATCTTTGCAAGCTTATCTAAAATAAAATTACTGTACAGTTTAAACATTGCATCCTATTATATTGTTAAATTATTATATTGTTGTTTATCCAATTTTGTTGTATTTTGACACTTCTGTTATTCAGCAATGTTTAAACTTTACAGTAATTTTACTTTTTAGATAAGATTGTAAAGATTATTGTTCATTTGATACTGAGCCTTTATATGTAATTTATAAGGTATTTATAAAGCATAAATACTCCTCACTTTAGATTAGGTCACAAAACTGGATGAAGTTGAGTTAATAAATCATTTATTAACATACATAGTAACCATTACTATATGCCTGAATAATAAGATATATAAACGTTGATTTCAATAGTTTATTAATCATTTACTAACTCATTCTGAATGATCTTAAAAACCACCAACTACTCTTAAATACAAATGGTTTGTAAATAATGCAGTACTTAATTTAGTAATGAAAAATAAATCATTAGTAAAGTATGAAAGTACAGCTATTAAGCACATTATAAATGTGGTTGTAAGTCAAGAATACAGCATTTGTAGCTGCAGTTATAAACTGCTTACTAACGCTTATTAATGTAAAGTTAACGCTTAACAAATAATGAATTCACTAGATGCTAATGCTTAGTAAATGATTCATAGTGTGTAGTTATTATAAAGTGTTACCCATTTAAGTACTGTATATGTAATATTAATATTAATTTGATCATATGTTTAATATATTTTAATATGGCATTTCATATCAATTCTGATGCATTAAAAACAAATTAAATATGCATAATATACTTCTGTTAAATTCGCATTTAATTCACACAAGTGTGTTCTTTTAATGTATATTATGCATAATGCATGCATATATAAATAATGCATAAGTAGTAAGTACAGTTTCTAAAAGGAAACTAAAGAGCACATCTTTTTCGCACTGGCTTTGAATTAGGGAGGATTGGCTACCTGGGCAAACAGTGCAAATGCGCAGCTGGTAAATGAGCAGATGAAAGTGTGGGGTTAAGCAAGCACAGTGGGTAAGGTGTTAAAGAGAAGGTTCTAGCATTGGCAAGAGAAAAGCACAAAGCCGCTTCCCACACAGAGACTGTGATAAAGGCTTAGTCTCTATTCACTCTGAGCAGCCAGTCATTTCCTCAGCTATCACTTTCCACTGGGCTTTAACAATGCGCCAAGTTCATTTATCATTAAAGCACACACACACAACATGGACATATGCTAGAGCTGAAAACACACACATGCTAAAAAGCTCAGTGGAACACAATGCAAACAAAGCAGAAGACTCTTAACAGAAGAACACACATACTATACTGTATGTACATACTTGACCGACTGGATTCACTACAAGGCTTAATATGATTATGATATGACATGATGTTAGCTGTTTTGCTTAAGTAAGAAAGTAACACTTTATTGGGATGGCCCTATTAGACAATTTAATGACTATACTGTAAATACTGTGTGATACAAGCACCTCTCATGATTATTTGTCTTTTTATAATTTCACTTATTACATCCCTCATTTGTTTGTTAATTTGGATAAAAATTAATATATGTAATTGTACATCAGTCACTGATTTGAATTATAAGCCTTAGAGGCTATAGGTTTACATAATTATAAGGTCAATTTTGCTTTATAATATACACTCACCGGCCACTTTATTAGGTACACCTTATTAGTACAGGGTTGGCCCACTTTTGACTTCAGAACTGCCTTAATCCTTTGTGGCATACACTCAGCAACGTACTGGAAATATTTCTCAGTGATTTTGGTCCATATTGGCATGATAGCATCACACAGTTGCTGCAGATTTGTCAGCCATCCATGATGTGAAATCTCCCGTTCCAGCACATCCCAAAAGTGCTCTATTGGATTGAGTTCTGGTAACTGTGGAGGCCATTTGAGTACAGTGCACTCAGTGTCATGTTCAAGAACCAGTCTGAGATAATTGCGCTTTATGATATGGCGCGTTATCCTGCTGGAAGTAGCCATCAGAATATGGGTACACTGTATTCATAAAGGGATGGACATGGTCAGCAACAATACTCAGGTAGGCTGTGGCATTGACACGATGCTCAATTGGTACTATTGGACCCAAAGTGTGCCAAGAAAATATCCCCCACACCATTACACCACCACCACCAGCCAGAACCGTTGATACAAGGCAAGATAGAGTCATGCTTTCATGTTGTTGGTGCCAAATTTTGACCCTACCATCCGAATGTCGCAACAGAAATCAAGACCAGGTAACAATTTTCCAATCTTCTATTGTCCAACTTTGTTGAGCGAACTGAAGCCTCAGTTTTCTGTTCTTAGCTGACAGGAGTGGCACCTGGTGTGGTTTCTGCTGCTGTAGCCCATCCATTTCAAGGTTGGACGTGCGTTTAGAGATGCTCTTCTGAATACCTCGGTTGTAACGAGTGGTTATTTGAGTTACTGTTGCCTTTCTATCAGCTCGGCCATGTGATTGGCTGATTAGAAATTTGGGTTACTGAGCAATTGGACAGGTGTGCCTAACAAAGTGGCCGGTGAGTGTACAGTGCAGCATTATCTCTTATCTTATTTCTCTGAAATGGTTCATTCAAAGATTCAGTCTCTCCTCCTTTCCAAAAGCGAGCCTATTATGCTCCTAATGGTCAGTCCTTGTAACATTGTAATATTACAATGTCATGTTTTTTTGCTGTGTATTTTTTACATTTTACTTTGTGTGTTGTCGCATGTGTTGTTGTGTGTTGTTTGTTTAGTAGTGATAATTCTCTGTAAACCAATAGTGTTAAGCAGCGATTCTAGCTCCCTTCTGATACCATATTTTTGAGTCTCAAAAAAGTGGTAGGGTACAATTTGCTATTTTGGTACTTCTGACATTAGAAATGGAAATAAATGCATAATGTACTGAACTGCTCAGTAGACAGAGAGAAAATCTGTAACCAGAATATACTGTATATGTTTTTTGTAAAGACAAATGTCAAAGAGATATACTTTAATTTCTTGTGCATTTCTAAATTAATAGGCTGCATTTTTTCAGACTAGAAACATTTTCAACCTTTCTTAGGTATATGCTGTCAATGTAGACTAGCATTGGAATATTTAGTGGTTTTAAGAGTGTTTGAAGAGTCATGATTCATTATGTTGCCGGTAGTCTAAGTGTTTTTTCTATTTTTTTCAAAACAAGCAAGTTGAAGAGTTCGATAAACCTTTTATATCAGTTCCTGCTAAAAAGAGTTTTAATCAGATCTCATTCTGCCTGAGGCCAGACAACTATTCCTGTGCTCTTTTCTTCTCATTAGTCAGAAAAAAAGAGAAAGCTGAAGGGGTGTGAGCCCAGTAAAAAAAAAAAACCTTTTGTCTTCCTCCTTTAACAACGCATGTCAGAATCCCATTACGCTCCTTATCACATTAAATTAATGTCTTCCAGCACAAAGAAGAGAAGTTCAGAAATAAACACAGCCAGACAAAAGAGAGTTTCCAATGTCCTGCTTCATATCAAGTGCCCTTTTCTAGAAAGGCGACCCTTTCTTTGTGACTTCCTCGACTTCAACTTTTCATTTCAGGGGCTAAAAGGTTTTTCCTTTTTGTTCGATTCTACAATACCATCCTTATTTTATCTACACATTCATCATATTCTTCTTGAAGAGGCAGGAGGATTAAATCATCCCACTTCACCCACGTTTCAGTTCTCATCTCTCTATGGGACGTAGGCTGAAGTCTTTCACTTAATCATCTTTAATTACAGATCACTTCAAAGCAGTGAAAAGAATGTCGGGCAAACACGTAGTACAATATTTCGGTTTCTAGCAAAGAAGCGCAGGAAACCTGACAGGTGGGGAAACCTCTTTGAAGTGTGTGTATTTGGCTCACTGTGTTCAATGCGGGCACCAAAGCTCAGTTGCTTTCAATTAAATCCATGAGCTCCTTTGGTTCAAGAGGACAAACTTGAAAGAGATTGTAGCGCTCACCCGGCTGACCTCGTTCAAAATAATTTGGGTAATACCTGACGAACTCAGAGCCTGGGTGCACTTGTGGGTCTCCTGACTGGATAGTAGAGGTCGGCTAATTTTGTTCACTAATGAGACCTTAATGCACCCCACTACACGGTACAGCCCTTGGCAATGAGATGAAGCCTTGCATCTAACACAGAAGAGATTGATGCTGTAATTACGAGCAAAACTATTTCCCCCTTCATGTCAATGGCAAAACTGATCAGTTATTATTTATCTCAAAGATAAAAGCAAATAGTTAGCATCCCCATTCATCCCAATGGAAAAGAAAAGGTTACCATTTCCATTCATTTCAGTGGTAATAGCCATTCATTATCATTTCTATTCACTTCAATTAATAAAATATATAGGTTTAAACATTTAATCAAATCTCAGTGGTCAAGCATATCAGTTGAATTTTAATTAATTTCAATGGCAAATGTTATTGGTTAGCATTTTGATTAATTTCAGTGATACAAGCTATTGGTTAACAGGCATTTCCATTCATCTCAGTTGCTGAATTTGCCATTTTGTACTTGCATTCATTAATCTCAATGGTAAATGTTAATAATTTGCATTTCTATTACTTTAAATGGTAATGACTATTGCTTGACATGCAGTTCAATTAATTTTAGTGGCTAAATCAATTGTTTTGTGCTTCCATTCATTTATCATATAATGGTAGAAATTGGTTAGCGTATTATTCATTTGAGTGGTAAAGGCATTTCCATTCATTTCAATGAATTCAAGGCAAATACTATCATTCTGCAATTCCATTTCACATCAATGGCAAAATGGGTTTGGTATCAATCAATCAATCAATCAATCAATCAATCAATCAATCAATCAATCAATCAATCAATCAATCAATCAATCAATCAATCAATCAATCAATCAATCAATCAATCAATCAATCAATCAATCAATGTATTTCTTCATGAAAAATGCATTTATTTTAATGAAAAAAGAGCAATTATATTTATATTCATCTCAATAGTTAAAGTGATATGTTTCATTCATCTCACTGACAAATGTACTTAGGATTTCTATTATTTTCAATCGTAAAAGCCATTGGTTAGCAATTCCAATGATCACAATAGCGAAATTTATTAATTAGCAACTATTGGCACGTTAGTCCCCTGAGCCAATAAAAATACACAGCATAACAACTCTTGTGGAAACACTTGAACCAATAAAAAACACAAAACCTTCACCAGAGATTATTCTGTGGCACACTACTTTGCATGGACATCCACCAAAGAAAGACGATTGACATTGGTATAATTAGGCTAGTTTCAGGTCTCTTGACCCCACTGAGGGCATTTTCAGATTTGCAGAGGTCTCGAGACATCTTTCTGAAAGTTGGACTTTCATGGTTAAAATCCCCGGTTGATTTTGTTCCAAACCTGTGCCCTCTTTCTTTCCAGATTCTTCTCAACTCTCCTGTCAAATTAATTCAAAAAGCCTTTAATATTAGGCAATTACATTTCCAATTATGCATTTGGCAGACTGACATTTCATTCAAGCTATACATTTTATCAGTTAAATTCAAAAGAGGGTCCATTTCAAAGAAAATTGAAAGACAACTATTCTAACAAGGTCATACTGTCAAACGAAGCCACAGCTCTGCATGCTAATTAGAACAAATTCAGAAATCAAAAATAAATGTATTATGTATATATACAGTAGAGATCAAAACTAGAAAACAACCTGCAATTTTCAAAACTTAAAGCTCACAGCTTAGTCCAATTTCATGTTACATTATCAAGCATTGTATGTTACATATATTCTAAAACACAGTAACAGTTTTCGTTCATTCATTTTCTTTTCGGCTTAGCCCCTTTAATAATCAGGGGTCGCCACAGCAACCCAACGTCACAGCAACCCAACACTGGGAAACACCCATACACTCTTGCATTCACACACATACACTACGGCCAATTTAGCTTATTCAATTCACCTATAGCACATGTCTTTGGACTGTGGGAGAAACCAGAGCACCCGGAGGAAACCCAAGTGAACACAGAAAGAATGTGCAAACTGCACCTAGAAATACCAACTGGCCCAACCAGGACTCAAACCAGCGACCTTCTTGCTGTGAGGTGATCATGCTACCCACTGTGCCACCGTGACGCCCAGTAATAGTTAATATATATATATATATAATCTGTGACTGAAAATCTCTTTCAGTTACTGAAACCTTTCAGCCATAGAAACCAAAGTTGGTTATTCCAGATCTGAGATTTGCCAAGAATATACACAATGTCACTAACTCATTCAAGTCCTCTCCAAAAATTGGTCTTCTACAATTCATCGCTCAAGCAGACTATGAGAACTATGAGCCCCATCACACAGCAAAACAGGCAAAGCAGTTCCTGAAAACATTGAAACAATGAAATGGCCAGTACAGAGTCCTGAACTCAACCTGATTGAAAATCCCTGCCAACAAAGTTATGGCTAGGAAAAACTACAGTAAGTGAACAGTGAACTTGCTACAGTATTCTCAAAATTTGACCATAAAATAAAGGGTTTTTGTTAAATTGCCACAGCTATTTTGTAGATCACTGTTTTACTAGCAAAGTATAGACGCAACTAAACTTCCATCAAATTGTTTGCAATGAAGATTACATTGTTTCTTACAAAAAATAAGTGTTTTTCAATTATCCTCTAATTTTAATATTCACTGCATATATACACACTGTATATAAGCTATAAAATCACAGTCAGTCAGTTGTTTATAGATTAACCCATACCTAATGGCCTGGTTATAAGTGTGGTAAATGTTAGTCGTACAAATATCTGCCCTTGCCCCGTGTCATCTCAGCAAGCCAGGTCTGTGTGTGCAGTATTCATGAGTGGGCCATGCTCTATTAAGCTGTCAGTGTGCTAAGTGATTAATGAGAGCTGTATATCCTGTGAGACTGAGCATGAGAGAAAAAGAAACCGTAACAGAAAACGACAAGCAAACAGAGGCGCAGGTGAACAGCGTTATTAAACTGGCAGCACAGGGAATCATCATTTGCTTCTTATAGAAATGTATTGACGGGTATAGTCACTACAGCATGCAGCATTTCCTTTTCTCCCCCTCAATTCGCACGCCCACTTTGCAACCCAGCAATGTTTATCAGCTAAAGCAAAAGTGATTATCACCCAAAACAGACCCCAGACCTGTGCGGAGTTTAACCAGCCATTAGAGTGTGCATATTTGTTCCAGGTCTCCAAACACGCATGAATGTGTTCCTCAAACAGTGGTTTGTGAAATGATTTGTAATAGCCGAAACGTCTATTTTATTGACACATACATTTTCATATTACAAGCATCACTGACAGCGGCTGCTCTACCATGAAATAATCCCCTATTTATGTATTACTCGATTGGTAATTAGCTTAAAGTACTGATTTGATGAGGACAATTTACTCTACATGAGAATGGGAATCTTCAAGATTTGAAATTGGATGTTGTCTGTATCATAGTAATTTTATAATAAACTAAATGTTGTTACCGTGTCAGTTATAAATTGGTTCACACCAGGAAAAACTATAACAATAATCATAAATTTGATTTAAAGTCCCGTTCACAAAAAGAGACATAACTAGATCAATATCTATAAAACTGTTAACATTATTATGTGCACTGAAGTCATCTATCATTTAAATGCTTAAGCTCTTTGAAGAATTATGACTGCCTGTCAATGTTTTAGAGTTCACCAGTTGGAAAAAAAGAAATCATTCTAAAAGTAATTCAAATGATATTATTATAGTTGTGATGTGGACTTCAGTACCTTCCAGACCAATTCGCACAACACTGACAGATGGCAGTCGTAGCAAATTATAACTAGATGATAATGTGTGACTTTTCAGGCATTAAACACCCAACGAATGTTCAATGGACACAAAGTAAAACCAAAAGTAACACATGTCAATGGAGAAACAGGGATCTGGCTAAACCTGGTGAAGTTTTTGTTGCTGTTGATTGGTTCCTGTGATTGTAATATAAACTGACTTGCGGAATTTAAATTATCATTCAATTTTTCAATTTCTTTCTTTCTTTCTTTCTTTTTTTTTCTTTCTTTCTTTCTTTCTTTCTTTCTTTCTTTCTTTCTTTCTTTCTTTTTTTCTTTCTTTATTTGGTGCTATTTTAAGATCATTCAGAATGCATAAGTAAATGATTAATAAACTATTGAAATTAACATTTATATATTTTATTATTCAGGCATTTGCCAATAGTTAATTTGTATGTTAAAAAATGCTTTGTAAATCCCTTATAAACGACAATTAAAGGCTCAGTTACGATCTAAACAGGGAAAAAATTAATTAAACGACTTCATTTATTTCTATTTATTTGAAGATACACAAATGAAACTGTATCAAATGAAAAATAAATCTTTGCAATCTTATGTAAAATAAATTTACTGTACAGTTTAAACTTTGCTAAAAAACTAAATGTTGTATCATAATATATTGTTAAATTATTATATTGTTGTTTTATCCAATTTTATTTAATTGTATTTATTTCTAATTATATTTGTGTGTTATAATTATAATATGTGTGTATAATTATATTATACACACATATTACTTGGCAATGTTTAAAGTTTACAGTATTTTATTTTTTATTTAAGATTGCAAACATTGTTCATTTGATACTGAGCCTTTAATTGTCATTTATAATAATGATTCACAAAGTATAAATCGTCCTCACTTTAGATTTGGTCACAAAACTGCATGAAGTTGAGTTAATAAAGCATTTATTAACATGCATAGTAACCATTACTACTCTATATGCCTGAATAATAAAACATATAAATGTTGATTTGAATAGTTCATTAGTCTAAATCATTCAGATGTATTCTAAAAGCCACTAACTACACTTAAATACAAATGGTTTTTAAATAATGCAATACTTAATTTAGTAATGAACAGTAATGAACAAGTGATAAAGTATGAAAACACAATCATTAAGCACAATATAAACATGTGATGGGGGGCCACGCAAGATAAACCCCACCCAACCTCCCTCACTGGTCTTCAGTTCGCATAATCATAACTCACCTCAGCCTTAATACCCCCCCCCCCCCCCCCCCCCTTTCCCAATAAACTTTTCTGTAGTTAAAACCTACAACCCTCTGAGGAAAAAGGGATGCATGTCAAGATTACTAATTCAAATATAACTTCTAATCATAAAAGTTTCAATTTTGCAGGCATGAATTGATTGTCAAAAATAAAATATTTAGAGAAAATAACACACCAGCTGGAGTTAATTTAGGTTGTTTTGGAAGCTTGCTAAATTTAGCATTGCTCTAAGGGATTTTTGTATGGCACCTTGATACAGTTTTTTGAAAAGTTTTCCGTCACAACACATTTTAAGTTTGACTTGTCGTGGCTGTGAATCTCCTTTATTTTCCTACAGAATTCTTCAGGGAGCAAACACACTCATTATTAGCTGAAAAACAATGTTATTTTGTTTCCCCCCCATTTCCAACTCTTCGCTGTGTGAAAGTTGAGCTTTTGCTCTAAAGCTACAAAGGGAAAACATTTGAGCAATAGTGTCAGTATGAGTGTGAAATGGTGAACTTTAGAGTTTACCACAAGTCAAACTTTCCAAGTTACCTGTGACACTGTCTACATTTAGCTTTCTGTTGTAGGATGATCAAAACACTGTGGTCTTTGTAGGACTAAAAACTGAGATAAACATCAGATTTTGCTATAGTAGAAAAGATCACAATTGCATACCAACCATTCACAGAGAGTCTCAAGAGAGATTTTTTTTTTCAGCGCCATTCAGAACAGACCTGAGAATATCAATTTTTAAACAGGATGCAGAATTGCAAATCGCACAGGTTAAAAATGCTACAAACGATTTATGCTTTCTCTAAAACACTACTGTTGTCTAGGACCACATTCATCAAAGAATCCTGCATATTATCCATGTTAAATGTTTCTTCAGCAAAACATTAAGCAGATTTCTAAAGGAGTGCTGTGAAGCTAATGCCTGCTGAAAGATCCATCAAAGGAATATATTATATTTGAAGATACATTTAAAGACATCTAATTTCACAATATGTATTTTTACATTGTTACATTTATGAATCAGCCAGATTTATTTTAAAATGTTGTTTAAAGTTTTTTGAAAAGTAATAGTGTAAAAGCAAAAAATGTAGAAAAATTCTTACAATTTAGCACACATATAGTAACAAAAAATACAGACTGATTGATTGTCCGACTGACTCACCGACTGACTGACTGACTGATTGACCAGCTGATTGTCCTTCCTACATATAAATGTATGCCCTTGGTTCCTTCTGAATTTATTAATAATAATAATAATAGTAACAATAATAATAATAATAATAATAAAAAGAGGGCTGCATGGTGGCGCAGTGGGTAGCACAATCGCCTCACAGCAAGAAGGTCGCTGGTTCGAGCCTCGGCTGGGTCAGTTGGCATTTCTGTGTGGAGTTTGCATGTTCTCCCCATGTTCGTGTGGGTTTCCTCCTGGTGCTCCAGTTTTCCCCACAGTCCAAAGACAAGCGCTATAGGTGAATTGGGTAAGCTAAATTGTCCGAGTGTATGTGTGTAAATGAGTGTGTATGGATGTTTCCAGTGATAGGTTGCAGCTGGAAGGGCATCCGCTGCGTAAAACATACAGTATGCTGGATAAGTTGGCGGTTCATTCCGCTGTGGCAATCCCAGATTAATAAAGGGATTAAGCCGAAAAAAAATGACAGAATGAATGAATAATAAAAAGAATAAGAATAATGGTGGCATGGTGGTGCAGTGGGTAGCGCTATTGCCTCACAGCAAGAACGTCCCTGGTTCGAGCCTCGGCTGGGTCAGTTGGCATTTCTATGTGGAGTTTGCATGTTCTCCCCGTGTTCGCGTGAGATTTTTCTGGGTGCTCCGGTTTCCCCCACAGACATGCACTATAGGTGAACTGGGTAAGCTAAAATCGTCCGTAGTGTATGGGTGATTCCCAGTGATGGGTTGCAGCTGGAAGGGCATCCGCTGCGTAAAACATATGCTGGATAAGTTGGCAGTTCATTCCGCTGTGGCGACCCTTGATTAATAAAGGTACTAAGTAAAAATAAATAATAATACATAAATAATAATAATAATAATAATAATAATAATAAAATAAATAAAAATCTAAATAAATCAAAATAATAACAATACATAAAAATAAATAAATAATAATAATAATAATACATAAAAAAATAATAATATATAAATAAATAAAAATAAATAATAATAATAACACATACAGGCGACGCAGTGGCGCAGTAGTTGCCTCACAGCAAGAAGGTCGCTTGTTCGAGCCTCGGCTGGGTCAGTTGGTGTTTCTGTGTGTAGTTTGCATGTTCTCCCTGCGTTCGCGTGGGTTTCCTCTGGGGGCTCCGGTTTCCCCCACAGTCCAAAGACATGAGGTACAGGTGAATTGGGTAGGCTAAATTGTCCGTAGTGTATGAGTGTGAATGAGTTAGTATGGATGTTTCCCAGAGATGGATTGCGGCTGGAAGGGCATCCGCTGCGTAAAACATATGCTGGATAAGTTAGTGGTTCATTCTGCTTTGGCGACCCCGGATTAATAAAGGGACTAAGCCGAAAAGAAAATGAATTAATAAATGAATGAATGTAGTACCTACTGAGTAGTAGGTGATTTCCGACGCAGACTGTGGTTGTGGTGCTTAAATAGTGTCTGTAATCACTGATGATGACCTGCAGCTGTGTTAGTGTGTCCAGACTGATAAACAGTTTCAACTGTGAGATACAAAACATGATGGGAAGCATAGTCCAGGGCTGCGTCTGAAACAGCATACTTCCATACTATACAGTACGCTAAAATCAGTATGCGAGCCGAAAGTATGTCCAAATTCATAGAATTCGAAAATCAGTATGCGAGAAGTACCCAGATGACTTACTACCTCCGGCGAGATTCTGAAGTGCGCATCCCATGAACGCTGCGCTATGCCATGATGCCCCGCGAGAGAATTCATGAATGGGAGTAAACTGACGCAACTGACGCAGGTAGGTCACGTGACCATGACAAAATGGCGGATGTAGTACGTCCGAATTCCATTCATACTTCTTACATTCATACTGTATAGAACGTACTTTTCTAACAGCCGAGTAGTACATTTAAATTCAAATGCAGTACCTACTGAGTAGTAGGCGGTTTCGGACACAGCCCAGGTGAATGGTTGGCGAAGTGTTCATAAAGCTGGAGCACCCTCTAGTAAGTGTGGTGGGCACTCCAGCTGATGACCGTAACAGAGACAAAATATCAAAATCTGCATTCTCATAAAAGGTGTCATACTTGATCTAAGGTCATTTTTCAATATGAATGACCTTATTGGTTTGGGTGCAGTTCTGACCCTGTTCTCGAGTCCGAGTTGGTAGTTTGCCATTTCTCTACAACCCTCTCTGACGTCTTAGTGGGAATTATAGCTGTTCCACTTGAAGGCCTTAAGCTGATTACGGAGAAAGGTAGCCACTGTCTGAAGGGCCAATGTGACTTTGTTTGGATTCTCTGGGTAATTTGTGGCATCCTCGCTTAGAGACAGAAAAGCGGAATACTAAACTTTAATCCTCTGCCAAGCTGAACTCAATGTGTGTCTAATAAGGAGATTCCGCGAAGGGTCATTCGTCAGCTGCCTTTTCTTTGATTTAAACCTTCAGCCGTTCATTTTTATAGACATGTCTGTTTCAGCAGAGCACGCTGACATTAGTGGCGGAATGGGTGTTTGATGGTGAATGAATGAGACACAATGAATGATGAATGCCTAAAGGACACAGATGGACGAGAGAAAGATTGACCAACACGTTTGGCATTATCTAACAGTGCTGGACATTAATACTGCATGAAATGAAATCAATGGCGTCATCATCAAAACAGTGTGGATGTGAGGTTTAATAAGGGGTTGTTATTGCTAAATGACCAGCAGAACGTAATGGAGTTTTTCGATTGCTTTTGTGTGTCTGTGGATGTGTGCAAAAGCATACAATTGCAAAGAGAGTGCATGTAATTCTATGTTTTCTCTTTGTAGAGAATAATACACGTGTCAGAATGCAGCTGTAACAATCTATATGTAACAACAGCTGCTGCTTGGCAGCTGCAAGCAAATCTATATGTGCCATACAGGAAAGAATCGAGCAGAGCAAGAAATGATAAAACATGCTATTTTCTTTCTTGTTTTCCAATCGCAAACAAAAATGTGAGAGAGAGATCAATATAAAGGTATTTATTAGTTGATTATTATTGAAAAATTGTCAATGTGTAATTTGATATGTGGGCTGTGATCATTAAATAGATTATTTTAATATGTAATCTCATGATTTTACTGACTGTTTGCATGCTTTTATTTATTTTTTTGGTATATAAAGTGGGTAACTCTTTGCAATAAGCTTAAAACATTTATTCATTCATTTACTTTCTTTTTGGCTTAGTCCCTTTATTAATCTGGGGTCACCACAACGGAATGAACCGCCAACTTATCCAGCATATGTTTTACGCAGCAGATGCCCTTCCAGCCGTAACCCATCACTGGGAAACATCCATACACACTCATCCATATACACAACGGACAATTTAGCTTACCCATTTCTACCTACACCACATCTTTGGACATGTGGAGAAAACCGGAGCACCCGGAGGAAACCCACGCGAACACAGGGAGAACATGCAAGTTCCACACAGAAATGCCAACTGACCCAGCCTGGGCTTGAACCAGCGACCTTCTTGCAGTGAGGCGATTGTGCTACCCAATGCGCCACTGTGCTGTCCAAGCTTATAACAGTTAATGTTATTTACTGCATTTTACTAACATGAACAAACAGTGAACAATACATGTTTTACAATAATTATTCATCTTTGTTAACGTTAATAAAAATACAGTCCACTCATTGCCAGTCCCCGTTAGCTTATGGTGTATTAATATGTGTTAACAAGCACAACTTTGGATTTTAATATCGCACTAGAAACTGCTAAATTGAACATTAACTATAAATGTATAAAGTTTTATAGTATAATAATAACTATAAGAAATGTACAACTATTGTTGATTAATAAACGTATTCTGTAAAGAATGGTTACATCTGTGATTGTAATTTTTCCTGATCAAATGATAAATAAGTCAAAGAAAAAATCATTTGTTTTATGTGGCGTCACGATGGCACAGTGGGTAGCACAATCGCCTCACTGGTTCGAGCCCCAGCTAGGTCAGTTGACATTTCTGTGTGGAGTTTGCATGTTCTCCGCGTGTTTGCGTGGGTTTCCTCCGGGTGCTCCGGTTTCCCCAACAGTCCAAAGACATGCGCTATAGGTGAATTGAATAAGCTAAAATGGCCGTAGTGTATGTGTGTGAATGTGAGAGTGTATGGGTATTTCCCAGTGATGGGTTGCGGCTGAAAGGGCATCCGCTGCGTAAAACATATGCTGGATAAGTTGGCAGTTCATTCCGCTGTGGCAACCCCTGATTAATAAAGGGACTAAGCCGAAAAGAAAATGAATGATTGAATGAATGAATGAATGAATTTGTTTTTTTACAAATACAGTTAATTAAGCAAAGTAAGCAAAGATAAGAAGTAAATAAATTAATAAATTAATGAATGAACTTGTAGGTGAGGGAGAATATATGAACGAACAAATGAGTGAGTGAGTGAGTGAGTGAGTGAGTGAGTGAGTGAGTGAGTAAATGAATGAACAAATGGATGAATGAATAAATAAATGAATGAATGAACAAACAAACGAGAGAGTAATAATGAACGAGTGAATGAATAAATGAATGAACAAATTAATTAATTAATTAATTATTAGGGGAGTGAGGATGAATGAACAAACAAATGAGAGAGTAATAATGAACGAGTGAATGAATAAATGAATGAATGAATGAATTAATTAATTATTAGTGGAGTGAGGATGAATGAACAAACAAATAAGTATAACAAATGAGTGAGAACAAATGGATGAATGAATTAATGAACTAGTAGGCAAGAATGAATGAATGAATGAATGAATGAATGAATGAATGAATGAATGAAATAATTAATTAATGAAAGTTAAACAGGACACACTCTTATGTAAACTAGTAATATCTTAACTAATAATTGTGACTAACTTGAGAAACATTTATTTCATAATGTGATTCCTAAAGTTTTTACATTTAAATGAAATTACTGTTCTTTAAAAAAGATCAAAAGAATAAACAACACAGACTTATTTGCATAGCACTGTTTGTTCAAAAATTACAAAGGGTGCCGATAATTTTGACCAGGACTGTTTGTTTGTGTAGGATGTGTGTGTTTTCTGTTTCTCTAACTTTCTGTTTATCAAAGAGTCCTGCATAAATTTCAAACTTCCCACACGTCATTATGTAGCACAACCATTTTCAACTAATAAAAAGAGCAGATTTTGAGCACAAAATCAGCACATTAAAATGATTTCCTAAGGATCATGTAGCATGGGAGACTAGAGTAATTGCCACTGGAAATGAAGCTTTGACACCACAGATTTTTTTTTTTTTTTAATAAAAAAAAGAAAATACAATGAAAAGTTATTTCAGCTTGTAATAATGCATTCAACTTTTTGTGATTTAACAATGCATTAAACTTTTTTCATAAAATAACTGCTGCAGTCTTATACTGTACAATAATTTTCACTATGGTCTATTATGTACAGTATGTGCTATCAATTGAATAAGAAATTCTACTTTATTACACGATGTGGCAAATTATTAAATAAATGAGAAAATTTGTCAGATTTTTTAAATTGTCACACTATCCCCCATAGCAAATCTCATCAAGTAATATTTTATTACACAATGGCCACAAAGGAATATTTAGTTTAATGGAATAATCCGCTAAATAAGAAACAAAAACTGCCAGTAGGTGGCGGTAAATGTCTAATGAGAAAGTCATTAAGTAATTTATTTATTTGATTCAATCAACGAACTGATTCATTCAGCATATAATTAAAGAAACCTCTTTATGAATGTAAGGTTGAATGATTGGTTTAGCTGATTAATATATGTTTTCATTCAGAAAGTAAACACTGGCATGTTTTAATCAGAGATGTACAACAGTTCTACTGTGGCTTTATGGGTAGCATTCCCTTGCAAAAACTTTGCAAAAGTCCCTAAATTATATGAACTTATTTACTGAACTGTTGTTTAAACTCAGTATAACATTTTCATTGGTGCTAGTTAGAATAAAAATAGCCCTTTGTGATATTGGACTCATTGTTCATGTGATATTGTAACTGTGACATGTTTTCACATGACAAAAATAAGAGACAAGAACTCATATCGGGTCATTTTTGCTCCAGTATCTTGAATTGAAGGGGTATATACTTGCCTTCTACACAGTGAGGTATTCTCCTGCATCGTTTCTTCATAATTATTGAACTGTACTGTATGAAATGCAAGATGACATGCATAGCGTAATTTGCTTTTCCGTAACTAATTAAATTAATGCTGTAAATTGACAGCCCTAATATACACACAATGCCTAACAGATATCTAATCAGCCTGTTAAGTTGTGACGTATGGAATGCTGTTCCACCTCCAAGCTGCTACTCATTTGAACTGAGAAAATATTAGTTTATGAATGCTTTTTAATCATATCACACATTAAAGTGAATCTCTTACAAAATCATGGTGTACACTACAATCTCTGGCCTTACTGCACCACAGACACCAATAATTTATCAATTACTAAAAAATGTGTACTTTCTGGCTATCTAATATTAGGCATATAATACGATCATGAATTGCAAGTATTACAGTACTCCATGAGCATTTATTAGTACCGTTTGTTGAGCCTCCCCTTATAGACCCTTTTCACATTTCCGGGTTTCCTAGGAAGTAGTCATAGTTGGGAAAACTTAGAGCACAGTGAATGGGAGAATACAACAAATAACTTTTTTACAATATTATTAGCTCAAATAATAAAAGAAAAACTCCACAATGATGTTATAAAGACTTTCAGAAAAAGGAAAAAAAAAATTGTGTGAGACTGATGACGGCAGCCAGAGAAGAGACTAACGTCAAATTTACTGTCCTGTCCTGTAGACTCTGCATTAGAAACGCCTCGCACAAGCGGTAATTGTTTTTTTTGTAATTTGAAGCAAATAAAATACATACATAAATACATATAAATGTTCTTACGTTTTTTAAAAAATCTAAATATTAAAAACCTTCAAGGATTTAAGATGCAGATGACCGTTAAACGTGTCATACCGTGTAAAGAATCTGTGTTGTGTGACATTAAACTTAACAAGCATATAGAAGCTTTATGATAACAGAAACTATGTGATACTCACAGTCGGCCTGAGCACATATGAGACACGACGTGCTGCTGTTGAAGAAGGTTAGCAATCCGGCTACAGCCATGCTGATGTCTGTGTTCGTGGGCCTGAGATCCAACGTGGTAAAGCGAGGAAACTGCACCTTGAGTATGTCCTCCGGAGCCACCTTCACGTAGGGCACCTGCACAGAGAGACAGAACGGGACAGAGAAAATGAGCCCGGCAGGACCCCTCTTGTTAGTCTGTTACAGCAGGTAAATTGAATGAAAGAACATTGCAGGAGGGCGTTTTGTTTACCGCGCTGTGATGCGGGTCTCAAGAGTGACTGTGCAACAGAATCAGCGCATTCTCATCAGACTAATTAGATCCACTTTATGCCTAAAACTAATACAAACTCATTTGAATAATTTCAAAAGCTGCTCTCTGAAGGCATGCAAATTAACAGTAAAACTAGATGAAACCAAAACAGATTTTGCCTGACGATTGAGGAAGAAATCCTCTGTTTATTCACACAGAGGGCGTGCGCATTGACCTTTGACATCTCTGAGGAGACTTTGAAGAGAAATAGCGCACCATGCAAAATATTTCCGAATCCACCGAGACCTGCGATCTGTAATTTGATGTGTGCTGATGTGTTTGGGAAAAAGTGGGTGCTGGGCTCAGTGGGGCTTGAAGGGGATCCTGGAGGACGCAGGAGGGCTCAGTAAAGGGCCTCTTCATCACAGCAGATTGCTTGTCTGCGGCGGCCCGTGTGACCATGCATCGTACTTCCACGGCCCTGTATCCCCAATTGGTTTTCCATCGCTTTCCATCAGGGCGTAATGGAGTCCCCGCCAGTGTGGATGGATGGGGCATGCTGGCTCCCTGGTACTCGGGGGACAACTGGGATTCTTGGAGATGGAGGGCTCGGGGAAAGGCTGGTAATGGGCTCGCTGCAGTAGAGAGACATGTACAAAGGTACCAACCTTCTCTCTCTCTCTCTCTCTCTCTCTCTCTCTCTCTCTCTCTCTCTCTCTCTCTCTCTCTCTCTCTCTCACAGAGAAAATGTTTTCCTCTATTCCCTGTTCTGACTTCCAGACAACATCCCATCTGTCCAAAGTTCCTGTGCTAACTTGTAAATAGCCACTATAATCGGACTTGCTCTTGTGTGCATAGGCTCAGGTTATTCAAAGGTAATTCAACATAGTGACATCTGGCCCAGTGAGGAGTGGCGAACAACATTTATAGAATAAAAGAAAACTTTAAATTATTCTAGATTATCTAGAGGATGGGGTGTCCAGACCTGTTGCTTGAGAGTCACTGTCCTACAGAGCTCTGACTTTTATTGACCCTAAAGTCTGGTTTATACTCGACGCGTCCGCTAGTTCGCTTGAGTGCACGCGGCGGATGTGACGTCATCGCTGTGTTTGTGGAGATTCGTTTTGGGTGGGCGCAATATGATTTCGGCTGGCAGAGCGCACAATTTGTTTTTGAGACCCGAGCGAACTGTTCATGCTGCACAGTGTTTGATTTGAGTTGAATATGAAACACTTTGAAGAGATTTTTTTCTGAAACAGTACCACTGTACAGACATCTTTATGATCCGTCCATGCGTGATCATAAGGATAACCAGATGACCAACAATTCTTGGCTCGAAATTGAAACAGCCATGGAAAAGAAGGAAAGTTTTTGTTAAAAATTTTAGAAAAACTCGAGAGAATAGGTTTGTTAAAGCCAAAAAGTGAGGCCATGACAAAAGTGGAGACCCATGTGGTTGTAATAAACAATTACAGAATATGTTTTTCCGTCATTTATAGGTTTTACACTGATGTATTTATTATAATTTTGAGTTTAAAACAATTGAATAGTTACACAACTAAAATAAAGTAACAAATTATTTCTTTGATAACTGGAAAGGAATATTTGAACCTATTGTTTTACAATATACTGCTGCCCTGTTTTCTAGGCTTTATAGGTGATGGACAGGAATGATGGACCATTATTGCCTTTTTAGCATAAGTAGAGGACAGAAACTAGACAGACAGTAATGTGTCAATTGTGGAGTGGGCTAAATCTAAAAAAACATCTGTATTTTTTAGTAAGTGTACTTTTTTGCTTTTTATCTTGCCATAATAAAATGTATATTTGTAGAGCAACCCATGTTCTGTTGTCATTATTATTTTAATAAACTTTAATAGGTAAAACTCTCTGAGACATGAACAAAAGCAAGTGATGCATCAAAGTTTGATTTAAAAAAATCTTGAATGGTTAAAATCTTTATAGTCATTCAAATAAATTATAAAAATAATTAAAAAATAATTCGTTTAAAAATCTTCAATAATATTATTGATATGACGTAGTTCCAGAAACTTTCTACGTCTTTGTTTATCTATCTGACTTTACAGTGGGTTTCTTTTGACTGCCCCCTGTCATTTTAAAGAATATCACAACAGTGAACGTGTCAAGTATAAAAGCCTCCTCTGTTTCGTGAGGTGCATGTGCAGTCAGCGGAGGACCGCAACGTAGGGCCAGTCGAAAGTATAGAAACAGGCTTAACACTTTCCTTCCTTTTTGTTTTCAAAAAAAGGGTACCTCCTAGGTCAAAATGAAACAAAGTACATAAGAGCTATTATTGCTCTATATAACTATTAAATCTTAATATTTCTGTATGTTGTTAAATAAAAAAAGTTAAAATGTTGAGATATATTTAAACCCTGTATATGAAATATATTGACAATAAATATCCATTTTATGGCTACTAGGGGTGTAACGATAACGGTTGATCCGTGATCCATACGAATCACAAGTCACAGTTCGGAACGCACGTGACCCACAGATTAATAACTTTTTTGAACTTGTGGGTTAATCCAACATTCATAACAATTGCAGAGAAATCGTCTTCAGCGTCATTCATATTAAGTGTATGAAAGCATATTGGCTTCACTGTAAAATATAATGATGACAGAAAAAGTTGTGGTGGGACCTACCTAAATGCTTTCTTAGGTTAGTGTAAGTGTCTTAGGTAGTGTTTTCTGTCACAGTTTGCTTAGCCTGCATTAATGCAGTCAGTGTAAAGCTGCACAATTAAACATTAAAAGTTTGCGATCTCAATTCAAACCCACTCAACATGAATGATAAATGATAATGATTTGCATGTTTATTAATCTTTCGAAGCGCTGCATTCAAATCTGCGTTTGATCGAGAGAGATTCAGTTTTTACACTTTTTCAGTTAGTTACAAACAATGAAATAACACAGAAATACTGGGAGAACAGTTTATAGTTCAGATATACACACAAGGGTTGGGCGATGTTGACCAATTTGGCATACGATGACTAATGTGAACATCGGCGATGGACGATGGCATCGTCGTCGTAGGCGGGGTGGGGGTGGTTGTTGTTAAATATCAATTAATTCATAACGAATTTAATAATTGTAGCCTATTGTTTTCACTACCTGACCCATATGGTCTTTGCTTTACCCATAACCATAACCATAAATAAATATAAAGTTATACACAAATTACCACCTGTCAATCACTTTTTTTCTGCGGGACTCTGGCATGAATAAGCAGAGTGATCTGTGTCCTTATATAATGGCTTTTCCCCCACAGCTGGTGGCGGAGACGAGACGAGAGTTCGTTTGGAGTTCACTGTAATTTGTATTGTGATTGATGATAACTTCCTTATTTTATAACTATTATTATGAGGAAATAATAACAAGTAAAGATGCTAGGGCTCGACTGTTTCGGCGTATATGCCCGAAATTTTATGCGACCTAAAATATATATTTGAAAGCATTTGTGATAGTGCATAAATTGTTGCTGTGCGACCTGTTTTCACTGCAAAATCCTCACCGCGTGCGCGGATTTAGGAGACATTTATGCAGAATGCATCTTTGCACCCAAAGATGCCAAACGCATCGCTCAGGAACAGATTAAAGCAGTTGTTATGCAATTGTGAACTTGCTGAATTAAAAAAAGCCTGCAATGCTTGCCCTGCCTTTGTGCTCTTCTTATTGGCCCACTGCGCTAGAACTGAACGCGAATGGATTGGTTAATATCAGCTGTCAATCACTCAGTCAATGCCTTCTGCCTTCAAATGACAGGAGCTGCAACCGCGAAAATGTGAAGCACTGAAGATGAGAGAATGAAAATAACACTGACAGATTTTGTTTTAGAAACCACTAAAGTCACTAATAATGGCACATCTTATTAGTGATCATGTGCTGAATGTTAATCCACCATTTACACTTCTCCAAGAGTGGATAAAAGACTTCCAGTGGCTTCAAGTCCGCTATAAAAAATAACTAAAGTCATTCACTGTAAAGTCTGCGGGACGGGGTTAGCAGGTAACAGCGTTTGCCACTGAATCTACACATTTTAAGCGCGAGAGGTACTGTATAATCC
This sequence comes from Danio kyathit, assembly GCA_903798195.1. Classification (NCBI taxonomy): domain Eukaryota; kingdom Metazoa; phylum Chordata; class Actinopteri; order Cypriniformes; family Danionidae; genus Danio; species Danio kyathit. The sequence continues at coordinate 27,678,045 of LR812533.1, read as the reverse complement.
TTCATTTAATCCTCACGATGCTGTCAGCCGTGCAAGCGGCAGCTATAAGTAAAATATAACTCAGCTCATGAAGAGACCGTTATTGCTATTAAGATGACATGCAAATAATAAGTTATATATCAATATAAATGTGGGGCGGGGTGATGGATCGCGATGCCGGCTCAGCATCGTGAAGTTTATCGGCCATCGGCGATAGACGATGGCATCGTCTATCGGCCCAACCCTAATAAACACTGATGTTTATGGTAAAGATTAAAATCGCTGTTTAATAGAACTTGACGCTGGTGAATGTTGTAGCAATTACATTGTGTAACCAATGGGTGGCGACAAACAACCATCAAAATGATATCACTGAATAGGTTTTCAGAAATGATCTACCTATAATCAAACATGAAGTTTTATGTGTAAATTGATGAATTATTAATTGAAAATAAATAAATATGTTGTACAAGACGTTAGATTTATATGTTTAGCATTATCAGCAACGGTAACAAAGATAATTTTTCATATTGAATATTTTCCTTGTTTTCAGCTGGTTCTTTCATAATTTTTTTTTAATTAAAATTACAGGTTCTAAGTTCTGTTTGTTAAAATCAATGCTTTTTGCAGTAATATTTTTGTAAAAATCCGTGACTCAAAAACCATAGTGTGATCCAAACAGTAGGATTTGTGATCCATTACACCTATTGAAAATATCTCAATAGAGATTCTATACAAAATAAACATAATAAAATATTATAAAATATCATATAATAATATAATAATATGGTGAAACAAAAACGTTTTTACAAATTTTAAACTCCAATCTGAAAATTATTCTTAACATAATATTACAAAAAAACTTTTACAATGCTATGTATATACTGTATTTGTGAAATTGACCTGCAAGTGACAAAGTAACAAGGGTTAATGCACCTAAACCAGATAAACAAGCTCTTAAAATAGACTATATACTTCTAAACAACATGCTGGAATGAATATTCGTAGGACATTGGACCTCCAGAAAAAGGACTGGACGGCCCTGTTCTAGAGTGAGATTTGATTCTTTAAACTAATTAACAGTTCAAACAGTGCTTCATGTCAAGCTTCTGGGTAACAATGGTTGGCAGGGAAATGAACTTTGCAGAGGTTTAATGAGCTGCCATTTCATACAGAACACATGCAGACTCACTCCAGCAGACTTGAAGATGTTATGTCAAGGGCTTTAATAGTCAGAAGGAGAGGCAGTTAAGAAAGTAGAAGTAGAAAAAAATTGTATTTACTTTTGAGGAACCAGACTATCATTCATATCAATATTTGTAGAAAAGTATCATATTTGCAATGGTTAGGGAATATCAACATCAAAGATAACTCCACCAAAAATGAATATAAGACTCACATGGAACACAAATGGAGTAATCCTAAAGTCTGCGCTGGTTGTTTGTTTGAGTCAATGAGCTGAATTAGACACAAAATTAGTCAGATTCATGAATAAATCATTTATTCTGGTTTTAATTGGGCCTGTAGATTTATTTGACTATTAGGATATTTCCTTGTTTGTTTGTTTACTACCCTTTCAAATGTGTTGTGGTGAGCAAGGATGTCAGTTTCTTCATTCACCAATCAAAAGAAAGAAAGAAAGAAAGAAAGAAAGAAAGAAAGAAAGAAAGAAAGAAAGAAAGAAAGAAAGAAAGAAAGAAAGAAAGAAAGAAAGAAAGAAAATCACCAACAAATTATGACTTAAATCATATGTATATATTTTTTATAATACCTTTTTCTTCTTGTCCCTTAGTTACATTACATCAACACCTTAAAACCTTGAAAATGTCAAAAAGATATTGTGTTAACATTCTCTATTCACACTAATATAGATTTTAAGCATACTTTATGCTTATGAAATATACATATTTTACATCAGGTGTAGTTCAGATTTAGTTAATATAAAATTATCATAATTTGTTCTGTTCCAAAGGATTACAAGGCAACATAATGTTAAATCAACTACAAAATGCACAAAATATGCTTTGCTGTAAATGTCATGTGCTAATATATTAGTTTAAAGACCATGTTGGAGTAAAACAATCAGTATAAAGAGTCAATCTGATTAGCAGATTAAATAAAATATGAATTGCTACAGTACTTACTAAATGTGTCATTATTAATTCCTTATCATCATAAAGCCTTAAATAATACTGTAAATTAAAGTTACTTAACTAATTACTTTAATGGGCTATGCATTTCAGTGTCCAGTGTCCCATTAATTAAGAATTAGCTAATGATCTGTTAAGAAATTTTTATGTTTTGACCTTGTAAGAAGAGCATGACTATCAGCTCATTACGTAATATGCCATTTTGATTTTGACATCCACACATAACATGTATTTCAATTTCCAAATCATAAATTACCTACATAAATGATTACAAATTTTAATAATAGCCTATGTGAAAATTATAAATAACTGGTTTTGGTTCTTGATGAATCATATATTAACTCGTGTATATATGCATTATTAAGTAAAAGTATGTATTAATAATGTATATGCAACTGTATCTGTATTTGTAAAGTGTTACTGAGGTACTTAATATACTTTTCCTGAAGAGAAATACAATTTTTATAAAAATGGCATATTTAATTTAGGCTTCTATATAAACATTTATCTTTATATGCATATCGTAGGGCACACGAAACATGGCAAATGAAAACTCAAACATGCTTGATTGAAAGAACAGTCCTTATTATTTCTCACGCATCAAGCAAGCATGCGTGAGACTTTTGGCTGTCCTAGTGTTCTAGCTGAATTTCATCACCAAAGTTCAATTCCAGTTCTTAAAACTGCAAGTACAGAGGACACATGAAAGAACCTGGATGTGTTCTTAATATCGAGGATGCATTGAATGCAGACTAAATAAAGGAGGAGGGAAGCATTTTATATTCACTATTATTTACAGTTCAGAGATGTAATGTCACAATCACCAGCGATCCAGCCTGTGCAGATCGCTGAAGAACTACAGATCTGCCATTTTAAAAAAATACATATCCATTCATGCACCACTCACACGCACCTGTTCCTCATTCGGTTGATTACACACACACACACACGGCTAGAAGCTGCTCAGGAACTGATTAAATGGACTTTATAAACAGCACACACACACACACACACTTCAGTGCTGAGTCTTGTTATACTGTTACTGTAAACATTACGACATTTACATTACGACATTTTCCTTGTCTTGCCTTGCTGTGTTTTGACCCTCGCCTTGTTTGTTTGTTTACGTTGCTTGCTGCCTGTACTGACCATTCGCCTGTTTAATTACTACGACTCTGCATTGCCTTTATACATCTGTTTGACCCTGTTGACCGTTGCCTGCCTGACCATCCTGTTAATAAACCTTGCATTTGGATCCGCACCTCTGTTGCCAGCGTCCCATCACATTACATGTAACTTGTTTATCTCAGGAGTTTCTCTACAAATGAAATGATGAAAATAAACATTCACATGAAATAAAGGTAAAAAAGGTATAAAGTATCTTTTGCATGCCTATATATTCACGCAGTTGAAGTCAAAATTATTAGCCATATTGTAATTTATTTTTTCAAATATTTCACATATATTCCAAATAATGTTTAACAGGACAAGGAATATTTCACAGTATTTACTATAATATTTTTCCTTTTTAATTTTTTTGAGGCCAAATATTTTTTTTCAATAGTCTACAGAACAAACCATCGTTATACAATGATTTGCTTAATTACCCTAACTTGTCTAGTTAACCTAATTAACCTAAACTAACTAGTACCTTGAAAAATATCTATTAAAATATTATGTACTGTCATCATGGCAAAGATCAAATAAATCACTTATTAAAACTTTGTCACTTATCATGTTTAGAAATGTGTTAAAAAAGGCTACTAATTCTGACTTCAAATATATCTTCAAAAATACATACAAAAAAAACAATAAATCATTGTATGAATATTTTATTGTTAAAATTAGTTTCTGTTTCTATGTATTACGAATACTGGAGCATGAAACGGGCTCGAGAGATGGATCCACGTACAGCAAAAGTTTATTGAAAATAAATCAGGAACAAAACAAAGAAAAACAAAAGAACAAAAACTAAAATTCACAGAGACCAGCCACAACTCAGCTACCACATTCAACAACAGACAAACACACACTGAAATATAAGGGCTATTTATACACGTGACAACAATTAGGCTAATCAAATGGATAAGGTAACAAGAGGAGGAGACACTAGCTATGTTTCCATCCACCTATTTTTATGCGCATTTTGGAGATGCGCATAAAAAAACGGTTGATGGAAACGCCATGATGCGCATAAATTTTGAAAATGCGCATAAAAAACATATGCGCATAACTGAGTAGGATAAACTTTTTATTCGATAAGAGAAGATGCGCTTAAACTGCGATGGAAACACTTTTACCGCACAAATTCCAATATGCGCATGAAAAAAGGTCATGTGATTTTGTTATACGAGATCATGTGATGATAAAAATCTGTGTAAATGGACAAACCAGCAGGCTGAGCACACTGTAAAACATCCGAAATGTTGTTTTGGTCCTTCAAAAACGCCTTACCGTTTAAGTATTTGTGTTATTATATTATTAATGACATCCAGAATCAAGAGCGTCTGTGCTCCGTGTCTGACACCTTCAAACGCCACCGCGCATTCAAGGCATTTCAGGATTGCCTTCTGAGGCGCAAGTCATTTATTATATAAAGATAAAGTTTCTCCTATTGCAACAAATTCCGTTTTTACTGTTGATATTTGGCGCCAGTTAATCAGGAAGTGACGATTTTGTTCGCTTTGACCCGTTGGATGGAAAAGCAGCTTTAATCGCACGTCTTTTATGCGATAATCCAGTTTTGCGCATAAAGTTCATTCGCATTTTTGGATGGAAACATAGCTAATGACTCACCAGTGTAACTAACAGGAGTAATGCTGCGGTCTCACTAGAGTTTGTGCGTGCGAAAATTTGTTGTAAGGTGATGCGAAAAGGGGCGGGGTTAAACAAGATGATTAGACATTAAAAAAGCGAGCGATTGGTCCATGTTTTAAATTCCTGTCCAGAGAGGTCATGTTTTGATCTTTGATTGGTCTCACGCAATCATGTAGTGGATGGATGAGGTGATTCACCCCATTGTGTAAAGAACTTTGAGTGTGTAGAAAAGCGCTACATAAATGTAAGGAATTATTATTATTATTATTATTATTATGTAATGCGATTTCGCAGGTCAGAGTTCACCAAGCTTGAACTTTCCAACTCAGCGAACTGCGAAATCTGTTGCACGAGCTTGCGTTTCCGGTCTGACGCTTTCGCGTGCATATGAATGGAAGTCTATGGGGAGAAAAGTCCAGTGTGACCGCAGCTTAACCCTTACAATCAACATGGGTGTGGCACAAGAGGACAACATCAAGGAGTAACAGACAAAACAAAACAGGGTCAGACACATACTGGGCTGGGCCAGTAACAATATGCATGAAGGACCAACAGGAAGATAGCAGCATCTCATTTCTCACAGGCACAGAATATGTTATACAGCTGTGTATTCTAAGTTTGTTACTCCAAAGTAACTTATCAAGACCGGTCTCCATTATTTTTTAATGTGACTCTAATCGCTGCGTTCCTGTAATTAAGAAGCTGTCATTTGTATTTTAAATATTAGATTAGATTAGATTAGATTAGATTAGATTAGATTCAACTTTATTGTCATTACACATATACAAGTACAAAGCAACGAAATGCAGTTTAGGTTTAACCAGGAGTGCAATAGCAGCAAGTGCAGGATTGCACTCCTGGTTAGACCTAAACTGCATTTCGTTGCATATGAAACACTGAAGCTAAAGGTACTATACATTGTAACTGACAGGAAAAGAACCCATTCTTCGAAATCCTCCATAAATTGTCTTGCATATTTGAAACAATATGAAGCTAAGTAAATGATGACAGTATTTTCATCTTTTTGTATGAGCTATTCCTTTAAGACTCACATTCAGACAGCTGTCACACTCTGATGTCTCATTGCATGCTCAAATATACACGGTACATATCCCCGATGTATGGACAGGAAATGGAGCATAGTGCTGAAAGGGGTTTGAAAGCCATTTTTCTTGTGGAAAAAGAACACTACATATGCATCAGCATCATTCCCAGGGCGTAAATAGAAACTCTTGCCCTGCTGAAGCCAATCTGGGCTGCAGCACTGGAATTGTGGGCCAGAGGGAGAGTTGTGTATGAGGGTAATATCTGTCTGTCCGTGCGCTGTCTGCTCCTGTGGGTTGACAGAGTGGCTGTCAGGCCTACAGATGCACTGCTGACAGGCTTTTAATGAGGGGCCCGGTGCAGGCCAAAAGCAGCTCACTGAAGTCAGGCAAACAGCCACGCAACACTGCAGAATAAGTACATGTGCCCAACGTTTCATTTACACCAGCTGGAACATGCTGACCTGGTACAAATGAACACTGAGGCACTTAACAGATGCTACATTTTGGACATTTGTCAAATAACTGGACGGCATCTTGTGAATTACAGTATAATGCAACTGTTTCAACAGACAATTCGGTTGATTGAGTTTGTATGCTTTGAGCAAATTGATCCTTTTATCTTAATGTCCAAAATGTTTTCACTGAAGTCATCTTAATAGCGTTTTAAAGGACATTACTGCAAGCCTGCCGGACTAAAATATGCAACTCTGAATAACGAAAGCTGCCGCAACATCATGAATGTTACTTAAAACGTCCCTTGGCTTATTTAAATAATCAATTTAAATCTCATAGGGAAATGTGTTGCTTTCACAAAGTGCCATTTGTGAAGTCATTTGGCACAAATAAGGGTTTCTCAGTTAACCATGAAATTGTGCAGATTGTTGCGATGCTGTGCTGAAAGAGAATTTGCAGATAAAACTCACACTACCTCTACCTTTACCAGCTGGTTCGAAAGCAAGACTTGGTTTTACTGTCTAAGGCTGTCCAACTGCGTTCAACCTGTAGCTCTGAGTGAAAAAGAAAACATCCATAAGGGTGGACGGTTTCAGGAGGGAACTCTAGGGATTTGATGCCATATGGCAAGGTAAAGTATAATGAGATCTTACATCTGTTCCCTTACGTGCCAAAGGAACAAAATCATGTTTAATAAAAGATCACAGAACTTTTACCTGGGCCACAGTGTCAACTGATACAGCTGGACGTACTGTAAAGTCGGCCTTATTTGTCCGGTGTCAACCTCAAGATTGGCAGCCAAGCACAAAGCCATGCTAGCTCGGCCTTACAGGTTGGAGGGGGCGAACGCAGGCAGAAAGCAGCGCCATTACTCAAAGACATGGAGATCGGCCATATGGGGATGGCAGAGTGGCTGGAGGGTATTGTGAATGATCGTGACATTGCACACCTCTCTAATGTGGTGCAATGGACCATGGGAAGTCGGCTGCTTGGGGAAAACAACACACACACTCAAGCACTAAGTGGAGTAATCATGTTTTGGAGGCAATGTGAGGAGTCTCTGGAGGAGAGAGCAAAGGGAAGAAAGGGCCGCCAAGGCCTTGAGAGAAAGCTCAGCATTGACCACATTCTCATTGATCAACCTACTCGGAGGAAAAAAAAAAGCTCTGTTTCGCAAACATCGCTGCTGGTTCCAAAGAGCATAGATCCTGTATAAAAGACTCTTAGATTTTAAAGCTGCATGTAGTCTTTTATTCTGCACTGTGACGCAGTGAGGCCGTGGTGAATGGAGGTGAATTGGACAAGCCATTTTTGGTCAATTTTAAATATCAGCTAGCAGACTGGATCTGCAGGTGTGGCCCTCCCTTAGTCTCTGCTCATGCATTCAGCCATTGTGAATACATGTCAATATCAATTCATTGATACTCAAAGGTAGCAATCCAGCCAGTTAGACACAGGGCCAGATTTATTAAGAAGTTGCACCAACGGAAACAAACAGAATTTAAAAAGGGTTTACTAAAGACATTATTTTTGTTTCTAAGCTTTTTGTTCCCCTTTTACATGCAACCTTTATGAGATAACTACTTCACTTTTGTCAATTGGTGAAGTTTGTTCCTCGCCACTGGCTTGCTTGGTTTCTTGTGGAGCTGTGCATGGATTTGCTCTTCAGTGTTTGAACTTCCAGCAGTGAAATTTAACCACACTGAACTGAACTTAAACTCTGAAAACTGGACTGACACAATTTTAATTTACCAGAACTTCTGTGTTAAAGGTGCAGTAGTAGATAATATCGTTCAAACACAATCCCTCCCCTGCCGTCCAAAGGCACACCTCCTGATAAGATGACCCACTAGACAAGATCATGTAATTCGCCAGTTAGAAAACTTTACAGTACTTTATAATACTACAATTCCCAATGATAATATTTCATAACGGCATTATTTCATGAAGCAACTACTGTATGCTTAGTGGTTGGCTGGCGGTGTGCAGGAATTACACTTATTACTAAGCCATACTGACATGCTATTTTCAGAGCGAATATTCAGAGTAGCAGAGTGAACAATACAGGGAGCGCGTCACAGGTTGGCATTGTTCAAAAATGAACCAATGTGAATATACAACCAACTTCAGCTTAGTAAAGCAGGCTAGACGGAATACTGTAGTGCTATTTACTTATTATCGATGCTGTAAAAGGGCACTTATGAACCTGAAAAAAGTCACATCAATCTTTTGCTGAAAGATTTCAGTGGCTGAACAACACATCCGTGCATATAAGCCATTCATAACAACACAATCTACATCAGCATTGCGTGACTAGTATTAAAACATAACATCACCTGTCTAAAAGAAATACTTCAGCCACGGTGTCATCCTTCCTCCAGCGTGCAAAAGTAACTTCAATATTGATTCAGGATTTTTTAAAAAGTTTTGATTAAGCATTTGTTTTGCTCTCTCTCTCTCTCTCTCTCTCTCTCTCTCTCTCTCTCTCTCTCTCTCTCTCTCTCTCTCTCTCTCTCTCTCTCTCTCTCTCTCGTGTGCAGGTGAGCAAATGCTGGATCTGTGTGAACGTCTGCAGATGTTCAAATCTACATTTGTTGACAGACAGTTTGGGCTATTTATCAGAATTATGGGAATTATCGGCCCGACAAATTTTAATTGTATGAACATTTTAGTCTTATGCCTTACCCAGAATGTCAAAATACATATAAATACATTTAGATCATTTACTATAATCAGTACTATTAGAATGTGAAGAGACCTTCAACCAGCAAAAAATTGTTTCTGAAGACAATCACCTTCTGCACATTTAAGGTGCTTTGACAAAATCTACATTGTGAAAACTCTATAGAAATAAACATGAATTGAATTGAATTAAGTTACTCATGAACAGTGTTTATCAGTTCATATAGATTGCTTCATGTCCAAAACAAGCATGATTTAACCAAATTAGCATCTGTTGTTTGCAAATTACACACATCTGATTATCAACGAAAATGTGAGAACTCGCAAAATTCATTCATTAATTTTCTTTTCGGCTTAGTCCCTTTATTAATCTGGGGTCGCCACAGCGGAATGAACCGGCAACTTATCCAGCACATGTTTTACGCAGCGGATGCCCTTCCAGCCGCAATCCATCTCTGGGAAACATCGATACACACTCATTCACACTCATACACTCCGGACAATTTAGCCTACCCAATTCACCTGTACTGCATATCTTTGAACTGTGGGGGAAACCGGAGCACCCGGAGGAAACCCACGTGAACACGGGGAGAACATGCAAACTCCACACAGAAACACCAACTGACCCAGCCGAGGCTCGAACCAGCGACCTTCTTGCTGTGAGGCAACAGTGCTACCTACTGCGCCACTGCGTCGCCCAACTTGCAAAATCTTTCAATGGTTTTTAGTTTCAGATTTTTTCAGAAATTAAAAATAAATGTTCAATTGCATAAAAAATTTGGTCCCACTTTATATTAAGTGTCGCTTATACCTGTGAACTTACATGGTAATTAGATGTGTAAGTAGTATGTAACTACAGTGTATGTACACACTGGTACAGAGTATTTACTTGTGTATACTGGTGTAACTACACTCATGTAACAACCAACTGAATAGTATGTGTAAGTACAAATGTGTAACAGGACATTGGTAACAACACTAGGAAGTACACATCTGTAACAAGAATTATGTAAGTGCATTGTGTAACAACAATATGTACTTGCAGATGTTTTCCCCCTTCCACACCTGTTTGCAGATCATGCACTTGTGAACACTTGGTAACTCCACAGGATCCACTCAATATAAAGTGTAAAATGGTCACAAATGACTGTTCATACATTCATTCATTTTTCACTGCATTCACTGTGTAAAACATATGCTGGATAAGTTGGCGGTTCATTCCGCTGTGGCGACCCCAGATTAATAAAGGGACTAGGCCGAAACGAAAATGAATTTATTTTAAACTTTATATTGTGGACTGTTCCTGTGGAGTTACCATGTAACTACACTGTTATTAAAGTGTTGCATAGAAGATATTTCTACAAGTTACACAGTAATTTGTGACCATTTTACACTTTATATTAAGTGGACAGTTCCTGTGGAGTTACCATGTAAGTACACTGGTATCACAAGGTGAAACCTTCTAATGCAGCATTAGTTCTGCCATACAGTGTTCACAAGTGCATGATCTGCAAACAGGTGTGGAAGTGGGAAAACATCTGCAAGTACATATTGTTGTTACACAATGCACTTACATAATTCTTGTTACAGATGTGTACTTTCCTACTGTTGTTACCAATGTCCTGTTACACATTTGTACTTACACATACTATTCAGTGGGTTGTTACATGAGTGTAGTTACACCAGTAATACAAAAGTAAATACTATGTAAATGTGTGTACATACACTGTAGTTACATACTACTTACACATCTAGTTACCATGTAAGTTCACAGGTATAAGCGACACAATATAAAGTGGGACCAAAAATTATATAAGGTCACAATTATGATAAATTTGCAAAGATAATGAGACACAACACATTAAAGAAAATGATTAGCTGCATTTACTAAAATACACTGAAAAAAATGTCTGTAAAATTGTTGCAAACTATTTATTTGTGTTGAATTTAAACAAACAAATTAAATTTAGTAATGTTCAACTTAATGTGTGTGTAAATTCAGTCCAAAGAAATTGTTTACAACCACTTAACTTAAAAAAAATGTAAATCCAAGAAATCATCTTTGAATATTTTTTTCACTTATAAATGGTTGCAAACAATTTGTATGAACTGAATTTAAACATACAAATTAAATTTAGCAATGTTCAACTTAACGTGTTTGCTTAAATTCAGCCCATATAAAGTGTTTGCAACCACTTACCTTAAACAATTAGTAAATCCAATGAATAATGTTTTTCAGGGCAGGGAAAAGTTATAAATGTGATATTTAAAACACTTTTATGAAAGTCAAATAATCAAATCAGATCTAAAATCACAACTGTAAAATGTTAATTTACAATAAAGAAATAAATATTTTCACAATTACGATTCAGTAAAAATGACCATTGTAATGACATTTTGAGAAATAAACCTGCAACACTTTGATATATTAATTGCAATTGTGTGCTTATTCAGCTTTTTAAATCTGAATAAGCAACAGGTTCCCGTAAATTATAGCACACTGCAACCCCTTAAATATTTACATGCACACAACAAAATGCATGACTCGTTAAGAGAGCGCTCATGACTGCCCAGGGATTTGTTTGGCGACTTGATGAAACCCATGAATAATTCCACTCCACGGTGCCCGATGGGCTCAGCTGGGGCGTAAAAACCTGATCCATTCACACCTCTACAAAAAGACAGCACTGCACCAGAGATGACCACAGAACAAAAGAAACAATGCAATACTGGCCTGGTGTCTTTTGCACATCCATCATATTAGAAACAAAAGGATGAATGGGATTTGAAAAGGTTCTCAGAAGCCAGGAGGGGTCTTGACTGACATTGCAGAGATTCATTTAGTAAGGAATAAAGAGAACTCAGTTTAGTTGGTGTAAATTCAGCTGTGCCGGTGTCCCTCGGCATGACAGATCAATTGCACTGCAAAAGAGAGGTGAGCAGAGGTGCCGCCGACAGCTGTGCTACTCTAATTATCATCAGGCGAATGAGGCCGCAGCACCTGTGTTTTGTTTGCACGATGAAAGAAGAGCGGTACGGGCATACCGTGACACAACATCCACTTTCACAACAAGGCCCTCTCTTCTGAAAATGTCACCTCCTCCCCCTTTGTGACAGCACCAGTGGGACTATTTAGCCCTTTTCCACCAGCATGTGGCTGGTGCCAATCTGTAGTGTTCCAGTGAGTTTCTACTGCCATTTATAAACTGAGCTGATAATATTCGAGTTAAGATGAGCAGCTCAAAAGCAGATAAACTAGGCATACTGTAAACGACACAAGAGTTAATAAGGATGCACAGACCAGTATTGGCCAATAAATGCTTACTTTTAAAGGATTAGTTCACACAAAAATGAAAATTATGTTATTAACTACTCATTATCATGTTGCTCCATACACCTGAGACCTTTATTCCTGTTCAAAGCACAGATTAAGATATTGTAGGTGAATGTCTGAGAGAATATCTCTTCAAGACTCGTTCAAAGATCAGAAAAATATTAAATAAAATACTCAAAACCGACCATATGCACCGGAAACCTGCTGTTGTCAATACTAAAGATTTTGTTTATATAACTTGACATTACTTGAAATAATAAGTTTTGGCACCAACACTTAAACAGGTGAGTTTAACTTACTCATTAGGCAGCAAAAAAAAATGTAATTAATATTTTAAGTTCTCTGAACTTAACATTTTAATTTATTTAATTGATTCACCATGTCTCTGTTTAAAATGATTGGTTGCGCTTGAAATTATGCCTTGACAACTGCTCCGATTAGTCCATATATGTTATATGACGTATTATATTTTGCTTGTGATGCTGAATTTTGCTGAAGTGCAGCAGGACAGAGGCACTACCTGAACCCATCTAATTTAAGTTAAATTAGTAAGTAGACATTTAAATGCTTATATACATTTTCTTAATTGATATACACGCAGGGGCTACACAGTGGTGCAGTGGGTAGCGATGTTGCCTCACAGCAAGAAGATCACCGTAGTGTAGGTGTGTATTTCCTCGTCCTCCACATTGGGGGTTGAGCGTTGCGGCTAACGACCCACCTCGTAAAAATTAGATGTTACGAAACAACAACATGGTGCAGCTAAATATCAACTTTGATACAAATGGCCCTGGGAGTAAATAAACTACTCAAACAAACTGAGGGAATCACTTTCCTCAAATCATTTGAGTAGTCTTAACTTATTAGAGTTTACTGTGTGCCTTCAGTGATTCAATCAAATATTATGAAGCTACAATAAAGTGTGCAGATAAAACAAAAAATGCTGAACAAAGATGAATGAAGGTTTCAGGGGTTTGGAGTGACATAATTTTCATTTTGGGTGAACTCTTTAAGAAAGTTATCTAACTGATATAAGCCAGCAAATGATCTATTATTTCCACTGGTTGAAACACTACAGATACAGCACATACTTCAGGCCATGAGGCCTTTAAATGACACCATTCCCACGAGGGGACAGGTCGTACACAGCAGATGCAGAGTTTTTGCAAGAGGTAAAACAAGATGTAAGCAATGTGGGAGTTTTGCCATCATAAAAAGTAAATTATTTAGTAAAAAGAAGCATGTATATGCTTCCTGGCAGGCTCCTTGTTTTCTGCAGTTAAGATTTTGATATGAAATCAGCTCTTACATCTGTATCTACATGCACTTTTTTAATTTTCTAGATAAAATCTTTTGATAAAAACATTTCTTTATATATTCAGTATTTATATTACCTAAATGCAGTGGTGGAAAGAGTACTGAAAAATCATACTCAAGTAAAAGTACCATTACTTGCCTAAAAATGTAGTGTAAGTAGAGTAAAAGTATCTGTTGTAAATATTACTCAAAGTATGAGTAAAAAGTAGCCATTTTAAAAGTACTCAAGAGTAGTGAGTAGTGAGTATTATGCTGTCAAAAGCTGATATGTTTACATGTAATTTGTGCATGTGTGTGTAAACGTAACATTCTGTAGTGCATTTAGTTATTGCCCAGCAGGCACACAACATCATGATACATTAATATTAGGTTAGATTTAGGTTGTAATGTCAGGTGACCAAAATTAATTGTCAAGCCAGCAGCTAAGGACAACGCTATTTTGATGTCCAATAATGCCATCAAATGACGTTGATATTTGGTTGATTTTAGGTTGTTAAAAAGTGACCAAAATCCAGTGTAGAGCCAACATCTTAAACCAACACCATATATGATGTCAAATAATGACATTTATTCATCAGTAGGGCCAGACGGAATCTGAGGACAATTTTTGCTATTTCTGCACCGAATTTTGTTAAAAATATGCAGATTTATGCAGAATGATTTTGGGAGTATCATAACTAAAACTAAACTAAAACTAAAACCTTAATATATGAAATAAAAAGTAATACATGTTTAACGTGTATTTAATGTTTACAATGCAAATCCAATTAGATTTGCTTTATTTGGTAAACAAAGCAAGTCTCTCTTATAATATATCTACTAAAAGACAGAAAATATTACTTTACAAACTGTATTTCAAATAAATCATATAAATATTTTCATATTAGTCAGTAATATTACTGAAATTAATTTAAAAACTGAATAAATATAAATGTACACATATTTACACAAGTAAATAAACAGAATCAAAGATTTGCTAAAAATCTAAAAACATTTTTAATACTTCCAAACTGCTTGCAGCAATTATAAAGTGCACACGTCTTGAGGTAGTTCATTATGATGTGATTTACCTTCTACAGTATGTGTGATTTGATTGGACAGGAATCTCAGGACTGATTTTTCTAATCCCCATTGACAAGAAAAAAGTAATTACAGCAGGTTAAAAGAAAGTAGTGGATTAAAAGTACAGATACTGCACTAAAAATGTACTCAAGGAAAAGTAAAAGTACACATTCTCAGTAAATTACAATTCCTGAGAAAAACTACTCAATTACAGTAATTTGAGTATTTGTAATTAGTTACTTTACACCACTGCCTTAATGTCATTGCAGTACATAAATAAAATCTAACTAAGTGGTAAACAAATGAGACTAGACTCTCTATACTGAACACTGAAAACTTGCCCAGAGCAACACTCCTGTGTTTCATTTGAATTTGGTTTTCAATATATCATCTGAGAAAAAAAAGATACATTCATAAATACGGCACTTTGCTTTGTTTCTGTTTTTTTTTTTTCATCACAAAAACAAGCAAAATACTTAGTCCTTAGAATGTATGTTGGGAACATTCAAAATAAAGAGTTATTCTGATTTAGCTGACAGTGTACTAATAATATAAAATAATAAACAATAGTAAAACTTATTTAAACTCGTTGTCAACAAAATGTCTAAAGCATTGTCCAACTTTGTACCTTGTTTAGACATAATGATGCATGTAATAATAATACTACTACTAATAATAATACTAATAATAATAATAATAATAATACTAATAATAATAATAATAATAATAATAATAATAATAATAAGGGTACATATTATTGACCTAAGATACTAATATGGACCTTTTAGAGGTGCATATGATTCGGAGTTGCCTTTTAAAAAGTATTGGCACTGTGACATTCTGTTGTTCCCCTAAAGGTACAAGTACATTTTTTTAAGAGTTTTGAGAGTTTTCTGAGAGTTTACAACTTCAAAAATCTGAGACATTTTCTGTACCTTTAACCAACTGTTTCCAAGGTCATTTTAGGGCATGTGTGAAGTTATTACTTTCAAGTTCACACAAGTTCTTTTTCACAGGGTGCCTGTGCAGTGTGCACTGCTCCCCATACACTGAATTGGGAATAGCTACAGAACAAAAACACACAGATTTTGATTTTTTTAAAAGGTAATGTTGAATAATATGTTGAACATATCTAAAAACGTGTTGATTGTATAATAATAATCATATTTTCAAAATCATACTCATTTCATTAAAAATACACTATTGTACATTTAAACTAGTATAACATTTTATTCTTAAACCCCTATTTGATTTAAACTTTATGTTTCTGTGTACAGTATGATCATATATAAAATTTGTTTATATTGAAAGTCAACTAAACGTGTGAAAATAAAATTGTATATGATCTAGTTCCAAATTAATAATATATATAACTAAAAAAAAGTATTAGACGGGACAACAGACTCCTGTAGAGTCTTGCAGACTCTTGTAGAGTGCTTGGAAGATGCCTGTTTGACTGCAGAACAATCAACACGTTCTCAATCAAGAATTCAGCTTGAAAACTCTTGGGTTCTGAAATTTTCTACAATTGTGGTGTCGTGACCCGGATAGAGACTGAAATCACAAATTTCCATCACATGCGACTTATACTTATCATTTTGTTATGTTTTGATTATTCCAACTATTACAGCACTAATTACTTTTAATGTCATGTTGTGAAACTCTCACCTCATGCATTTTACAAATGTGTTGAAATGAATAAAACTGAATAAAAAAAGGGCTGGAGGCTCAAATTTCCCTGTACGGTTTGCAGCACCACTTGGTTTGATTTTCTATTTAATGAACATGTACTTTAAAAAAAATAATAACAGCTTTGTAAGCTAATAATGTGACTAATAGTAAACTAATACTATGGCATTATTGTCATAGCAAATTATTTATATAATAATGGCATGCACCGCCAAATTCACTTGGCAGTATCTTGCAAATGATATCAACAATCAGCATATAAAACATAATAGTAAAACATATTCAATTAATTTTAACACAAATACTTTAATGATACTGACAACAAAGACTGCATTATTTAGCTATGCCACAGTGGTGCATCACAAAAGCATAGCATTTGTGGCAAAAAATAAGGACAGAATACTCAAAGTTTTTGGTAACAAAAACTTATGTTTAACTTTAAAACCACTCACAACACCATAAAGAGGCTGAATACAATTGCTTTACATGCTAAATTAGTCACAACACCCACAAGACAGTTTCACAGCTCACAGCCACTAGAATCAGCACCATTTTTTACGGTATCTGACAGAAAATCTGCAGTGATCTGTCAAACATATGGCCAGTGCTTATCTGTCCATAGAGCACAACATTAGCACTTATAGCACTTAACACAGAGGGATCAGCAGTGCTGTAGTTATACATCATTTAAGCCAATGAGGTCTGAAGTGATCTGCCATTAAGAGCCTTGCCCGCCTTATACGGTCCAGTAAAGTTTTCATAGCTTAATCACCACAAATGAACTCTCACCTCTTTTCTGTCGAATTCATCCGCCAGGAACCACAGCCAACCTGAAGTGAGAACTGATTCGGGAGCATTTAACATTTACATACATTTACGTTCTCGACAAATGCTAACTTACTCAAGGGACTTACAATACTGTACACAAATCACCTTAATGACAAGTTACTGGCTCCAATCACACCACTGGCTATCCTCCAAAACAACCATGCACGGGAAAATTCAGTATAGGAAGGAAAAAGAACAAACAGCCTTAAAGTCTGTGTGAAATCAAAATTTACAATGTTTATTTTTTGTTAAAATGTTTGTTTGCTTTCTTTAATTAAAGTCTGACCATTTGCTTCTGCATTTGAAGGGACAGTCTTTCTCTGTTGATGTCAGTTTTCTTAACCACATCCGTATTCTAAACCAAGCTGTTACCGTTAATTTGCTAAAAGGGAATGATGTTGAAAAAGAATGCTCTGCCCATATTAAATATTATATTTCAAAGTACATCAACATACTGTACTGAATAAAAGTGTCAGCAACCTCGGATTCACGCAGACTTTAAGGTGCAGGGGTATATATTGTAATGGCCAAAAATATACTGCACACAAAAACAAGCTTGCTTGATTTGCAAAATACAAATATGTTTTATGGAAAAATATGGAACGAGTGTGGTTTTGTTAAATGATTAATTAGTTGTTTGAAACTAAATAAAGAGATAGTCAAATAAATTAGATGAGAACTAAGAGATAGATTTTAGAGACTTAGATTCAATGAGATTTAAGCTATTCATATGAGTGACTTTCTCTCTAGTGAGTTACTGTGCACCTCCATCACAGTAGGTGGTGGTATGCTCTTATAAGCTATTTCGCATTATGCTGTCAACAAAACAGCACAAAAAGAAGTCACTGCACATGCTTAGCTCGACAGACTGAACTTTTGGAATTGTGGTGGTACATGGTGGTATTGGCGTTGTGGTGTTCCACATACATACATACATACATACATACATACACATATACATACATACATACATACATACATACACATATATATATATATATATATATATATATATATATATATATATATATATATATATATATATATATATATATATATATATATATATATATATATACATGGTTTCCGCTACATTCATTCTTCCATGGCGGGGCGCCACACCAAAATTCATCCCGCCACGGCTATATTACAGCTTCCCATTCAACACATTCAGTCATTGTTGTTGTTGTTTTTAATAGCAGGTTATAATCGCGACAAAACGTATTAAAAGGTAAGTGAATTATAACAGCAAACACTTTTCTGTAACCGTAGTAGTGCTGTGCGTCATTTGTTTAACCCTTTACGGTGACATGCTGACTGACTGACAGGTGCGTACGTGAGACGTGAGACCAGCAAACACGGCGTAGCTTTCAGTTAAGATGAACACAGTTTCCATAATTATACTGTATAGATAAAGGTCTATGGTTCTGCATACAATGACTTTATCTGGCTGGAATTTATAGCGGTTTCACTTTACTTCAGGACTGTTCAGCTACTTCAGCTGTTTCACTTTACTTCAGGACGCATTAATGCCGCTCTGTCAGTCTACCTGAGACATTCATGAATATTCCTAGCAAATATAATAAATGTTGGAGTTGTACTCGTCACATAAACGCACTAAATCGCACTTGAGCAGCGTATATTTCAGGGTGTAAAGTTGTGCACGAACAGAGGAAATCAGCGCGCAAGCAGAGATTCGCATGCTCGTATTACATAAATGCGCTCACAACATGTGTCATTGAAATAACACCCATAGGTAGTTGGTACATCCGTGTAAAAGTTCTGCCGCCACAGCTGGAAAAAATCCTAGAGGAAACACTGTATATATATATATATATATATATATATATATATATATATATATATATATATATATATATATATATATATATATATATATATATATAAAAGAACAACTTATTATTGGTTCAAGTAACATGAAGACAAAAACAAAAATGTATTTGAAGGTGCTTTTGCATGTTGACGATTACATTTTTGCACTTTTTTCTGACAATTTTTTGTCATTGCATTGTAATTAAATTCTCATTACCTCCAAGATACTATGTATATACATATTTTTTGTATATTTAAAGTACAGTATTTGTGTATTTATATGTAACTATAGACAGTATATATGTAATTACAAACTTGGATTTTTTGATGTAATGACATTGTTATTACATCTGAGATGTAATATGAAATAATCAAATACTATGTCATTACATTGTAATTACATTGTAGTTACATCCAAAATAATATTTATAAATGTAATTTTTTGTATATTGCATGTACAGTATGTTTATTTATAGTTGTATACATAAATATACACAATACACATGCATTTACAAACTTAATTACTATGTCAATACATAGTAATTACATTGCTATTACATTTTAATTACCTCCAAGATAATAAATATATAAAACTAAATGTTTCTTTGTATTTTTCATATACAGTATTTGTGTATTTATACGCAAGTATAAGCAGTACATATGTACAGTATATACAAACTTTTATTTTGGATGTAATTACTATGTCATTACATTATAATTACTATGTAATAACATCATAATTACTTTGCAATAACATTTTGGATTACATTGTAATAACATCCAAGGTTTACAAACATGTTTGTATATTTTATGTGCAGTTTGTATTTACAGTTATATACTTAAATATGCACAGTACACATGTGCTATTTACTTACAAACTTTAATCTTGATATATAAATATGCTTGTACGTGTGTGAAATTACTGTCATTACATTGTAATTACTTTGCAAATATATTGTAGTTACATACAAGATATTTATTAACGTAAATGTTTCTTTGTATATTTCATGTACTGTATTTGTGTAATAACATTGTAATAACATTGTAATAACATTGTTATAACATTGCAATTACATATATGATAGTATTGTAAATGTGTTTTTGTATATTTCATGTACAGTGTTTGTGTATTATAGTTATATACATATACACTGTACACATGTAATTACAAACTTTTCTCAGATGTAATTACTATGTTGTTACGTTGTAATTACATCCAAGATTTACAAACATGTAATTACAAACTTTAATCTTGATTTATAAACATGTTTGTACATGTGTGCAATTACTGTGTCATTACATCGTAATTGCATATGTCATTGCATTGTAATTATTTAGCAAATATATTGTAGTTACATCAAATATAATATTTATTAAGGCTTATGTACTGTATTCGTGTATTTATAGTTATTTATTTAAATATACACAATACACGTAATGCAATTGCAAACTATTAACTGAATGTAATTACATTGCTATTACATTGTAATTACATCCCAGATAATATTGATCAATTGTGTATTTGTTTATACTTAAATGTACATGTGCAATTACATTGTAATTACATCCAAGATAATATTTATGAACCTAAATGTTTCTTTGTATATTTCATGTACAGTAACTGTGTATTTATACGTAGTACATATGTAATTACAAACTTTTATTTTGGATGTAATTACTATGTCAATACATTATAATTACTATGTAATAACATTGTAAGTACTATGTTTTAACTTTGTAATTACATTGTCATAACATTATTTATTTTGTAATAACATTGTAATTACGATCCTATAATATTGCAATTACATCTACGATTGTACCGTAAATGTTTTTGTGTATTTCATGTACAGTATTTGTGTATTAGTTATATACATATACACTGTACACCTGTAATACATAATTATAAACTTTTATCATGAATGTAATTACTATGTCGTTACATTGTAATTACATTGTGATTACGTTGTAATAACATCCAAGATTTACAAACATGTTTGTATATATTATATGCAGTTTGTATTTATAGTTTTATATTTAAATATGCACAGTACACATGTACTATGTAATTACAAAATGTAATCTTGATTTATAAACATGTTTGTACGTGTGTGCAATTACTGTGTCGTTACATTGTAATTACATATGTCACTACGTTGTAATTACTTTGCAAATATATTGTAACTACATCCAAGATAACATTTATTATTGTAAATGTTTCTTTGTACATTTCATGTACTGTATTTGTGTATTTATAGATATGTAAATATACACAATACACGTAATGTAATTACAAACTATGTATATATATATATATATGTATATTTTATGTACAGTAGTTGTTTATTTATAGTTGTATACATAAATATACACATTACACATGTAGTTACAAACTTTTATCTTGGATGTATGTACTGTGTTGTTACATTGTATTTACTATGTAATTACATTGCAATTACATTGTAATTACATCCAAGATATTATTTATAAATCTAAATGTTTCTTTGTATATTTTAAGTACAGTATTTGTGTATTTATACGTAAATATACGCAGTACATATGTATTGCAAACTTTTATTTTGGATGTAATTAGTATGTAATGAAATTGTTATAACATTGTAATTACATTGTCATTACATTGCTATAGCATTGTAATTACATCGTTATTGCATTGTTATAACATTGTAATTACATCTATGATGGTATTGTAAATGTTTTTGTATATTTCATGTACAGTACGGTAACGTCAGCTTAGAATTATAAGGTTGCATTTTTGTCAAAATTGAGTTATTCACATATTCACATTAAATGACAACTTATTTACAGTATCTGATGTTTTTGTATACGTTGTTCACATTTAAAAAAAAAAAAAGGTTTTATTCACAAAGTCTAAAGCTGCGGTCACACAGGACTTTTCTCCCCATAGCCTTCCATTCATACGCACGCGAATGCGTCAGACCGGAAATGCAGGGTCAAGTTTAGCATTTCGCTGCGGTGCAAAGTTCAAGCTTGGTGAACTCTGACCTGCGAAATCGCATCACTTGACTGTGTGAGACCAATCGAGGATCAAAACATGACCTCTCTGTACAGAAATTTAAAACATGGAGCAATCGCTCGCTTTTTTAAATATCTAATCATCTTGTTTAATCCCACCCCTTTTCTCAGCGCTGTACAACAGAATTTCGCACACACAAACTCTTGTGTGACCGCAGCTTTACTCTAGCTTGACTCTATAAGATTCTTTCTGTGAGCCAATCAGCATTTTGAATGCACGCACGAGGGCCAATTAGGATTAGCTTTCTTTGTCATTTCGCCGAATTGCTCCGTTGACAGCGGGAAAGACCAGAAAGAAGTCGACTAAATAATGCCGCATCACATAAAACTGAAAAGAAACCTGAAACTGAAAAAGTGTGTAAATGTGATGATTTAGTAGCAATTTTTGACATTGAGATGAAATGTTAAATCTTGCATTGTTGAAAAGAAATCATTTCCTATTAAGAAATGTAATATAATAAATTTGAAATATTTTATTTATTTTTATTTGTGTATATATGTAATAAGTGAAACATTTTTCAGTGCTTATTAAACTCATCTGCATATTGTCCGTTTCTTTTAAAGTCTTTAAATTTGATATTAAGCCTTGAAGGCCAAATATAATTCAATAAAAATAATTCAATAATTCACATGAAGTATATAATTCATATTAATTACATAAAATTAACAGCTGCACTGGACAAAATATTTAAGACAGCCTTGTTTGCTTAATTTGTACATCCTAAAACACTAAATAAATGTTATAGAAAGCAAAAAAAATTACTTTCTCAAACATCAACATAGTTATAACACCAATTTTTATTTTTTTAATTAAATTAATAAGCAGACTGATTGTATTTCTTGAAAAGTAATGCTTTAATGTATGATCTGCCAGATAGAACCTTATAATTCCAAGCGGAAAATGACTTTTTAGAATTAGAAGCTTCTATCTGCATTTGCCCTGTTTTTACTCCATTTTGCAAACATAAGAGAATTTTGATAACTTACATTTAGAGTACATTTAGGGTCTCTGTCATGTTAATGTATGAAAGAGAACTGTTACAAACATATTGTTGTTATATGGTATGCATAAACTTTGAAGCTCAATATCTCAAAATCATTTAGAACGCAGATAGAACCTTATAATTCTAAGGTGACGAGATGCTTACTTACTCAAAAGACTTACAATATGGTAGACAAATCACCTTAATGGCAAGTTACTGACTCAAACCACACCACTGGCCATTTTCCAAAAACACAGAACAGGAAGATACAGTATGTGGATAGAGAAGAAGAAAGAGGAAGTGCCGGATGGTGAAAAACAGCTCTTGTGGAGTGACTGCTGTAAATGAAGAGTCCTGCTGGGTTGAAGCTTTGATAGCTAGCAAAATTACAGCATTCAGGATCAAAACAGCACGCTATGTCCACTCTGATACACTGGCAGGCCTGGAACAAAGTCTAACCCAAAATAGGACACCAAAAAAAAAAAAAAAAGACACCTACAGTAGCAACAAATAAACAGTTTGAGTCTTTTGGCTTAATCTAGCACCAGCGTCATTTTTGACACTGCTTATTATTAATACATTTTTAACACTTGACTAAATATATGAATCCTTATTTACTATGCGATAACCTGAGAAAACAACTGTTAAGCAACAGTTTTAGCTGATTTTTATATAAATTCCAACAAACTGCACGATTGTCAGCATTTTATCATCTAAGTTAACGTTAGAGTGACAAAAATGATTCATTGGATTTACTAACTTTATTAAGATAAGTGGTTGCAAACAGTTTATATGGGCTGAATTAAAAAAAAAAGACAAATTAAGTTGAACATTCCAGAATTTCATTTGTTTGATTAAATTTAGCCCATATAAATTGTTTGCAATTGTTTCAGTGTATGGTGATTAATATTCTCTTTGGATGAATATTCTCTATACACTGGCAACCCTGGAACAAAATCTGGCCCAAAATAGGCTGCCAAAAAAGACACCTACAGTAGCTACAAATAAACAGAGGATGAGTCTGTTGGCTTACTCCAGCACCAGCACCAGCACTCCTGTCACATTTCTCTGTTGTTGGCCACTGCTCGTACGTCATTCTTTATGCTTGACCAAGTGATGTAATGTTAATTTAATATGTGATCAGTGATAACCTGAGAGACTGCAGCAAACTGTGTGACCAGTCAACATAATGTGATTATACAGCAGGGTCCAAAAGACTGAGACCACTAGTGAAAATGCTTCTGCTTTGCAATTATCAATTGACAAATTATGCTTTCAGCTTAACAATAGCAAAATTGGAAGTTATTTTAATTATAACTTGATGTAAAATTGGGTGGTGCAGTGGCGCAGTGGGTAGCGCTGTCGCCTCACAGCAAGGTCGCTGGTTTCAGCCTCGGCTGGGTCAGTTAGCATTTCTGTGTGGAGTTTGCATGTTCTCCCCATGTTCGCGTGGGTTTTCTCCGGGTGCTCCGCTTTCCTCCACAAGTCCAAAGACATTCAGTATAGGTGAATTGGGTAAGCTAAATTGTCCGTAGTGTATGTGTGTGAATGGGAGTGTATATGTTTCCCAGTGATGGGTTGCAGCTGGAAAAGCATCCGCTGTGTAAAACAGTGGTTCCCAACTTTTTTTGCCTGAGAGCCAGAAAATGTTGTAAGGGGCCCCCCACCACATTAAATGATATTATCACTCATATAAGTTTGCAGTAGGTATGACCAAAAATGTTGTCTATGTTTATTACTATATCTAGATATGTTTATGCACACATAATAGCCTAATGTAAAATATAAAAGCAAAACATTAGTAGGCCATTTGTATTGGGTACATCTTGCGATATTGGGGATGAGTCGTCTGCAAATGTCTTATTAATTTGGACGGCCTCATGGATTCGTTAGCAAGAACTTTGGCGCAGATAATGCATTGTGGCTGGGTCAGGGACTCTTTGCTTCGAGAAAATGGAATAAAACCATAGTTCAGGTAACTATCTTGTTATTTCCTGCATTTCGTGTTTCCAGCACTGCTAGCGCTGCGACCCGAAATGTTTGAAGCTTCCTCACCTGGGTCCAGTATGCTTGGGTCGTTACTATTAGCTGCTGAAGGCGAATCAGTGAGACTTTGTCTTTTTTACAAATTTGTCAATTTTTTGGTCAGCCAGGGGATAAAATGAACTAAGGCAACATGATTGTCCTCCTAATTGTTCACTGCTAGAAAATGTAAAAAAAAATATGACCTGACCCCCCACAAAGCTCGCTGAGGCCCCCTTGTGGGCCGGGACCCCCCTGTTGGGAACCACTGGTGTAAAACATATGCTGGATAAGTTGGCGGTTCATTTCGCTGTGGGGACCCCCGATTAAAATGAATGAATGAATGATGTAGAATTACATTTCTAGTTTAAAATTTGTGCAAATGTGAAAAAAAAAAATGTTTGCATAGCATTCTTTATGTTTTGTTTTAGGTTTTGTCCAAAAACAGAAGTGTTTTATTTTGGTAGTAATCTAATGTGACATTTGGTATGAATTTGTAAATGTACACTACATTATATTGTACATTTGGTTTTAAATCTGCAAAACATATTACGTTGCAAAGTTTGATTTATAGTTACAAAATGCAAAAAATGTTCTGTCACACTTTGTTTTAAATCTACAAAACAATTTCCTTCTGCATGCAACGTGGCATAACACCTGCTACAGAAACACTTATATAATGCAACGTTGCTTTAAGCTTGTAAAAATACAAAACATTACAACCCAGGCTCATTAATGATAAGTACCCCTGTATACATTTCTGGACAGCACGAAATGCGTCTCATTTTGTAACTATGCTACAGCCATTTCAGCAGAGGATGCTCAACCTGCAGTCCGTGTGGGTCCCAACCAAGTGTGCCGCACGCCTGCTTTTGAGTGAAGGTCTCGGGCGTTAGATCGCCCCCTGGGGGCTGGCTGCAGTACAAGTCATAAAGCCCGCCTCCTCTGTGTTAATGAAGGAGACATGAGACCAAATAAAAAAATTAATTACACTTGCAATAAAATGTTCTGAAAGATGGTTCTGGTCAGTTAAGGCACCGGTTATCGTGCTGATATAGGTGCAGATCTTCATTTCTGTAAAGAGTATGTTTTGAGCAGTAATTTAATGCTGGGCGTGTCATCGTGATTGACAGCTGTGATTGACAGTTTCTCAAAGCAGACGTCGGAGCTTCGGCAGGAGACTGAAGTGTTATTATTCCATTTCTGTGTTATTTTACCATGATAAAATGAGTTGCTCAGCAGTAAACTATAGTTTCTGACATACAGGATCTGGTGGAACACTGTTTATTCGGTAAGGTCAGGGCTTTAGTTTGCTGATACACGCTTAACCACCCAGATAGCAAAATACACTCTCGCCTGCCGGAGACATACCCCTCGGCCCGACTCCTTCTGCTGTACCTACTCGCGGACATTACTCGCGGGCCGATCCAGCTCGGATGCGCAGCAGTCTTTTGCGACAGTTTGTGCCCGTCACGAGGCGTTTTTTCCTTCACAGCGTTTAATGGAAAATGGCGCTGTCGCGTCGTCCATATTTTATACAGTCATTGGTCCCAACGCCCCAGTAAAGTGAAGGGGACACTATAATGTCAGTGAGCGCCGTCTTTTGGATGAGACGTTAAACCAAGGTCCTGACTCTCTGTTATCATTAAAGATCCCATGGCACATGGCACTAAAGAATAGGAGTGTAACCCCGGTGTTCTGGCCACATTACATTACATTACATTAAAGGAGGAACGTTATTTTGCAGTTTTTGTTCTTGCGAATCCACTAGAGGCTGCTGTATATGCTTTTTCAGATCTCAAATTTCAGATCTCAAATTCTCAAATTTCTCTCGCAAGTGCCATTCGCACCTGCTGTTAGCACATAAATCCACCAGAGGCCGCTGTCGACTGACTGACCGACCGCGATCAACTCCTTTCTGCGTCTCAAGTCCGCCAACGTACATGACAAGCAACTGGGCAAACTGGTAACAGCAGAAAAACCATTTACATAGAGGTAAGTGGTCAGTCAGCTGGTAGCGCAGAAAGAAACAGAAGCTGTCTGCGGCATCATACCGCCCCATAGTGTTCGTTTTTATAGACAAAATGTTGCCATATGTAGCTCTGGCTACATAATTCGCACTGTCCAGAAATGTATACTGGGTACATTTTCACAATGATCGTGTGTTGCAATTTTAAATTCACAAAAAAACCTTCTATTATGCTATGTTATTGTTATTTATTGTTATTTAATACAGCATTGTATTTCATGACATCAAAATTTCAACTTAATTGCATGGTTAAAATTATTATTTTAATTCAATTCAAACTTTACATTCAGGATATCAACACTGTCTTCAACTACTGTACTTCACATTCAACAGGTGCAAAAGCACAATTTACACAAAATACACAAACATAGTCTCAAATAAATGGTGTATAAAATCAGCATCACCACCGTGGCACAGACGTGTGGCCCAAGGGGACAAAAAATGTGATCTGAATGTCAACACATGAATACCAATGTCTCATTTTAATATATTCAGCAGGGGTCTCAGACTCCACATGGCACATCTGTCTGCTGTGCTCCGGGGTTTGAGGTCTGGTCTTCCTCCCTCATCTCTGTCTTCCCATGAACCCCTGTGTCATTCAGGTTCAAAGACCTTTACTGAAGTGGCTCCTGAAGCTCTCTCATCTGCACCACTCTCTGTACTACAAACGACACCATTCATATTCATGAGAGGAAATTAGAGGAAAACCTCTTTTACGCTCACCTTTTTTGTCCTACAAGTGTGGATTTCTCTCTAGTGACTGACTTGAATAAATAAAGTTAATTTACAGGCAGAATTTCAAGGTCTCAGAGAAAACATATGGACTAGAGTAAACAACAGCTCTTGTTTGCAGAAAAGGTACTTGACTTACAAGAAGCAAAATCACTTAAGACTGTTTACATGATCAGTTTTATATGAACCCTCACTTGATGTCGAGTACTATGCTGTATGAAAATACTAAGTTGTATGAAAATTGAAATTGACAATATGCTGTGAAAAGACATTTGTCATTAATAATGAATAAAGTCGTGAGCCACAGTCCAGTTTCTTAGCAGATTTGTCTTTTCATCTAAGCCAGATTTGAAACTCCATCATTGCATTATATGAGTGAAATGTGATAATAAAGTGAGTACAGGCTCATCTTGTGTTTATTTATATTACTCCAGGTCAAACTGTCAAGAATATGAGTGATAAAAACATTACAGGGTTTTTACATATCACAAATATGCAAGCTTAGGATCAGCTGGACACAAACACAAGCGTGAATGCTCGCTCACCATCGGAAATTGATATGTTCCTCTGCATACAGAAGACATGAATCTAATTGTACATGAAAAATAGGTTAATTTCATGAAACTCGTGATGAGTTTGTCTGGGCAATTTTCTGCTTCAAAAGAAAGAAGAAATAGCAAGTTGAAGCAGAGTTCTTGTGTCAGACTGTATGAGGGAAAAAAACATTGAAATGTGCTATTCTGTGGGCTTCTGCACAAGCTTAATGTAGACATAAATAAAGCCCTGTTCACATGGGATTAGTATGACCTGATGACGTTTTGTCATATGTAATATTTGCAGAGGTAGTCTGCAATCAAGCCTTAATTCCATGCAAATCGACCATGTCTGTAATTTGTAAAATGGCCTTTATACATTTCATGAAAGAGAAAGCGGAAAATCAGCTAAAGAGTGAAAACAAACATAACAAGATGAAGATGTAAAGCATGTACTGCTTAACAGTATTCTCTGTTTTTCTCTTCTAAACATACCATAGAACACCTCGACATGATATCAATGAGATATGTCAGTAAATTAGAGTAAAATTTGTTTGTTTGTGTGTGCAAATAGGCCTTAAGTCTGAAATTTTGTACTGTGATGGATTTACAGAGATTTCTGTTATGCTGAAATTTGTTACTATTTGTTACCATTGTAGTGAGAACTGTCAAGGTTCTGCCACTCCAGTCTTGTAAATTCTTGTTTTAGTGGCAGAGTCCAGACACTAGTTCTGTCTTATCCTGTATGTTGTGCTCGGCTCGAGTTTTCTCGGGTCGAGCACTCATTTTCTGTCATTGTGTATCTCTGTATGAGCTCAGGTCGTGCGCAATCCTGCTTGATGCGGGAGTGCAAGGTCTGGGCATGCTTGGGACGCGCGCTCTTGTACTCATGTTTGTGTTTGTTCTGTCGGCAGCACGCTGTTTCATTCTCAGCATCTCAGTCTAGTTGGTTTCGGTTTCGGTTGGCACTGTGATGAAACGTGCGTTGCTTGTGTGAGCGCACGGTAAGGTGTTTTCATTTATCGTGTGCTCATGTCTTGCGTCTGCTCGAAATTAGTTTAATATTAAACCTCATAAAACGTTATAGCTAAGCTAGACAGTTTTCTTGTTCATCGACTACACAAACTATGTAGAAAATGGTTCCTGCAAGACAAATCTATTCTTGGGGCTTCCGCTATGAATGTGTCTTACGTCATACATCACAAGTTGCATAAAAAGTGCATTTGGCCCGACACCAGAAGTCAGTGATTGGAGTTTAATATTTAAAAATGTGAACTATGTATTTATTTATTTACAAAAACACATCAATCCACTTCAAAAGACTTGTGTTAATGATGGATTAATGTGATTTTGGAAGCTCCAACATTATTGCACAGAATGGAAGAGTCCGTATAAAATGTAAAACTACTCTGACTGCACTCAAATTTTTCATTACTTTTATTACAAACAACTTATTTAAAATGAGTTGAAACATGAAAATTCTTGAGTTTAACTTAAGTGTTTTATGTTCAATCCATTAAGTTTAACCTGTTTGTGTTGGGACAACAGGAAGAAATTTTGTGGAACCCAGCTATTTTTACAGTGTGTGTTTTTGTCTGACAGAAAGTCACAAGGATGGCTTGATAGGGACTAATTATGGGTTGATTTTCATTTTGGATTTCTTTAATATCAACATTGTGATGAGTAGGATGAGATCAACAGTGTTAATAAAATACACCTGTGTGTCATCCTACTCATCACAAACCAGTTGTAGAACTCATCTAAAAGTTCAAACAACTCTTAAAAAATCAATTAGGTTACTTAAATGTTTTGAGGCGTGTTGCCACAACTGTTTGAGCAATCTGAATCTATTTATCAGGTTTGAACGTTTTGGGTACTGAACAGCTATGCAGGAATGTTTGTCCAGATACCAGGCAGAATGGATATTTTCTGACAGTTTCCAGTGTCCTATGTTGGATATTTTTTATCTGGCTGTAAAAAAAAGTAGCATATCGAAGTTCTTCTTGCCATCTTAACAACTACTTATTCTGTACTCTCTCTCACACACAGACACAAAACACCATCACAAACACAA
The DNA here is from genome assembly GCA_903798195.1 of Danio kyathit. Taxonomy (NCBI): domain Eukaryota; kingdom Metazoa; phylum Chordata; class Actinopteri; order Cypriniformes; family Danionidae; genus Danio; species Danio kyathit. Next base: position 27,647,428 of record LR812533.1, on the reverse strand, counting down.
CGACTCGTCTTCCCTTTAGCCCATTAGAGATGGACAAACCATTTTTTAAACAACAATAACAGCAGCGCAATGACCTTTCCTCACAGACAGAGGACAGAGAGCATGTGAAGCCCTCATTTCATCATCCCAAAGCAGCGAAAAAACTCCCGACCCACTGTATCATTCGCGGACAAGACAAAAGCACAGCCGGCTTCTCAAAACAAACAAAATGTCAGCATTATAAATATTCAGCGAGGTGTATTATAGCTGATGTAAACGTTTAAACTTTCATTACACAAGGCCTCATCTATGACCCAAGCAGTCATTTATAAGATGTGACTATGAATATTTATGCCCGTTGCTCACTTTGGAAGGCGAGTTGCGGCTGATTATGAATTATGAAGACATTAAGGAGTGATGCTTAGTCAGTTGAGTATGCACGGTAAACTTGTTTCAAGCTGCATTATTCATTACCTGTGTGAGAGTAATATATTCCTCTGACTGCTGCTGTGGAAGAAAAGCCACATATAATATAATATCACATCAGCGGCGTTGAGAGTGTGCAGAACTGGGAAACAGCTTGTCACAATGTTATATGTCGCCTGTAAGACTATTAAAATAGATACATAATAAAACTGAATTTAACATATAATTTCTATGATGTAGAAAATATAGATGCAATGTCACAGCTTTATATGTTCGCTGTAAACCAATTAAATATATATTATTTCAAATATAATTTACATGATGCAGAAAACACATAGATAGTGATGGCCAGTGTTGGGTAAGTTACTTTTAAAAAGTAATCAATTACAAATTACTGATTATTACTCAAAAATTGTAATCTGATTACATTACTAATTACTTTATGTAAAACGTAATCAAATTACTAATTAATTTACTCTGAAGTTACTTTTAAAACATATGAAGAGTTCAGATGCAAAAAAAACCTCTAAATGCCATCTGAAATTGTCTTCTAAAATGAGCATGTTTCACAAGCTCGTGTGTGTATGATCAGTATATCCACTTTTATAGCAAAAAATAGGCTCTTTGCATTGCCTTTAAAGTAAAATAACTGCACAAAAATATTGGAGGCTGAGAAAAATGCTCATTTTAGAAGAAAATTTCAGATGGCGTTTAGAGGTTTTTGCATCTGAACTCTTCATATACAAAATATACCTATAAAAATACTAAATAAACTGCAGCTCTTTTGGTAATTTAATATTCACTAAAAAAACATTACAATGGGTTGATCGCAGCAGCTTAACATATTCCAAAGAACTAAAGAGATAGTTCGCCCAAAACTTAAAATTCTCTGATTCATTTTTAACACAAAAAAAGGACATCCACTGACATCCATAGTATAAAAAATCACTGCAGTGTTTTAATTAGTCTATCGAAATGTGTATATTGCTTACAAAGTATGAAAGTGATCGGTCAGTTCTTGTCACGTGACACGTGGTTTTCAACTGGTGCGCCTGAGAAATGCGATATGTGCTCGCAATATGCGTACGCACGAAAAAAGACGTGATATATAAACGGCCCCATAACCAGCTGTGCTTCTCTTCACATTCAGAAGACACCTTCACTCCCGATCCTGCACAAAAAAATTAATTTGAGTTGTGCCACCGTGTTTTTGGGCGCCGGTGTCCTCCTTGGTGACGAGTATTGTGTGACGAGTATTGTTCACAGATCTGGGGTCTGCTCTGAACAGCCTAGTGGCTGTCTGACGTTTGTATGCTTGAGATATTGAGATATCATTCAGAATTGTACACATGGACCCACGTGAAAATCTTCCTAGTCTATCTGTGTTTTAACCAATCAGGTTAAAACACCTACAGGCAGGGCTTGACATTAACTTATTTGATCACAAGCTACTGTGGCTTGTAGATTTCCAACATTACTAGCCACTCGCCACTTTCACTAGCCACACTTTTCTTGTTGGGAAAATATATTTTATATGCATAAATTTGACTTTGACATGCTAAAATGACTTGATTTAGATGTTGTGTTATGTCCACATGCTTTCTCATTTATTTAACTTCTTGTGTGTATTAGCTTGCTCAGTGTGCTTGAGCAAATGGGTTGTGTCGCAATGCAATCAGTTTTTATTTCACATGACTTTTCAGAGCTCAAAATTAAGATTTTACCAAATTTATCTCTGACCACACCAAATAAGTATTTCTTAGCCACAATTTTTTAATGTGTCAAAACAAGGAAAATAAAGCTGTATATGTGCACTTTTTAATTCAACAAAACTTCTCTTTAAAAAAACATTACATTTCAAAAAAGAATTATTGTCATGAATCTAAAATATGCACAGTAATCTGTCCTGGCTAAAAGTCCCAGATTACCAGTTAACTACACATATTCGGGGAGTAATATCCCATTAAAGCAATGTTATTGTAAAAAAATTAAACCATATTAACAAAAATAACTGTAAGCAAAAGAAAGCAGGTGAAACGTACCGTGTTTGATAATGAAAGGATGAGCACGCACACAAGGTTAATTTAGGCCTGTTAATAATCTGTTCAAAGAATAATTAAAATGAAAGCAGTTACCGCTGCTGCTTACAAAAGAATATGTGTATTTTTTTTTAAATCTTGAGCTTAAATGCAGCAGGATTGTGGGTGCACGATCATCGCTCTTTGTCCAGTCTATTTCAAAGGGAACCGATCGCACCAGTTGCGCTTCCTCTAGGCACGGTTGCTTCGCGCAAGTAAACGGGAGCGCGCACGCTTTTTAACAGTAGCGCGCTTCACATCACCTGGGCGCGCAAGGGATCATCCTCTCGTTCGGTATTTACCTGCTTTCTTTTGCTCGTGCTGCTTCTCGATTCTAAGATCCCATTTGCACGAATATTGGGCCATGCTTATTGTCGAACCCTGCTTTTAAGAAAATTACTATTTAAAAATGATTTCCAACCAGCCAAGGTGGCTAGTGGAGGTGTCTGTCTAACCCGCCAGAGCTGAAATCTACCCGCATTTGGTGGGTTGGCGGGTGTTAATGTAAAGCCCTGTCTACAGGTATGATGCAGTTAATGACATTATGTAAGAGTATAGTTGTTGTTGCTTTGAGATTGTAAGCAGAGCGGCCTACGAACTCATCTGCAAGTGTTGAAGCTGGTTTCTGTTGATGAATCTGCAAACTATCTTCAGTAAACTTTATTTATTTGAATCTCTGACTCTGGCTCTTCTTCATCTGACAGACTGGTCATTTTTGAGTTCAAACTGTAAAATATCCCTACAATAGAAATCAGACAGAAAGCACACCAATATTTGTTTATTGTAAACCTATTAAAATATATCTTAAATATGAATTAAAATATAATTTACATGATGCAGAAAACATAGCTTTAATTCAATAAGGTAGCCCTTTATTTTACAGTCCTGTTTTATGTGTACTGTACATATGTACTTGTCATAAACTGTGTAATAATTAGACACCATCCCTAAACCTACTCTGAAAACTAACCCGGAACCATATGTGGCTACATTATATAAACAGTATGTTCAACATGTTAAGTAATGCATTATAAATAAGTGCAACCAAATTTATAATTAAAGATTAATTAAAATTGTATTTCAATATTGCAGAAAACATAAAGAGTCATGGAGTCAAAAAACTCCAAGGTCTTGATGTCAACCATTCAAATAAGAAAATGTTGGGTTAAAACCGAAATTGTTACCAAAATATAGTTCAAGTGTTGCACCTCTCTATATGTCACAGTTACCAGCTAAAGTGCCCACCAGACACACTAGAGGGCACTCTACACCTCACAGCAGCCACTCACCCAGACTACATGTACCACAATGCTTTGCATTTCACACCGGATTCACATGAGCTGGATTCTGATTACACAGCACCTGCAGACAATCTTTACAAACATAAAAGCACCTTAGTCACACTCAACCTGCGGTCACACTGCACTTTTAGCCCCACAGACTTCAATTCATACACATGTGAATACAACCGACCAGAAACGTAAGCTTGTGCGACAAGCTTGCTGCATTGCAAAGTTCAAGCTTGGTGAAGACCAATCGAAGATTAAAACATGACTTCTCTGCACAGAAATTTAAAATATGGCTCTCTGTTTTAATGTCTGATCATATCATTTAATCCCGCCCCTTTTCACAGTGTTGTATGACAGAATTTCACCTCAATCCTTGCAAAGTCTTGTTAGTGTTTCATGTACATTCAGAGCGTTTCCCCCCTGTTCCTTGCCTGATTCATGTGTTGATCTTAGACCAGGGGTGTCCAAACTCTGTCCTGGAAAAAGTTTAGCTCCAACCCTAATCAAACACACCTGAACCAGCTAATGAACGTATACTAGAAATATAGATATACTAGAAACTTCCTGGCAGGTGTGTTGAAGAAAGTTGGAGATAAACTGCAGAACACCAGCCATCAAGCACGGAGTTTGGACATCCCCTGTCTTGGACTGTTTCTTGTTTTCTTATTGTTTGCTACCTGCTCTGACCTTTTCCTTAATTTTAGATGAGTCTTTTGGATTACCCTTGACATTGTTGTTTGCTCCTGTTTTGACCCCTTGCCTGTCTGACCATTAATATTAATAGCCCTAAGTGTTGGATTTGTTGGTTTCTTTTAATAAATTTTTTGTTAAATTGTGTTGTGTTAAAGTTATACACTCATCGGCCGCTTTTTTAGGTACACCTTACTAGTACCGGGTTGAACTCCCTTTACCTTCAGTCTGCCTTAATTCTTTGTGGCATAGATTCAACAAGGTACTGGACATATTCCTCAGAGATTTTGGTCCATATTGACATGACAGTATTCATGATGCGAATTTCCCCTTCCACCACATCCCAAAGGTACTCTATTGGATTTGGATCTGGTGACTGTGGACGCCATTTGAGTACAGTGAACTCGTTATCATGTTAAAAAAACCAGTCTGAGATGATTCACGCTTTATGACATGGAGCGTTATCCTGCTGGAAGCAGCCATCAGAACAGCCTCGGTTTCTTGTTCTTAGCAGACAGGAGTGGCACCTGGTGTCGTCGTCTGCTGCTGTAGCCCATCCGCCTCAAGGTTGGACATGTTTTGCATTCAGAGATGCTCTTCTGCATACCTCAGTTGTAACAAGTGGTTATTTGAGTTACTGTTGACTTTCTATCAGCTCGAACCAGTCTGGCCATTCTCCTCTGACCTCTGGCATCAACAAGGCATTTGCGCCCACAGAACTGCTGCTCACTGGACATTTTCTCTTTTTCGGACCATTCTCTTTAAACCCTAGAGATGGTTGTGAGTGAAAATCCCAGTAGATCAGCTGTTTTTGAAATACTCAGACCAGCTCATGTGGTACCAACAACCATGCCAAGTTCAAAGTCATTTAAATCACTTTTCTGCCTATATGCATTGAGTTGTTGCCATATGATTGTCTGATTAGACATTTGCGTTAACGAGCAGTTGGACAGGTGTACCTAACAAAGTGGCCGGTGAGTGTATACAATTTACTATGGTTTTTACAAAATTGTAATTCAACTAATGGGATTTAAGTAAAAATATACAAGCCTAATATAATACACACACACAGAATTTGAGAAACAAAATGCATTTCATTGGTTGCTACAGTATATACCTTATATACAGTATATACTCTTTGTTGGTGAACTGTCCCTTTAAGATGAAATTGCAGCTCAGCTTCAACTGACCGAAGACAAATACTCCACTTCATCCAGCTCTCGTTTTGTCCTCAGTTTCCTCTTACTGTCTGACAGAGCGAGAAACTGCTCCAAACAATTCAGTCTGTGTCACGACGACAATTAATCAATACAAACTCTCTGCTAATCCATGTTATTTAATTCTTCCCTTAGCGGTTTACTCAGTCTGTTTGTGTGCCTCTCCATGTTCGTCAGCGGCAGAACAAACACTTTATTTTCAGCTGGATGTTTTGACTTGAGAACAGCAGGATTACAAAGCAAGATGTGTCAATAATCAATCACGCATTTATTAATTAGAGCTGCGGATTGTAATCGTTCAGCATTGGTCAGCTGTGGTCAGGGATCAGTCGCTGACCACACCAGTCATTACAGTAATGATATGAATGATGATTTGGTAATATGAAGTGGGCTTTGGACGGCAGGACTCACCTCTTTCTCTCCGCAGATATTACTGATGATGGAGTTGGATGCCGGGCTGGCAGAGGGGCCCAGGACCGCCACCACCCCCTTGGACATGATCTGGCACACTGTCAATAGGCAAGGGAAAGACCAACTGTCATTTATTACAGACACAGAGCAGAAGGAAAGCAAGATGTCAGTCTGCCAAGAGAAAAGCTCCCGCTGCCCCATTTTCAGTCAAGGAGCCCGTGTTTGCAGTGTAAGTCTAAAATACACAGAGAAAGCAAAGAGCAGAGTCTGTCTGCATACACACTTGTGTCAATGGCTATTGCTGGCGCTGGGGCTTTGAAATCTCATGTGACTAATGTAAATTAAAGTAACGGCTAATTATTGCTTTGAAAATGCAGGAAAAGGATAACTAAGTCTTTATGACTAAGATAATAATAATATAATAACATAATAATGTTTATAGTCATGTCCCACGTGTACATGCAGCATACCTATTATGGTACTTACAATAATTGCTAGGTACTAACATCAAACCTTCTCCTAAACCTAACCTTGGCTCTTACAGTACACTGTTAGTGCACATAAATGCAGACACTGCAAAAATACAATAATAATAATAATAATAATAATAATAATAATAACAATAATGTTGATGATTATGGTGACAAAGACGATGATGCAGATGACGACAATGACAACAACTACAACAGGAACTGCAACAGTTAGAATAATAATAATAAATTATTAATTACACAAACAAACAAACAAATTAGTTAATTAAATTGAAATAAAATCAGGGCGACGCGGGGGCGCAGTAGGTAGTGCTGTCGCCTCACAGCAAGAAGGTCGCTGGTTCGAGCCTCGGCTGGGTCAGTTGGCATTTCTGTGTGGAGTTTGCATGTTCTTCCCGTGTTCGTGCGGGTTTCCTCCGGGTGCTCCGGTTTCCCCCACAAGTCCAAAGGCATGCAGTACAGGGGAATTGGGTAAGCCAAATTGTCCGTTGTGTATGTGTGTGAATGAAAGTGTATGGGTGTTTCCCAGTGATGGGTTGCAGCTGGAAGGACATCCGCTGCATAAAACGTATGCTGGATAAGTTGGCGGATCATTCCGCTGTGGCGACCCCAGATTAATAAAGGGACAAAGCCGAAAAGAAACTGAATGAATGAATGAATGAATGAATAAATAAAATCAAACAACAAGCATCAATAATATTTTAAATGATTTTGGTTAACAACAACAACAACAACAACAACAACGATACTACTATTAATAATAATATTTTGATAAATTAACAAAATTCGTATTTTTATAATACAGAATTATTATTTATTAGTTTATAATAATAATAATAATCATAATGATAATGATAATAATAATAATAATAATAATAATAATAATAATTATGTGGATGAATATTATAGCGACAAAGACGATGATGCAAACAACGATAATGACAACAACAATAGCAACTGCAACAACAACAATTAGAAAAATAATAAATCAATTATTAATTACACTCAAACAACCAACCAAACAAACAAACAAACAAACAAACAAACAAACAGACAAATTAATTAATAACATTTTAATTAAATCAATCAACAAGCATCAATAATACCCTAAATGATTATGGTTAACAACAACAACAACAACAACAACAACAACAACAACAACAACAACGATACTACTATTATTAATAACATTTTGATAAATTAACAAAATTCATATTTTATAATAAATTAATATTTATTAGTTTTTAATAATAATAATAATAATAATAATAATAATAATAATAATAATAATAATAATAATAATAATAATAATAATAATAATAATAATAACAACAACAACAACAACAACAATAATAATAAGTATTATTATTATTATTATTATTATTATTATTATTATTATTATTATTATTATTATTAAATAAACACACACACACACACACACACACACACACACACACACACACCACACACACACACACACACACACACACACACACACACACACACACAAAGCATTCATATAATCCGCTTTCACTTATCTACAACATAATAATAGTTTTTCAGTTTAGATACTGCTTGCACACAGATGTACTCCATTATAACAGAGGCCTGCTTTGGAACGACCTTCAATAGAGAAGACTGATTTTTGGAGTCCAGATGGTGCAGTTACTGCATTTACCAGCAGGGGCTAATGGACCATGCTAATCAGCCAAAACCTGACCCTCACTATCCACTCAATCTGTTCTCAAATTACTAGCAAAACTCAAATCATTCTTTTCAAACAAGTTTTAAAGAGCTCACTATAATCACAATCCAGCCTAGCAGAGGCTTAGCGCTGTTATTAATCTGCTCCTTTTCAGGCTCTCACACAAAATTACATTTTATTATTAACTGACCTTTGAATGAAGGCTGTCCTGAAATTATATTTTGCGATTAGGAGCAGGAGGAGAAGCAAGAGGTAGATTTGTTTCTCAGTCTCCAGCACACGCACAGGCCATCACTCTTCACTCTATTACATATGTGCTTATAATTCCTCTGTTATCGTTATGATGGTGTGGCTAAGTGTGTCAAATCTACACATCATTTTTTTTAAAGAAATAACCAAAATAAATATATTAAAAACTTTATTTCACATTTTATTTTAAGGTAAAATTCTCTGTATTAAAAAAACTCTATTAACTATGACTTTTGCCTCACTACTGTAAACTCCTAATTTGCTGCTTATTAACAGTTCTTAATAGTTCAGTAAGAATAGGGATGCAGAATAAGATCATGCAGAATATGTAATTTATACTAAAAAGCAGACGATGTCTTAAAAATAGGTGGATTAATTATGGTGGTAATTAGCCGCTAGTAGTAGTGCTACTTAATCTACAGTGTTAATATTCTGCAATAACAGCACTCGTACAGCCTCCTCACCCTTCTGTATTACTCCGCCTACATAGAGTGACAGCAGATCAATAAACTCAGGTTTTTTAGGAAAGAATGTAGTTGTTTTGATTGCAACTATGCAGTTTATTTATAAGGACAGTGCCTATTTTAAAATATTGATAATTTAGAAGGGCTTCTCCTGTTTGCGTGGGTTTCCTCCAAAGACATGTGCTATTGGTGAATTGGGTAAGGTAAATTGTCCGTAGAGTATGTGTGTGAATGAGTGTTTGGGTGTTTCCCAGTGATGGGTTGCAGCTGAGTAAAACATATGCTGGATAAGTTGGTGGTTCAATCCGCAGTGGCGACCCGGTATTAATAAAGGGACTAAGCCGAAAAAAAAATGAATGAATGAATGAATAAATAAATTTTGGAGATTTTATTATAGACAGCGCTTGACGTTGTCCATCCACAAGATGGTGACAGAGACTGCATAATAAGCCCTTAGAGGAGAAAAACTCAGTGTAATTTCAAACTGCAGCTGATCAAATCATTATAAAACTGGCAAGTGACACTAAGTCAATCTCTCTCTTTTGTGTGTTGAAGTGCTTTATTTATATACCATAGTAATCTGGTAGTGTTTGTTTTGCTTTAGCTTTATTAGGGGTTAACTATTGTTATCTCCCGATTGCAACATACTGGGAAATGTCTCTAGACTGATGGCATTTGATGCTGTTCAGCCTTATAATCCTAAAATGTGAGCAAAATTACCTGTTTTGTCATCACTATTACGCCAGAGAATCATTCAAATACTAGCTCTAAAATGATGTTTGTGAAGTAGCAATGGTTTCTGCTGTTCTGACGTCGGCTGCAGATGTGAAGGAATGGCGGAAAAAAGTAGTTTCTCATGCAAAAGGGTTTTTAGACTCTCTGTGTTTGATTTTCTTTTTATATACACGATTATGCCGTCAAAGTGTTGTATAAATGCAATATCACACTCGTAGCAATGCGATATGGCTGTGAATGATCACTGGTGGGACACCAAGACATTCATGCTACTCCTGTGATATTGCTCATATATAAAATATATGCAAAATATTTCTGATGCTATAATGGGGCAGAACTGTCGCCTCACAGCGAGAAGGTTGCTGGTTCCAGTTGGCATTTCTGTGTGGAGTTTGCATGTTTTCCCGTGTTTGCATGGGTTTGCATGTTCTGGGTGCTCGGGTTTCCCCCACAGTGCAAAGACATGCAGTATAGGTGAATCGGATTAACTAAATTGGCCGTGTGTGTGTGAATGTGAAAGTGTTTCCCAAGCATCCACTCTGTAAAAACAAATGCTGGAATAGTTGGCTTTTTATTCTGTTGTGGCGACCCCTGATAAATAAGGGACTAAGCCGAATGAAAATAAATGATGCTATGATAACTTTTTGTATTTATACACACACACACACACACACACACACACACACACACACACACACACACACACACACACACACACACACACACACACACACACACACACACACACACACACACACATATATATATATATGAAATGTATAACTTTTTTTGGAAGCACTTTAGTAAGTAGCAGTTCTTACTATTATTAGTTTTAAAACCCACATTTTTAATATGTGCTCAAATATTTGTTGTTTCCTTTTTTTCTTTTATTTAATCTCAATTACACATCTTGTTGTCATCATATGTTGTCATCATATTTGTTGTCATATACAGTAGCTTCATTGGAAATTTCAGTTATAAATGTACAATTGTCTTTTTTTTATAAAAAGTTTATATTTGATTTGGACATTAGGACAGCATTTATTAATTAAGAAGCACATTCTCAATATTAAACAACAACAACAATATTTCTCAAAGCACAATGTGTTGACTTTGCCATCCTTGTCATGTAATACACAGGCTTCCAATCTATGCACTGTTGTCTTACATGCACGCATCATAAGGCATGTAGCTATTAACCTCAGCATGTACTATGAGTCCTGAGTGTCAGGCAATTCACAGTTATGACTGACTAGAGTCAAATCCTGGAACATGACCCTCCTGCACGGCTGATCTGAAGAAGGACAATGAATCCAAGTGGACTGAGAAACCACTATGGATTGCAGTTAGCTTCAGATCACAAACATTGGTATGCAGACCACACACACAAACACAAACATGATGTAAGACGGGACAATAGGGCAGGTAGCAAGAATGTGGCATTTCTCCCTACCTGGGAGTTCCACTGATCCATTTCTAATTCAATTCCTGCATACTGCAAGCCATTAAAATGCTGAATTAGACCGAACAGAGTTGGGCGACTCTGAGAGAGAGAAAGAGGCAGCTGTTTATATCTATTAGGAGGGCTATTTTAGGGATACCAGGAGAGGCTTTTCATCCTGAGTCTCAACAGCCCTGATTGTTTAAATTACAGCTTGTCTTTTCCTGATTTTAGTGCCGCCTACTTTCATTGACAACAATGAACCTCAGTCATGTTTAATATCCTTCAGTGAGTGAGCAGCTCTATTTTGTTCTGCTCAACCGTATTTGATTTTAGATTTCGGAAGGAAGGTATTATTAAATTTAGGGCCAAGAGTAAGAACAGGACAAAGAGATTGACAGGCAGCTGTTAAAGCTGAAATACTTGTTTAGGACCCACTGACTGTTTGCTTGAAATCTTCAAAGAAGATCAAAGTTTAAATTTTAGGGAGCATATTAAACATCTGGAATTCAAAATGGTAGTTAGACATGTAATTATACATTATTAATTCTGGATCTGGAATAACATTCCAATCAGCCAAACAGAAGGAATCAGTAACAGTTTAAATTAGGTTTAGGCTTAAAGTTAGGGTTATGTGTCACTACACTACAAAAAGTTATCTGTTTAATCTGATGTTGAAAATTCATACATATATAACATTCATTTATAGAGAAATAAGTCTGTAAAATAGCAGAAAATGTACTGGCAGTTTATTACAGGCATATTTGTATTGCTATATACAACACAAACTCAGACAATACATCACTTTAAACTATTAAAATGTTAATAAAGTCACATTTTTTTTTACTTTTCAAGGTTAAAAGTTGTTGGAAAAAAGATCAAGGTCCTATAAAGCAATTCAAAAGCATAAATAAATGGGGAAAACATGAATCACAAAATACAGAAAACTGCTAATTTATGGATATTTTTTACAGTGCAGACCATTGTTATCCAAAAATCAATCCCCTGTGGTTTTGGGAATAATTTTAGAGAGATTAGGTATGGATTATACTTTCAAACAGAAATAATGTTCCATGATCGCACTATACATGGCAAATCACGCCCACCTTTATAGTCAGTTACCAAAATGTTAATCACTCTAAACTAAGTACAAATGCAAGACAGAACTAAACTAGGTCATAAAACAGAGTCTTGACGCCTTTAATGGGCACTTTAAAAAGAACCAATTTCTTTGGCTAAATTGCAGCCCATTAGAACAGTGTTTCCCAACCCTCTTCCTGGAGGCACACCAGCAGTACATATTTTGGATGTCTCCCTTATCTGACCCAATAACTTCAGGTTTTGGAGTGTCTTCTTACATTCTAATGAGTTGATTCAGGTGTGTTTCATTAGCGAGAGGTCAAAAATGTGTACTGTTTGTGTGCCTTGAGGAACAGGATTGGGAAACACTGTATTAGAAATATATGCCTAAGCATACCTTTTTGGCAAATCGTAAAATACGTTGCTCTGTGTACATTCTGTTGCACATTTCAAATGACAAATCCACTAGAGGGTGCTGTCTACATGTTTGTAAATCTGAAATACATTATTTAAGGTACATTTCACATATACATCCTTCTTGTACGGATCATCTAGCCCAGAGATTGTCAACCAGTGGGCCTCAGCGATGCTGCAGGTGGGCTGCGAGTTTAAAATTAATTCTCAATATTATACTATCATTTTTGGATTTCATCATTAATATGCTATATTAAAATGATTGAAGTAATGCACTTTCTCTTGTTCCAGCTTATATCCAGCTGCAAACTCAGATCGCCATCAAATCGATGCGTGTTTTACTGTATTTTTTACATTTGTCTGTATGTTTTTGAATAGTAGATATTTAATAGTAGATATTCAGTCTGTCCAATTTAAAGAAAAAGCTGTTTTTTTGCAATTTCCCTGTTGACCTGTGGTTCTCTTTGAATGTTATTAAATAAAGGTTTAAATGAGCATTTCATACAAACATTTTAGAAAAAATGTCAGACAGGTGGGCCTTCAAAAATTGATTGGAGAAAGAAGTAGGCCTCGAAGTGAAACAGGTTGAGAAGGTAAAGTCTAGATTGGATACGCGGCCGGCCGGAAATGCGATATGCACATTAATATAGCGGCATTTTTTTATGACACTGTATAACAATAATTAATATTTTTACAGTACTGTGACGATTGGGTTTAGGGTTGGGGTGGGGGTAGACGTTAATAAAATACAATAAATCAGAAATTTCATAAATAACATAAATTATTCTCGTTAACTTCCGGCCGCAAACGTATCCGATCTAGCAACAACCAGTTGAGAACCCCTGATCTAACCACCGACCTAAACACTTCGCTAAACACAACCAATAGTGTTTTCAAAAGCAAACAAAAGTGAAAAGTGCACTGCAATCACATAGTTTCACCTTGACTTTACATGGCTTTTATCTAATTTGTGGACAATAATGTACAAAGTGAGCTACTGAGGAAACTGTCTCAATGAAAATGTTCATATGGAGATAGATAGGTGTGCCGAATGTATTCGATTACAAATCATAGACATCATTAAGTTGTCCGTATAAATCTACGGTAAATACAGTATCATTACTGTCAAAAGGAACAATGCTGTTGGCATCATATATAGGTTTTTGCGGTTTCACAAACATGTAGGCTGAAACACATATTTCCATTAAGCCCGTGTTGTTAATTTGTTCTCCTAATAAATGAACAGTGGTGTAAAGTAATGAACTACAAATACTCACATTACTGTGATTGAGTAGTTTTTTTCAGAAATTGTAATTTACTAAGTAGTTTTAAAAATGTGTACTTTTACTTTTCCTTGAGTACATTTTTAGTGCTGTATCGGTACTTTTACTCCACTACTTTCCTTGAACCTGCAGCCACTACTTTATTATTTCCTATCCATGGGCATTAGAAAAATCAGTCCTGTGATTCCTGTCCAATCTAATCACACATAGAAGGTAAATCGCATCATAATGAACTACCTGAAGACATGGACGACTTATAATTGCAGCAAACTGTTTGGAAGCATTAAAAGTGTCCAAGAAGATGTCCAAAATCTTTGCACGCAGTGACCCAGAGATTGTTTAGATGCATGTCACTGATGAGAAGATGATGGATGTTTACTGTATGATCACCGAAATGCCCTTAAACACCCAGCAGGCACAGAATGTCAACATGACATCAGATTGACGTTGTACCCCAACGTCATGCGGTTGTTGTATTTTGAAATGAAAATTAGGTTGACGTCAGAACTTATTGTCAGGTCGACGTCAATGTTTAACGTCCAACCTAAAATCAACCAAATATCAACGCCTAATGATGTTACAGCTTGACGTTGTATGGACGTTACCACTATGAAGTCTTTCAGATGTTGGATTATGGTTCCATACCCTGACAAATAAATGTCAGTTTTGATGTCAATATGATGTTGGTTTAAGATGTTGGCTCAACATTTAATTTTGGTCACTTTCCAACACAACCTAAAATCAACCAAATATCAGCATCATTTGACATGGTTATTGGACATCAAAATAATGCTGTTCTTAGACACTGGCTAGCAGAGATGGGGGACTCAAGTCACATGACTTAACTCGAGTCAGACTTAAGTCACAAAATTTAGGACTTGAGACTTGCTTGAAAAATATCTATAAAAGACTCGAATTGACTTGGACTTGACTGTCATGACTTGAGACTTGACTTGGACTTAAAGTTAAATGACTCGAAATATTATTATGATTTTTTTTTGTTAAATACACAACCGTTTGTTATATATTATTTATAAACAAAACAAAACCGAAAGTTCTAAGTCATGCATGTGCAGTATTAACAGCTCCTCGTTTCTCAGATCGGTCCGAAAGATTCAGGTTCTCTTTACTCTTCCGAATAAAACACTGCAACCGATTCCTGACGAGTTTTTTTTTTTTAAGTGCATAACTTGGGATATAGTTTTTTTTCCATGTCAGAGGGAGTGCCAGGCAAGTTAAAAAGTAAGTAACTTTAAGTAATTTGTGGATAAGTGATTATTAGAAATGCAAATCATTTAAAAAGAATCAGTTGGATTTGCTGAACTGGATCAATCGGTACATTAAGAAGAACCACTTTAAACGATTCATTAGAATGATTCAGTTGCTATTCGGCCATCAGATAATGCGGTGACAGAAGGCGCTCCGTCTTGGCTAATCAGAGTTTATATTATTTTGTATAGTCTGACTCAGCTGCTTCCCACACATAGACTTTACTTGGGCTTACTATTTTGTGTCCGCCTAATATAACCAAACCTCCGCGATCGATGTAGTGGAAAATCCTCTCTCGTTACACGTTTCATTCTCTGCGTGCGTGAACTGACCTGTCAGCACCCCCCACAGATATGTGCCTTTTAGGCACTTAAAAAATTCGTCCGGCCGGGTTTCTAAATGTCCAAAAATGTCCTAAATGTTAATCGTATGCGTTTTTGCATTATCTTTTTATTTAAGGCTACTTTCGCTTGGCTTTGCAGCTTAGAGAAACATTCAATAATTCATTCTTGAATCTAAATAGACTATTATTATATTTTTAGAGATATTGTATGTTTTTTTTTCTTTTTCTGTTATTTATTTTTCATTTGCTGTATATTTTATTAATTTGATGATGTCATTACGCTATAATACATAGGCTATTTTATATACATATCTAAAATGCTTTGGCATGCTTTGAACTTGAAAGAGAGAGAAGCAGATTTGACCCGTCAGTTGGTGCACATGGCTCCTGAATATCATAAAGGTAAGAGAAAGTGGATGTCTTCTCTTTTTTTTTTTTACAGTTTTTTTTTACTTTAACCCATTGAAAACAAACAGTATAACATTGTCATAATAAATGAAATTATTGTTAAAAATGGAATTATGTTTTGTTTGTCGCATATATTTAACTATTTACATGATGTGGGTAAATGGTGTGTTTCAATTAGGCTACCACCACAAGTATATCAAATCTATGGGAAGCACTAATGTTATTGTATTTGTATACTAATGTTTATTATTTAAGTTTTTGACATGTTAGGGGTTAACTTTAATCATAAAATAAGATTGCATTAAAACAATTTGTTTAATGCTATATTCCTATATTGCTATATATTTTTTTCTCGCATACATCATTTTTTACGCCAATACATTTTTAAAAAGAAGAATCAAGTTAGGCAAAAGAAACCATTTCAGACCATGGATCTCAAAATCTGTCTGTAACTAATGTTTGAAATGGCATATATATATATATATATATATATATATATATATATATATATATATATATATATATATATATATATATATATATATATATATATATATATATATATATATATATATATATATATATATATATATATAAATCTGGAATCTGAAGGTTCAAAATTGCCTTTAGAGTTTATTCTTAGCAATGCATATTACTAATCAAAACAATTTTAATTGGAGTTATTGAAATGTACAAAATGTCTTTGAGGAAGATGATCTTTACTTTTAATACAATAATGTTTTTTGTAATAAAAGAAAAAATTATCATTTTGATTCAATAATTTTTTCCCAAAAAATATACTTGTGCACTATAAGATTGGTTTTATGATTTAGGGTCTCGTTTAATTAATAGTATGACATTGTATGAGAGTTGAAGTCCGAATTATTCGCCCCCCTTTGATTTTTCCAAATAATGCTTTACAGAGCAAGGGCATTTTCACAGTATGTCTAATAATATTTTTTCTTCTGAAGAAATTCTTATTTGTTTTAATTCAGCTAGAATAAAAGCAGTTTTTAATTTTTTTAAAAACCATTTTAAGGTATATATATATATATATATATATATATATATATATATATATATATATATATATATACTTGACTTGAGTCCGACAAAAATTAACTTGACTTGCTTGAGACTTGAAGGTTATGACTTGAGACTCGCTTTTGACTTGCACATGTGTGACTTACTCCCATCTCTGCTGGCTAGACATTGAATTTTGGTCACCTGACATCACAACCTAAATCTAATCTAATATTAACATGACATTGTGTGCCTGCTGGGCAATAACTAAATGCACTACAGCATGTTACGTTTACACACATCCACAAATTGCATGTAAATGCATCAGCTTTTTACAGCGTAATATTCACTACTCTTGAGTACTTGGTCTACTTTTATACTTTGAGTAATATTTACAACAACAGGTACTTTTACTCTACTTGCACTTAATTTTCAGGCAGGTAATGGTACTTTTACTTAAGTGTGATTTTTCAGTACTCTTTCCACCACTGTAAATGAATACACAAATAAATGACAGAATGGGTGGATGGATGAAGGATTCTAAATGCTGACATAAAATAATCAATGGGTAGTCACACTCCACACTGTTCTAGGTCAGTAATCAAATAATTAAATTTGTGGGAAAGAGCACGTTAATAATTAATAACACAAATGTTCAGAAAATCCTCTCTGGCCCTTGAGAGTGACTTGCCCATAATTAAAGAAACAAAAATTGCTCCAATAAATGCCTGACTCAGAGGACACCAGAATGTGACAGCACACTTCATTCTCTGACGTGTGAAAACCTGTTAATTTAATTGCCATCACATAATGGTGCCTTTCTTTACCCCCACATACATCATCTGCTAGCAGTCAAGAACATATTGAGAGATGAAACTGACAGACACACTAATTACACATGTATACAGACCTCCTTTTGTGTGTGTCACTGCACTTAATTACAAAAGCTGAAAATGTGAAGACTAAAAATCATTCATTTCCTTCATGCGATTTAAAAGATAACCCAATATCAGAAATGTGCTTTCAGGTGAACAGAAATAAAGAGTTGTTTTTGCTGTTTGAATAAGTATTCAGCGCATGTTTTGCAGGAGAAATGCCCTCCCGAGGACACAATTATCTCACTATTTGGCTCTATCTGTGAATCACTATAATACCCGCAACCTCTGAACAAACCCCTCACGGTTAAGTGACCATTATTCAGCTTGTGAAACTAAAAGACAGCTGTGAAAATTAAAACTAAAGAGCCTAGCAAAAATGTTCAAACCAAAGTAAAACAAATTTAAGCTGTAGGAAGCAGGAATGTGGTTCCTACCATACTAATTACTCACCTTCATGCTGTTTTAGACCTGTACAACTTACTTTTGCAAACAAAGTTATTCTTAAAAGAGGTGGGTCCGAACTAGTATTGTGCCAATAGATTTATTGATGGTAGTCAAAGATATTGTAACCAGGGATGTGACACTGACAACGAAGGTGAGGATCCAAACGCAGGGTTCTAATAACAGGATGGTCAGGCGAGCAATTATCAACACAGGAGAAAACAGATGTATGAGGGCAATCCAGAGTCGTAGTCCAAATAGCAGGCAAATGGTCAGAAGGCAGGCAGCATACAGGAATGATCAAACAAAACAAAGCAAAGGTTCAAAACACAGAAGGTAAGGCAAGGCAAGGAAAACGCATTGTAGTGTCACTAGAACATATAACAAGACTCAGAAACAACTGTGTAACTCTGTGCTGCTTAAATGGTGTGTGTAATCAGTCCTTGACAATCCTCCGGTGGTGTGTGTGCCATCAGTCAGGATCTGGAACATGTGTGTGTGAGCGGAGTGCATGTATGGAGTTGTAGTCCATGACATGGCGGATTTTTAGTCCATTAGTGAATTGTGTGTTTACCAGCGATCTGCATGGGCTGGATTGCTGGTGTTCATGACAGATATTGCCAATAGGTATTATCTTTAATGACATACTGTTGAAGTCAGAATTATTAGCCACCCTGAATTATTAGCCCCCCTGTTTATTTTTTTGCCAATTTCTGGTTAACGAAGAGAACATTTTTTCAATACATTTCTAAACATAATAGTTTTAATAACTCATTTCTAATAACTGATTAATTTTATCTTTGCCATGATGACAGTAAATAATATTTACTAGATATTTATCAAGACTAGATATTCTTCTATACAGCTTAAAGTGACATTTAAAGGCTTAACTAGGTTAATTAGGTTAACTAGGCAGGTTAGGGTAATTAGGCAAGTCATTGTATAACGATGGTTTGTTCTGTAGACTATCGAAAAAAAAAATATCGCTAATAATTTAAAGGGGCTAATAATTTTGACCTTAACATAGTTTATAAAAAATTAAAAACTGCTTTTATTCGAGCCGAAACAAAACAAATAAAACTTTCTCCAGAAGAAAAAATATTGAAATGTGAACATTTCCTTGCTCTGTTAAACATAATTTGGGAAATATTTAAAAAGAAAAAAAAAATTAAAGGGGGTTTATTAATTCTGATTTCAACTGTAAATGGCTCATAAGTAGATGCATAATTATAAGTAGATGAGAGAGAATATGCGCTGGTAATACAGTAACATGATGTTACTTTCTTTATTAACAATTGATTTTGCTTCAAGACCATAAAATGCTATCAGTAGGTTTGCCTTCATGGTTTAAAACTGAAATGTTCCCCATACTGCAATTTACAATTTTATTTTATCTTTATCACCAATTCTTTGCTTGTAAAATGATTGACAATGAATCACATATCACGTGCACTTTGTATGACATGATTACAAATGTAAGTAAAAATTTAACACACAATGACATGGGACAAAAACACACAATGTCCAATGTTAATTATTATTATTATTATTATTATTATTATTAATAATAATAATAATAATAATAATAATAATAATAATAATAATAATAATAATAATAATAATAATAATAATAATAATGAACCTATGAAAAGGAATAATTGCAGAATTAAAAAAAAAAACATTTCAGCAAATAAATATATTTCTTAGGGTTCGCAATAACGTATTTCTTAGGGTTTACAAGTTGTTAAATTGTTTAAATGTAACAATTTCACTGTTAACAATTTTCTGCAGAATCTACATTATCTTACTGGCAGCAGTTTGCCAGTAACTTACTGTCAATCAATTACAGCAAATATACTCTATTTACACTCACACCATTATTTATCTTGCTGTATATATGTTTTTCAGTATTGTACATCTTTACTGTAAAATATACAGTAATTTTCACAATGCAACTTTAAAATACAGTAACATACTGCATAACTGTCCTACAGTAAAATACAGTTCATATCACAGTTAAAAACTGTGTAATTTACACAAAATGTTAAGAGTGTAATTGTAATATCGCATTCTAATGTAAATTTTATTCCAGAAAGAACAGCAAATGTGAAACACCTTTTAAAATTGTAGACATGTTGCTAGGTAATGCATATGAAAATCATTCAGAATAATACTCTATTAATAATATACTATATAATGTATCTCTGAAATGATAAAACACAGGAATACTCACTAGTTTCCCCTGTCTCGTATTCACTGTCTCGGAGCAGCTCAAAGATGTCCACCTCCAGTTTGCCTGTGGTGGAGCGATTGCTGGAACGGTTGATGCTGTCTTTGGCCAGAGTGATGGCCAGTCGCTCCCCTCGGCTACACTCCATTGGGTCATCAAGAATGGCAGCTGGGACACAGTTCATTGAGAAAGAGAGAGAGAGAGAGAGAGAGAGAGAGAGAGAGAGAGAGAGAGAGAGAGAGAGAGAGAGAGAGAGAGAGAGAGGGAGAGAGAGACAGTGAGACAAGCAGATACTACGACAAAACAGTTTAAAAAGCCTTGAGGAAAGAATCATGGCAAGTGTTTTTGGCTCGTCTTGTGTGCTTTTTTTTTTTACAGTAAACAAAGTACATGCCTTTATTTTTCAGGTTTGTTATTAAACTGGTTGAAGTGATCTATATTAAAATTTTTCTGCATGTAAATGCTGTGTTTCAAAAAATTGGTTGCACTTTGGGTTTGCCCACATGGAAAGAACATATATGAGAATATATGCGCTTATATGAAACCTACGTGCAGTATATATGCACATACAGTACATGATAATATATATGCTGCATATGTGTATATATGCCACATATAGGCAAAATTGAGGTGCATATATGTGCATATACAGGCCATATACAGTAGGTCTCCTGTATTGTTTCTTTATATTCACATATACATGTAAGCCCTATATGTACATACAAGAATCTAAAAAAAATGTATAAATGTGCGACACACTTGAAATTGGTATCACATGTAATTAACATGTTATGGAATTTAACTATGGCAACTAATTGAGATGAGATGGAAAGGTATGATGTCTACACTTGTTGTTTTTTTATTTATTTATTTTTTGTTCAGTTTTTTTGTCTTATTTTTGTTCTTGTACTATTTGATTGTTCTTAAGTAAATAAAAAAAAGTTAATTTGTACATGGGCTTTTATTTATGTTGTCTAGCAACTATGAATTTTAATAATTTTACTAATATATAGGTAAACATATAGGTAAACATACTGTATGTGCATATATGCACACACACCTACTGTATATGGGTAAATGTATGCATGTATATATGTACACATATTAGGGTTGAGCGATGTTGACCAATTTAGCATCATACGATGTCTAATGTGAAACATCACAATGGACGATGGCATCGTCTTCATAGGCGGAGGTGAATTAATTATTTATGAATAATTAATTAATTCATAACAAATTAATTATTTGTTGCCTACCGTTTCAACAACCTGGCCGCATGGTCTTGTTTTACTCATAACCAAATCATAAATAAATAAAGATAAGTTACACACAAATTACCACCTGTCAATCACTTTTTCTGTGGGACTCGGGCATGAGTAGGCAGAGTGATCCGTGTCAGTCAGGGCCGGCGCGTCCATAGAGGCAACCTAGGCGGCTGTCTAGAGCGGCAGAGCAGTCAGGACGGCGTCCGCGGCGCGTGTACCCCCTTTCGCTTTCGTCCGCAACAAACCCTGCATCATCTCAGCGCCCCTCTGTCTTCGCTTTTGTTCACGACAAACCCCGCATCATCTTAACACCCAGCTCCGCCGCCCCCCTCCCCACCCTCCGCTGGCTTTTCCAGATTGAAGGCAGCATAACTTTCCGTTTGAGGGCGGCATTCTCGTCGTTTGCCTAGAGCGCCAGTTGAGCTTGCTCCGGCCCTGGTGTTAGTATAATAGCGTCAACAAACTTGGTTGGTAAAAAAGGTGCACAACCAACAGTATCTGAGGGTTTCGCTAAAATTACTAAGTACAAGCGTGAAAGCGAAAGATTGAAGCACTGTACTGATGCTGTGACATGTCACCTGATAGATTCAAAAGACCGAAGAGTTGTTAGATAGAGACAAGATTAATTAAATATCACGTTTAACAGCTATAGTGAGACGCGATTCAGCGATACATCCTTGATAAACTGTCCGACGTACACTGTTCTCTGGAGCTCAGACGAGAGCATGACAGTGTGTGTGTGTGTGTGTGTGTGTGTGTGTGTGTGGTCACGTGATGTGCGTTTTCAGTGGACGAAGGGCTGTTCAGAAATGCTAGATGAAACGCCAGCGTGGATGTGGATCATTTTCGTTCTAAATTGCCATTTTAAAACTATGCTGTATTAGTGTAAACAGGGCCTGAGTGTGTATTTTTCACAAGCGGGTTTGCGATGGGGGGCGGGGCGAAGGATCGGCGATGCCGGCTCAGCATCATGATGTCTATCGGCCACCGGCGATGGACAATGGCATCGTCTATCGGCCCAACCCTAACACATATATGTACATATATGTGCATATATTTACATATACTGTATGTACATATAACATAGGAAAACGGCCAAATTTATATATGTCACATATATTAAAAACCTAGATCAAAACCTATATTAAAACATGTATGTTTATATAGGTTTTTTCAGTGTGGGTGAGGAACTTCCATTCAAATGAACTGAAAAAAAGAAGAAAACAACAAACAAGGAAACAAAACACACTTCAAATAAAGTTGCACTACAAGCGATTCACATTGATTGAGAGGTATATTTGGTTTGGGGCTTTTGGACTTTTATCCATCACAAAAAAATATGTTATTCTTTAATTAATGTAATATCAGTTTCACAAGCATATCTGTAGCTCTTTTGAGTTGACTGCATTTTGTTCTTCTTGATTATTTTCTCTTTGCATTCCCTACAGTTCAATAATATCAATATATGTACTGCTGAAAGTAATTTGTTCATTTTGATGGATGAACTGTGAGGTGAATAATGACACCAATTTTAGTTTTTGTTTTTTTTAAATTAACTGATTATTTACAATTTAAATGGAAGTTACTCCCAAACCTCATCAAG
The DNA here is from genome assembly GCA_903798195.1 of Danio kyathit. Classification (NCBI taxonomy): domain Eukaryota; kingdom Metazoa; phylum Chordata; class Actinopteri; order Cypriniformes; family Danionidae; genus Danio; species Danio kyathit. Next base: position 27,624,016 of record LR812533.1, on the reverse strand, counting down.
AAGCATAGGCAAAACGCAAAAGAGAGAGATTGACAAAAGAGATTGACTTTGTTTAGTTTAACAAAGTACTGTAAATGGACATAATCCTTCTTCTGTTGCAGGCTGTGTGGTGATATTACTGTGCATTTGCCCTCTTTTGCTAACATTCATCATATTCAATCCACGTTGAATATACCTTGATGTTTTTGATGCAGACTCAGTATGTATATGCCAGAGCCATTACACTCAGGGATATTAATATCGATGGAAAGCAAATAACGTTCATTATATTTATCACCATAATGCTCAATTATTTCTGACAGCAATTAAACTACAGGACTTATGTGTTTTATTTTTAAAAAAATCAGAGAAAGAGAACCTTTTGACTTTACATTAACACAACTATTGATAGATGTCTTTCATATTGAGGTGCATACACCAAGTTATTTTCAAACTAGCCTTGTGATATGTCTGTTACCTGTTTGGCTGGTGTGTAGAAATGGGTTATTTTGCCACCATTCTTAAAGCCAACACATAATTAGCTCTCCAGTGACCCTGATTTTGTGGCATGACTCACATGCTTTGCTGTGAAAGAGCTTTATTTACACTGTAGCTCTAAAACTGCACATGATTATACAGATTTTTTAATGCCAGTTGTCATAGTACGCTAGGAAAACTCATGCTTTTGTGTCATAAATATCGCACTTGAAATAAGCACAGATTTCTTAATACTGGATTGTAGAATCATTGTGAGTAAAAAAAACAAATTACATAATGCACTGCAGTGATTCAGAACAGTTTAATGATTTAATTCAAACAATACCAAATCAGCCATGAGAGTCCTGCTATTAAAAAGGGGGCAATATAAATAACAATCCACTTAAGACTGCCATAAATATCGGGGATGTTTGTTTAGAGATGGTAAATGGAGATCCGCGGTATGTTGTAAATGAGATTAAGCATATTCGCTTGCGGCAGAGAAGTGACGGCGGTTAAGACACACATTGCAATTTTAATGTGCGTTTGGGTAAAAAGCAATTCAATTACTATGTACAGGGGTCCAATTTGAGCTAATGTGTTCTGCGAGGAGAAAACATAGATTTTTGTCTTTCCCACAAACTCACGAGGGCTTTTTAAAAAGAAAAGTAATTATCAATTAATGTGCTGTCACATCTGGGGCAAAGGCACATTCATTACAGACATTTCCCATCTGTAATACCTGTCATACAGAATGTTCACGGGAAATGTATTACTACAGAATACATTTATTTGCATTAAAATAATCCACGAAGCTTCTTGGACTAATTATCAACTGGCCGCCTATTCAGAAGACTCTTTCCCTCTGCAATGTTGAGCTAAATCATCTTCAAACACCCACCTCTTTCTGTCAGAGCTGATAGCAAATGGCAAGTACAGAAAGCTCAAACTGGGCAATTCTCCCAACGTTCACCCCTAAATCTTGCAACAAAGAGAGCCAAATGGAAACACTGGCCCTGCGCTAAGCCCTGAGGTTCTGTTCTTTTCCCCAATCGGCGGTCACAAATGTAGATGTCAAAGCAAGAAAGTGGAATTGCCAACGCTAAATGGAATCCTAGCGCAGGGTAAAAATATCAAAGGGGGAGATCTGTTGTGGGGCAATGACATTTTAAAGGCATTGCGGTATGAGACTCGGAGGAATGTGGAGGTCCTTCCACAGCAAAGGTTCTATTCAATCTTCCAGCCTTGGCTCGGCTGCTGACCCTTTTAAAGGAATCGATGGTGAGCAGCAGCGCATGCCGGGGAATGAAACGCATTGTGTAATGTACATGGATACCAGGGATGATGGCTATGATACCAGCCGCACTGTCCTTGTCTTGGTCATACTATCCAGAAACTAATGCAAGGCAATGTGTGGTTTGCACCGATGGGTGTTTGAATTCATTTATGTATTTTTTTTTGGACTTGTAGACAAGTACAGACAGAACATCACGTTAAAGTTTGGCATTCAGATATGTTGCAGGCTATATTTAAACCATTTTTCTATGTGAGCACCACTGGAGTGCCAAATATCATGCTGTATAAAAATGTATAAAAAGGGCAGTCTCCTTTTTATTTCCCAGATTAAGCACCACTTTAACAGCTCATAAATGGCAGAAGTATTTGGAAGGGTTGGTCTTTGACCGACCGGTAATTAAAGACAAAGCAAAAATTAAACTAAATATGGAAAATCAAATCCATTTTCCCATAGGAGAACCACAACTTTCTTATGAAAGTAAGAAGTAAGAAACTTTCTTATGCTACGCTAATTATTCTCCTTATTCTGTATTTCCACCTGGGGGTACTCATCTCGAGGCCCTCAGACTATGCAGTGCCACTGACACGATCCGAGACCAGCGACGAGATGATCCCAAGGTTTTCTGGACCAGGCCGTATCCTGAGCAGCTGCTGTGGTGGTCATTGTGGAGTGAGAGCATGAGACTGACTCCTGTGATGCTCCAAGGACAGACGAGTCTTTGCTGAGGTCCAGCTTCCTGCCCCTAGACTGCAGCTCTGCACAAGACATTTGGCCATAGGGGAAATGGTCGAGCCCAACTGAGCCAGGTTTCTCTTGAGGTTTTTTAAATCTTCGCTTTCGCCAATTGGTGAAGTTTTTTCCTCGCCGCTGTCGCCACTGGCTTGCATGGTTCGGGATCTGTAGAGCTGCGCATTGATGGATTTGCTATTCAGTGTTTGGACTCTCAGTAGTGATTATTAACCCACACTGAACTGAGCTAAACTGAACTGAACTTAATCTCTGAAAACTGAACTGACACTGTTTCAATTCACTATAATCTTCCATGTGAAGCTGCTTGGACACAATCTACATTGTATAAGCTCTATACAAATAAAGATGAATTGAACTGAATTGAATTGACAAAAGCTTTTGTATTTTTGTGTTTACTTTTTTTCTGATTGATTAGTACGTAAAGACAAACAGAAAATTAATTAAAAAATCAGTTAAGTTGCAGGCCAGACTCAAACTCCTTTTTTCCAGCGTTTGCACCTCGCTTCTGGCAACTTTTATGCTCCGTTTTTTGATGAACAGCCACAAAGCCAAGAAGAACAGAATCTGTCGTGTCCTGTTGTTGTTAATGAGGCCATCTAAAAGCACGATCGGTTTCACTTTATCGAGAGAGCTCACATGCGCGTCTATATTTGAAATAATCAACTTCTTGAGCAGATGATAATAATGTGCGTGTGATTATTGAAGTGCTTCTGACATCCAATCCTTTCAAAAACGGACAAACGTGAGAGTGAAGCACAAAAAAACTAAGGAGAAGCCGGAAAAACAAAGGAGCAAATAATTGTTTCAGCAACCTAAAACAAACTGCCATGTTTAACTATTATCGTCACCTTTTGGAATATTATTAACTCAGAATGATGGAATAACTTTCTAACAGAGGTTACATGTGCTGGTGAAGTTTAAAGATACAGATGAGAGGTTTGCACTCACTGTGGGCTATATGTTGCATGCTGTTTTTGAACCCAAAAAAGGACTAAATGTATGCAGTGTGTAATTTTTCTGTAATTGGAAATATATCGGAGACTGTAAGGGTCTGTATGTGTTCATGTATGTTGCACTTATTTATTATGGTGGCTTAAGAAAGCCAACATATGATACTGCATAAACGTATTATTCTTTCGCCTTCTTCCGAGACTAATTTCTACATGCATCTCCTCCTAGACCATTCATACTACAACCACCAAACTTTGGCTCAATCCCAATTCTATTTTTGTACCCCTACCCCTTCCCCTTGGCCCTTGAAACAGAGTGTGAAGGGGAAGGGCTTCAAAATTTACCCCTAAGAAAAGGGACACCACTACAGCACCTGCACACATCATTATATGTTATCGCGATCTCTTGCTTATTAGAGATTAGATGATGGCAACTGCTGTTGTTATTCCAGTTGTGGTATTGTTTAGTATTTATCTTCAGGAAAACAAGGCATACAGTTAAAGTCAGAATTATTAGCCCCCTCTTTGATGTTTTTTTTCTTTTTTTTATATTTCCCAAATGATGTTTAACAGAGCAAAGAAATTTTCACAGTATGTCTGATAATATTTGTTTTATTGTAGAGAAAATCTTATTTGTTTGATTTCAGCTAGAATAAAAGCAGTTTTTAATTTTTTAAACCCATTTTAGGGTCAAAATTATTAGCCCTTTAAGCTATTTTTTTTTTCGATAGTCTACAGAACAAACCATCATTATACAATAACTTGCCTAATTACCCTAAACTGCCTAGTTAACCTAATTAACCCAGTTAAGCCTTTAAATGTCACTTTAAGCTGTATAGAAGTGTCGAAAAATATTGGGTAAAATATTATTTACTGTCATCATGGCAAAGATAAAATAAATCAGCTATTAGATATGAATTACTAAAAGTATTATGTTTGGAAATGTGTTGAAAAAATCTTCTCTTTGTTAAACAGAAATTGGGGAAAAAATAAATAGGGGTGCTAATAATTCAGGGGGGCTAATAATTCTGACTTCAACTGTATATCATGTTATCATAACGATTTAATGTGGCAATAAGATCGTAACTGTACTGTGCATTTACACCGTGACCATATTCATGTAAACACACAAAAAACAGCATTAACATTATAGCAGACACTGTAAAAAGCCCATTCCCAGCCACTAGACTTTTCTGACAGGGTATTCGAGTGTCATCGAGTGTCAGAATGTTGTGGGACTGCTATACAGGAGTTATTATTATGGATTATACATAGCGAAATTTAGCGGTTTTTATTTTAGCTTTTTTTTTGAAAAGCATGACGGTAAAACATGAATGCGGTTATGAATATATTAAAACATATGTTTGTTAGTTGTAAAAATTTGTAATAATGACAAAAAATACTAATTTGTGGATCTCCTTACTTCCGGGTGCTGCCATACTGCTGCTATACTGTAGATGGTGTATTCTGGGAAATTTAGCTCTACACCTTCAAGCTAAAGAGAATTGAGACAAGGGGGTAAGGGGAAGGGCTAAGGGGTAGAATTTATGATTGGGCCTTACTCCAGATCCCCAAACTAATCTGACTCGGGTTGCTATATCTTTTCCAACTGATGTGACCCGGAAAATTCCTAAAAGTCCCATTGACTTAACATTAGACCAAACTTTGTGACCTCATAACTTTGTGCCAGACTGTCATGCAGACTTAAGGTTGGGCTCATTTAACTCAGAGTACCTATCTGCCAATAACTGATGACCTTTCAACTTACTAGCCACACCCTAGCAACTACTTACGGCACCTTAGCAACTGTCCCATAGACTTCCATTGTAAAAAAAGAAAAACTGGCATTGACTTTACATTGGACATACTAACAACATACCAATCCATACAAGCAATATACTGATAATACTAGAAACACACTAATGACATACCAATCCATTCTAAAAACATACTAACAAACATACTAATCATACTAGCATCATGCTAATCCATCCTATAAACATACTAGCAACATGCTAATTCATACTAAATTCATGCTAACAACATGCTAGTTTATACTAGAAATTGTTTTGTGGGAAGTGCTTCTCATATGACATATGAACAACCCATACAGCTTTACTTTCACATTTCCTCGAGCGAAAATGACGCCGATTGAAACTTTCTGTCATACATACATACTATTGGTACCCTTTGGCAGTGGAGACACAAGCCTCATAAAGGTGACCCGTACCAAACTGTACCGTACCGTACCACTCAGTGGAAACGAGCCATTAAATGACAGAAGCATTGTATTGGCCTCTTCTTGTTAATGACTAAATAAATGACAAAAAACCAAACCAAAAGAAGTAAAAGTAGTGTAAAATAATTTTAAATAACTGTAATTATGCTCCAATCAAAACTCAAATATCTAGCTTGCAGCATGAGTGCAACTGCTGAATGACATACAGTATGCATTTTGAGATGCTTGACCTTTATTTGATAGGTAAGATGGAAACAGTGGCATTAAAGATTGGACCTGCATTGTCAAATCTCCTAGAGTAAGTGATGGACATTTTCAGATGTTTTAACCTTAAAGTGATAGGTAAATTAAATGAGCCGGCGGAAGGATACAGTATGGAATAGTATGGAACTAGATATGACCCAAGGTGGACTCAAATTTGCATTCCCACAAAAGCAACTCAGCTACTAAAAGATGGGCTTTTAGGATTTTATTTGACAGGTAAGTGAAGCGAGACAGGAAATAGCTAGGAGGAAGATTGCAGAATAACTCAGCGTGGGATGAACGGCAATGTTAATATATAGGTAATTTATTCTATCCAGATAGCACACTGACATTACAAATTAAGCTATGGATTTTTTTGTTTGTTTGCAAATGTGCAACTGATGCTATCTCTAGCTTAGTATGTGATGTTAGTTTCTATTGCACTATATTTCCTCTACCTACTTATTAACCTGTGCAGCTCGCAAACCACTATGAATCCTGCAGGCTTTAGAAACACTGAAACAAACATTTAACGTTACAATACATAAGGGTTTATAGTAAGTCCCAAAGGCTAGATCAACACTACACTGTCGCCATAATAAAGTCACTAAACTCTCAGAATAACCTTGCTTTGCTGCTCCCGCAGGACCGTTGGCTAACACTAGTCAAACACACCAGCCACAGAGGAAGGCGATACTGTGAGGAACTCATCACTCAGATGGCTCGTCCGATGTACAAATGCCTATTAAATAAGCACCATCGCACACTTAATCAAGCAGAGTGACTGAATGCAGATAAAATGGACAATTGCATCACCTTTAAGAGTACTAACTGCCATTTAATATGCTTTTCCATTTAAACTGCTGGATCCAAATGAGGCTTGAAAAGCATCAGAGCAGTCTTGATTGTGACATTTATACAGCCAATATACAAGACTGATTATCAATGAACAAACTGTCAACAGTAATGACATTTAAGCACACTCATTAACTTTCAAACATAACTGCAGGAGAAATTGCTTGTATGTCTTATGCAATATTTTAAGCATGCATGATGTAGGCGTGTAAGGAGTGTTGCTTCAACTGATTCAATTCAACAATTTAGCTACAAGTCACAAGGAAGTTGTTCTAACAATGTTTTTCATTTTATAAATATCCTCTTTCTTTTAAAAGTATAAAGGCACGTCATGAACTCAAAAGGAAAACACAGTAATGTTTGATCATCTATGTATATTCATTTATGCTCTGCGTATGCACTCCTGAGGCAAATAAAAAAAGAACAAAATGAACTTTTCACTATCAAGTCTAGTTTGACAGATTGCTCTGCTTTGGGAGTATCTCTTGTATGGTTAAAACATAAATTTAGCATCTTTCTGTTTACCCTGGTGAACCAGAAAGTAGTGATGTGCAAAACAGTTTTCAAAATTTACTAGTATACAGTCATCGATTGAACACATTTCTTGGGAGGATTTGCATGAGATACTGTGTCTAGCATTTAAATACTGCAAAGGCACAGTGGTAAACAAGCAATGCCAAATGCTAAAACTAATATAACTGATGAAATATTCAACAGAAATAGAAGCTATATGAACTTTTTTCCGCAGCATCCGGTCACACACCAGCTGACTGAAGGAAAGTTTCTTCCCACAGACTATCAGGCTGATGAACATTTGACACACCTCACACAAACTCTTTGCATACCCCTCACTGCATACCATCAAGATGTAGCATGCACTGCACTTTTAGCCAAATCTTTACAATGAACAATATTGCCTACAATGGGTGGCGCAGTGGGTAGCGATGTCTCCTTACAGTAAGAAGGTTGCTGGTTCAAGCATCGGCTGGGTCAGATGGCATTTCTGTGAGGAGTTCTGTGCATGTTCTTCACGTGTTCGCGTGGGTTTCCTTCGGGTGCTCCGATTTCCCCCACAGTCCAAAGACATGTGGTACAGGTGAATTGGGTAGGCTAAATTGCCCGTAGTGTATGTGTGTGAATGAGTGTGTATGGGTGTTTCCCAGTGATGGGCTGCAGCTGGTATTCTCTGCGTAAAACATATGCTGGATAAGTTAGGGGTTCATTCCGCTGTGCCGACCCCTGATGAATAAAGGGACTAAGCCGAAAAGAAAATGAATGAGTATTGCCTACAATAATTTTCCACCAACAGTCAAACTATGTGTACACCTTTTTCACTGTGTACTTGTCTATCTGTGCTTACATGTGTGTAGTGTGTGTTTTTCTTAACGTATTTATTGTCTTTTACATAGTACTGTCAACATTGCTATTAGTATATTGTTTTGTTTTTCTGCAGTGTGTTGTATTTTGCAGTGTCTGGAGCCAGCACCTAAGCTTTTCACTCATTATAGTGCACGTGCTGCTGATGATGCGACAATACAAGTGAATTGATTTGATTTGATTTTAAACGCTGTTGTTCTCCAAAATCTGATACACATAACAGCATGACTTCGGATGGGCTTTTATCCAAACTATGCTTAACTGTGCAAAGCTTTGGTTCTCATTTTTTTCCAATTATATTAGCTGTACAAAAACATCCTTGCTACCTGATATTGCAAACTGGTATTTCAGTTTCGTATTATTATCATAATTTATTATCATTTTTAAGGACACTTATTTGTGGAGCCAAAGGTTCCTCTTTGATGCTTATTTATAGCACACTAATGAATGCAACACATCACACATTAACAGACAATCACAACATTTGGAATACTGTAAATGTTAAAAACAAAGTTAACAGAGTGATTTAAGCATTCAACCAAAAGTATTCTTTGCTTGGCAGTTTTTGAATGAATCAATGATTTTGAACGAATCAGTTGAAAGAACGCTTCAAGGATTTTACTACTTTTACTAATTTAACAATAACATTATGCAATTAAAATGGCAAATTAACATTTTAATTATGATGTATGACAGAGCAAGGAATTGTACACATTATTTTTTTTTTTCTTATTTCTTTTAGTTTGACCGGAATAAAAGCTGGAATAAGTCTGAAATAAAAGTTTGTATTTTGCACTGTCTGGAGCCAGTACCAAAGCTTTTCACTCATCATAGTGCAAGTGCTGCTGCTGATGTGACAATAAAAGTGATTTGATTTGATTTCAAATGCTGTTGTTCTCCAAAATCTGATATGCATAACAGCATACCTGCGAATGGGCTTTTATCCAACCTATGTTTAACTGTGCAAAGCTTCTGTTCCAATTTTTTTCCAATTAAAGTAGCTGTACAAAAACATCCTTGCTACCTGATATTGTAAACTGGTTGCAAAATTTCAGTTCCATATTATTTTTATTTATAATCATAATTACAAGGACACTGATTTCTAGAGCCAAAAATCCTGTTCTATGCTTATTTATAGCAAACAAATGTAATATTATACACATTAATAGACAATAATGAACTATATGTGAAATGAAAGTAAAAACAAAAAAAGTTAACAGAGTGATTTATGCATTCAGCCAAAAGTATTCTTTGCCTTTGATTTGCCAGTTTTTGAACGAATCAGTGGTTTTGAATGATTCAGTTGAAAGAATGGTTCAAGGATTGTACTACTTTTATCAATATAACAATATCATTATACAGTTAAAAGGTTACATTACAATATTAAGTATGCTGTATAACAGAGCTAGGAATTTACACACTATTTCCTATCTAGCTTGGCTGGAATAAAAACAGTTTAAAGATCAATATAATTAGTCCCCTCAGGAAACTATGTTTTTGATCGGCTACAAAACAAAACACTATCTATGTTTCCATCCAAATATGCAAATTTAATTTTTGCGCAAAACAGAAATATTGCATAAAAGACATGTGAATAAAGCAGCGTTTCCATCCAATAAGTCAACGAGAAATCAACACTTCCTGATAAACTGGCGCAAAATATGAAAAGTAAAAACAGAATTTGCTGCAGTAGGAGAAGCTGCATGAATCTTTTCCCTATTTAATGACTTGCGCCTCAGAAGAAGATGCCGACACGCAATGAACGCGTGGTGGCATTTGAAGGCGTGAGACGCACAGCACAGACGCTCTTGACTTTGGAGGTCATTAATAATATAATAACACTAATACTGAAATGGTTAAGGCATTTTAGAACGACCAAAACAACATTTCAGATGTTTTACAATGTGCTCAGCCCAGCCTGATCTCATGAGGAAGCGTAAGTATTTTACGTTTTGTCAGTTTAGTGGCTAATTCGTACGAATGTGTACGAGTTGAGTTGTACGAAAATGTACGATTTTAAAAAGAAGGTATGGTACCCAACCCCGCACTTAGAACTTTAGGTTGAATAGTATTATCTTGCAAAATAACTAGTAAAATATTATATACTGTGGTCATGTTTAAAAATGTGTTGAAAAAAAATCTCTTCATAAATCAGCAATTGAGTTACACTTAAAAAATGACAATTTCACAGAACGGCAGATAATTTTGGGTTACAGCGACAGCAAGACTTATAAGCAGTTCTGTTTTTAGCCTCTTGTTTTGTTACTAAATGAATCAGTGGTTTTGAACAAATCATTTGATTGAATCATGATTCATTATAACTTTTAAAAAAAACCTGCTGCCACCTGCTGGTGAAACTATGCCAGCAAAGAATGAATAAAATCAATTTCAACAGCCTGAATCAGATTTGAACAGCATTTTTAAGGCAGTGCTACACTAACACTAAGATACGTTTGTCCTTTGAGAGTGGAGTTTTACGGTTGCGGGTTTAAGATGCACTGTCATGGGGATTAGCTTATCTATACATTGGCCGTCTAGCCACACAACCACCTGAAAGCCAACCAAACTGCAATAGGTTCCTTACATTGAGTATCTGCGTATCAGATTTGAACTACTTAGATCTGCTCTTCACTTCATCCCACCGAGTGTGAAAGAGGATCTAACTAAAGACTGGGGAGATAAAGTACTCCAGAGACCAACATGATGGTTTTACGGAGGCATCTTCACTGTCAAATAATGAATAGCGAGCCTTAAAATGCATTCAAAGGTTGTTTGATTTTTATTATCGACCAGCCTTTTATCCTTGTCACTGATGAGAATAGACTTGATATTAGTATTCCACCTCTCCGTTCTGTTATTTGAAAGACCAGCGGGATATTTTTAAATCTGTTTTAAAATCAGTTTTCTATCAAGCTGGGACAAAAGTGATTTCAAGGTTATCAATAATGTTTAATGGTCCGCATTCCTTCCCATCTAGAATGGCCTGGATGTTTGTGTAAAATCGGGTCTCTTTCTCATGAGATTCTGAGAGGATCTTCTCTGCACTGAGGATTTTTAAACAGATATATCATCTATCTTTGAATGGGAATGATCTGTCTCGTAAATCAACTTTTAATTACAGATTCTAATTAAATTTTTATTTTCACCACAGCAAGTCTCATCTAATTCTAGCAATGACGCTAATTAGTGGAGCCCCTGGACAAGCCGTTGACGACAGAATCCATCGCTGAAGGGTGTAAGGTCCCAGTAAATCAAAACGCTGATCACTTCATCCTTGCCTTTGTGGGGGGGGGGAAGACATTTTACACCTTTGAAGAGGTCTTTGTGATGATGAATTGGCAAGGGAATTAGAAAAAAAATGACATGTTGTAAATGAGTAACACCTGGTTGGGCTTTAAAATGAATTGTTTTCAAAGCCTCAGCACACAAGCCTTTGAAAGAAATAATATGACATGATCCAGACAGTGACAACGGGCAAGAACTACTCATGAAGTCTCATTAGGGTTGGGTGTCATTAGTTTTTTTTTTTTGATGCCGGTGCCAAAATGGAGTCTGATTTCCATTCCTGCTTTCAATGGCTCGAATTTTCAGCTCAGGTGTTTAGGTGGCACTGAAATCTGCATTCTTACCCAATCCTACTTCTCATACAAACTGAACGAGGCCATTAAAGTAAAGAAAAAATAAATAATGCTTCCCCTTGTTATCATTTCTTGAAATCAGAAAATGCACTTGTTTGTTTTCAGTTAAATTCTCATATTACGTCTGTCTGAGGTATTGGGCATGGTTAACATTCTTAACAAACAGAAATGGTGAGGAGGAGGTGTTTGTTAGGTTGTAATAACTCTCGTGAAACCCTTTTCCTGATCTTTCTGAATAAAATGCCTGCTTTACCTAAATCCCTTTAAAACAAGTCATTTTACTCGGCAGCCATCTTTGAAACGCCTCTCGGGCAGTATGCTCGAGCATTCTTTTGAATGGGGAAACATAAAATTCTCCAAAACTGCTTGCCAAGCTTACGATTGAATTTCATCTCGGGAATCACCAATAAGTTTAAACAACCGTCTTTTTAGTTTCATTGCTAAACGTCTGAATCACACAAAATTTGCAGAAACTCTTGTCTGGTCTGAGCCCCTCCCCCAGATTAACGTCTGTCTGTAGTTTGCTAGTTCGGGCCCCAGCAGGGTCAGTTGGCATTTCTGTGTGAAGTTTGCATGTTCTCCCTGTGTTTGCGTGGGTTTCCTCCGGGTGCTCCCGTTTCCCCCACAATCCAAAGACATGTGGTATGGGTGAATTGGATCAACTAAATTGGCCGTAGTGTATGTGTGTGTATGCAAAAGTTTGTGGGTGTTTCCCAGTGTTGGGTTGTTGCTGGAAGGGCATCCGCTGCAAAAAAACATGTGCTGAATAAGTTGGCGGTTCGTTCCACTGTGGCGACCCAAGATTAATAAAGAGACTAAGCCGAAAAGAAAATGAATGAATGAATAAATATGCATATAATAAATAATACTGCTAATAATAACTTATTATAAGAAAAATGCAAATTGTCATGAATAAAAGGAAAAAAGCCCCCCGACATGAAGAAGGCATGGAGGTATTGTTTTTTATATCTCTATATTTATATCACTATATCTATATTATACATATATTTCAGTTTCGCAAAATAGCAACGAGCCCAAAAATATGCCTTAACACACCTCCTTTCTAGATCGGCAAACCCATGAGTCCATGAGTAGCACAAATAGATTTGCTATTTAAACAATGTGGCGCAAAACGTGAAAATTAGGGTTGTGCTGGTCTGAAAATAGCAACAATTTGCGCCAAACACCTCTTGTGCCTTATTGCACCGGGTGTATGATAGGGCCCTAAGTGTGATTTAAAGTTTTCTTTTTAAATGAGCTTTTTTTTTCTCAGCATGTTAATGTTCTCAGCGTGTTAATGTTCAGTTATGTCATGTTAAAGGCAATGAAAACAACCTGTTCTTTGCCATAAAAGTGATATTACTAAACCTACACACAGGAGTTTGATAAATTTTATTAGATTTAAAAACCTTTAAATGTATATTCACAAATTGCAAACCAATATAAAAGAGTTTTGAATTGTCATGAGATTGTGTTACAACCTTTCAAAGGCACAGACCGAGCAAATAAACATACTAAACAATAGGATTAAAATAACCTATATCAGTGCTTTCACAATACAATTGCATTTTATTTTCTAAAGATTGGACATGTTCACCTGAGTTTTCTTCTCTTAGTAACGGAGGTTTGGAGTGAGATGAGCAAGAAAACACTTTATTTTGATGGCCCATTTGAATATTAGTAGTAATTTCTGCTTAATATCTGTCGATACTGCTCCTTCAACAGACATTTAACTGACTATAAGAAACTTTACAAGTACACGTCAACTTACACTAACCCTAACCCCAACCCTAATCCTAACAGTCTACTTATAATCTAATGAGAATTAGTTGGCATGTAGATGCACTGTAACTTAAATTCAACAAACGGACCATCAAAACAAAGTGACCGAAATGGATCATACACTGAGTGTTTTATAGACAAAACCTAGCAAATGTATGAAAAAATAAATAAATAATGAGCCTAATAACCTGCTGCAGGCTGTTGAACTATTATCAGTATCAATTCCTACCATTATTAAAACGATCAAAATTCCTAAAGTAATTCCTTGATTTAAATGATTGCTTTAAGTATTTTAATTCTTCAGCTAATTATTCACATTTCATGCTTAAATATGCAATTAAAATCAAACACGTTCACATATTAATTATATATATAACCATTAAATGCCATACAAAATATCCTGTGACATTTAGTAAGGTTGTGTTTTTCACATTTTCTTCGCACATTTCTCTTCACACTCATATTTCATATCTTACATTTCATACATTCCTAACTCAAATGGCTGTTTCCGTAGTAACTGAGGACATTTAAAAAATGGGTATGCATAAAAATACATATACAGAATATATATATTGTATATAAACGTTTACACTTATTTGTTTAGATTAAAATGACAGGGTTAAATTAAATTCTTCAAGGCAAATCAAAAATAATATATACACAATCATGGCAAAAGAAGAAGAAAACGTTTCCAAGACAGTTTTTTTTTTTTTTTTTTAATCTTCATATAACAAAAAGAAGATACCATCCATTTTAATAAAATCATCCACTGGAATAATTAAAGAGCCTCAAGTAAAGCTTAAATATTTAGGACTCAATTTAAATTTCCTTTATTTAAATGACCATTTCTCCAAATTGTGAAAAAAGTACCATCTATTTGAATGTGGATTTTGAATGTAGAAAAAAAACTGGCAGTCATGTGCAGTCTGCATTATTTAACATTCGCTGGACTGCAGACACAGTTATAGATATAAAATGTTATACTGAAACTCTGGCTGTAATATTTCAGCTGTGCGAAAATCTGCAATTCATGCTTTTATGTGGCTATTACTGTAGAGCATGACATACACTACAGCTCTTTTTTAGAGGAATGATAAACGAGGAGGAAAAGCCTAAGAAAGTTTCCCTCTCATTGATCACAACCGGTGTGTTTTCATTGGTATCTGTGTTTAGCTATAACAGTCGTGTGTGTGTTTGTGTGTATGTGTATTCACTAAGGGAGGCCATTAGAAACAGGGGAATAATGATGGTATTAATGGCATCAATTGCTCATCCTGACTGCCATTGGAGTGCAGCCCTTGGGATACGTGTGCAGGGATAATTGTTTACATCTTCACTTGCCTGTTTTTATCCCTTTTTGCACACTTTATCACTTGGTGCACACACACACGTACAGGACAGAGGAGGTGAAGAAACAAATTGGGCCAGGGTCTGCCTCTGTTCCACCCCGTGACACATTGCCCCACTTGACTTATTATGAACTGTAATATAATATTCATACTTACAGTACATACAGTACATACATACATACATACATACACACATACATACATACAGCACATACATACAGTGCTCAGCATAATTGAGTGCACCCCATTATTGAAATGAATATTTGTATCCATTTCTTAGTGAATATAGACAATGTATTTTGGTGCATTTAAAGAAAACCAATTTATTAAACAGATATATTTATTAAAATTATATTTTAGTCACCAAACATATTTAGAAATTGAAAGATAATACATTTAAATTTTAGCAAAATATAGCAAAAAAATTTTACACTCTACAAAATTGTGTCTACATTTTTCATTTATTTTTGCTTCTCTTAATTTTTCCTCTTTTTTTAAATTTGCATATAACATTTTTCTATAACATAAATTTGGCTGTACTAGTTTTTGGACCATTATCATAAGTTATTTTGTTAGATAAGCTGCAGATTTGGCTTCAGTACTGACTAAACTAATGTATATGCACAAATAAAATATTGTAGCTTCCTTTTAAAAATACGAATTTAATAAGATTTGTGAGGGGTGTACTTCTATACTACCATATATAAAATTAAGACCCGGTAAGACTAAGACATTTTTTTAATTATTATTATTTGTAACAATGACTAAGAAGGTGATAAAAGTTAGTGTGTCTGCTGGAAGAAGAAGAAGAAAAAAACATCTTTTCAAATTTGTCAATAAATTCCCAGTGATTTTCCACAAAATAAAAACAAAAAATGGGGGAAAAAAAGAGAAAGGGTCATTTTTACAACAACAACAATTATTTTGATTCTGATGATGATGACGATTATTATTATTTTATTATTAATATTATTATTATTACTTTAAACTTTTAAAAAACTTTTTAACTAAATAACTTAAAAAATCAGTAGACTGTATTGTGATATGTCTTTATTGATTTGTTTAATTATTTTGCATGATTAACAACTAGAAAACATCATTGTTGTTGTTATTATTCTTATTTAAACAATTCACTGTTTCATGAGCAGTAAAATCAAGTATGGGCAGTAAATTTTCTGAAATAAACCAGCCGATTTGAATGTTTTCATTCAATTGAATGGGCGTTATCAGTGGTTATCAGCTGATAGATATGGGCCAGTAGGGGCCTTCTGGCTCAGAGGGCTCGAAAGGCTGTTATCATCCATCCATATGGTTAATCAGCTATACTAATATAGCTATACTCAGCTATACTCAGCTATAAATTACATATTGTTACGGCCGAAAGTTAACGAGAATTATTTATATTGTTTATTAAATTTCGCATTATTTTATTAACATCTACCCCTACCCCAACCCTAAACCCAACCATCACAGTAATGTAAAAACAGATCTGGAGTCTTCTTTATTAGTATAGCTGATTGACGGATGGTTGATAACAGCCTTTTGAGCCTACCAGTAGGCGCAGAAGGCCCCTACTGGCCCATATCTATCAGCTGATAACCACTGATAACACCCATTCAATCAAGTGATAACATTTAAAGCGGGTGAATAAACACACACTGTAAAAAATGCTGTGTTCCACACAATACCTTCACATTCTCCCAACACAAATCTATTAAGTGGACTTCATCTTTTTTTTATTTCTTTTAAAATTTAGGTGGATTGAACATAAAATATTTTTATGTTGTCAACCCAAAATAACTACTTATAAACTTATCAGCTCATTTTAAATAATTAGTCTGAACAAGCAACAAAGGCCTTGTGTGTGTGTGTGTGTGTGTGTGTGTGTGTGTGTGTGTGTGTGTGTGCGTGTGTGCGTGTGCGCGCGCGCGGGTGTGTGTGTGTGTGTGTGTGTGTGTGTGTGTGTGTGTGTGTGTGTGTGTGTGTGTGTGTGGTGTGTGTGCGTGTGTGTGTGTGTGTGCGCGCGTGTGTGTGTGTGTGTGTGTGTGTGTGTGTGTGTGTGTGTGTGTGTTCATATGTATATAAAAACCAGTTTTCCATTAATTGGTTTCTCAGAATATTTAACCACAACAACAAAAAAAAAAAAATCTAAACAATTAAATGTAAAAATAAAACCAATTAAATAGCTGGTCCAAACTTCACTGCAATAAATGAAATATTACATTAAATTAGATTCAGTGCTCTTTGCGTTTGACCTTTTTTGACAATTAAAATGAGCTGTTTTATTTAGTTCTTTTTTAAGGGTATAACTTGAGATTATAATTATTGAGAGCTTATTAAAGATACTGTAATGATACAGTCCAACATAAGCGAGTTTTCACAATATTGCTCAAGCAGTAGGAATATTTGGTAAGATAAAGATTTAATAGCTCACTAGGAGAGATTATAATTGAAAATAATCTAATGATTCTGCTTCCACCCCCGGTTTAGTTACCAGACGTCATTGTGTTATTATTCATGTGCATTTAAGATGTAATTATGTGCTCACAGTTTGATCTCCAAAAGCCTAAGTCTGGCTACTGGGATTCAGAATAACACTATGTAACACTTTTTTATACTGAGTTTTGTAAGAAAGGAAATTTACATACGATATGTGGTTTCAACAACCAGATGCATTAACACTTACCCGGCTGCATCTCGAATATGCTGCAAACCACCTCCTGAAGTGATTTGTGTGATCAGATAGCAATCCATTTCAGATGTGTTTTCACATGAAGTAGCCAAGTGTAAATAGACCCAAAGAAGCAGCTTCTGTACTGAAATTGAATGTAACAAAATACATTCATCTCCACATATCTCCATATGATAAAGACTTGTTGCTCTCTCTCTCTCTCTCTCTCTCTCTCTCTCTCTCTCTCTCTCTCTCTCTCTCTCTCTCTCTCTCTCTCTCTCTTACGCCATGCCTGTACATCTGACATCTACCCTTACTAACACAATCACATTTGTTATATTATATTAAATAGTAATACTACTACTGGCCTCTGATCTGAGGAAATTTGCTGCCCATAAATATATTTTTTATTAGTCATGATTATGAAACTGTATGAGCTTTATTGCAATAATAATAGCACCACCACCACCACCTACTACATCTACAAGTAATGAAGATGATGATGGTGATGACAATGATGATGATGACAAAGATGATTATATTGTTCTTATAATTTTACAGTTGTTATATTACCTTAAATGCTGATTACTACTACTGACCGCTGGTCTGAGGAAATGCACTGCTCATATTTATTTTATTTTTTTTAATTGAACATGAAACTGTATGAGAAATATTGCAATAATGGTAACAATACAACAACTACTACGACTACTAACATTATCACAAACAACAACAAAATCAATACTACTACTACTACTACTACTAATAATAATAATAATAACAATAATAATAAAGAATGTTATTATTATTATTATTATTTTTTACTATTATTATTGTTATTGTTGTTCTTGTTATACTTAATATGAATTTGTATTGGTCATGACACTGTTATGGTATCATTGCAACAACAATACACAATTATTAATAATAATAATAATAATAATAATAATAATAATAATAATAATAATAATAATAATAATTTTCCCAGAGATGAGTTGCAGTTGGAAGGGCATCCGCTGTGTAAAACATGCGCTGGATAAGTTGGCGTTTCATTCCGCTGTGGCGACCCCAGATTAATAAAGGAACTAAGCCGAAAAGAAAATGAATGAACAAATGAATGAATGAATGAATGAATGAATAATAATAGTAATAGTAATAATAATAATAATAATAATAATAATAATAATAATAATAATAATAATAATGTTGCTGTTATAATTATTATGATAGTTTATTATAGCAGCATTTGTACTGAAATGGAATATGTGCAAACTTTGTACTAAATATTATTATATGATAAAGGCAATATTTTTTCTCTCTCTTTTTCCGCCAGTGTACCTGTACTTCTGACATACCCTTACCGACACAATCACTTCTCCAGTCAGTTTTGTTCACGCTCATTAAGCCATTTCTTCTGAGTGCTTGTCCTTATTCACTCCGCTGTTCTATAATAACACGAATCATAATAATTAAAGGTTGTTGCCATTCTTGGTCATGACATTCTCTCCTGCAATGAAGTGTAAAAAACATCAAAAAATAGCAGACTATCCATGAAGACTTGCTTTGCCGCTTATCTTGCCTATACATTCAATAAAAGAGCACGTATTTAGTTAGGGTAAAGCTTTGTTAACGGTTAACTTCCGGCTTATTACCTGCCTATATTAGCTGTTTAGATGAAAAAATGGTACAATGTTGTACCAAAAAAGGTACAAACCCTTGTCACTGGGGCAGTACCTTTTTATGGAAAATAATTGTACCTTAAGACAAAGAAACAAATTTGTACCAATGCAGTTTGTACCTTTAGGGACATGATTTGTACCATGGAAAACCAAAATGTACCTTTGGTTTTTAAAGGAATCCCTACAGTGGCAAGACACTTTGTACCTTAACAGTATCAAATATGTTCCTTCACGAACTATTTAAAGGCATTTTGCTTTATCCAAAATGTGTCAATTTATTTTCAGTAAATATAAAACATCAAATACATTTATTAAACAATGTTTTTTAAAAAGTTTCTTTTTGTGTAAATGCACCTTTCCATTTACAATAAAGAATAAATTTTTTTTAAAATAAATCAAAAGATCTATTTTTTGCTAAACATTTTACAACACTTTTCACAAAAATGTTACAGAAATACATTCTCCCATGTACAATATAAAACATTTTTTTCTCTAATTTTCACACAATACCTTTGTAATCAATTAAAAGTTCATTTAATTTACTTAATTTTAAAATAGAAATAGAATTATGCAAAAGTATTGTACAGAGATATGCGCAATGTTTGATCAGTTTTACAATACTAAAATGTCTGCATGAATGCATATGCAGGACTTTTGCCAGCTCACATGCGTAATGGAAAGCAAACGCCGAAAGGTGCGAATATCAATAATGAAAATGTATCAGAAAATGCTTACCAAATGTTTATTAAAATGCCTTAAACCTTAGTTTATAATACCTATAGTTTTGTTTTACCAGTTGTTTTGTATTATAGAACTTAATAATTAATGTTTATGAGTTTCTTTAAACATGCTTTTAATTGATGATTCATGTTTTAATAGGGACATTATTCATAAAATTACTTTGCCTTTCCAGTTATATTTATTTTCATAGACACTGTAATAAAGGAGTTGATAAAAGGTAAAAGAGTTGATAAAAGGTACAGAACAGTATCATAAGAGGTCTTTTCTGTACCATATGAGGTACAACTTTCACAAAGGTACAAAACTGTTCCTTAAGGAACATTATTTGTACCACCGTGTACCTTTTTTTCTGAGAGTGTACTTATAAAGTATGATTTTATTTTACATCCCTAATACCTAAACCCAAATACTTACTAACAATTAATAAGCAGCAAATTATTAGTTTATTGAGCTGAAAGTCTTAGTAAAGGGTTAGTTACTAGCAAAAAAATGTACGTTAGTTATTTAATAATTAGTTAGTTTTTAATAAAATGTAAAATACAATGTATTTTATAAAGTAAACACCAAACACAAAGCCTTGTATGAAATCTGTTTTGATGTTTTAAAAAACATAATTGTTCTACATGTCTTCTCGCATAAATCCACCAAAAGGGTACAATATACACTTCAGCCGACTAGGCCAGCTTGCTGTGGACTGACAGACTGACTAACCCACCCACCCCTTTCCTAAACCCAACCGATAGTGTTTTCAAAGGCAATCTAGAAAAAGGAAATCTATTGCAGCCGTGTGATTTCACCATGTTTTGAGCCTGTTGTTTATTTATTTTATTTTTTTGGCTTTTGTTTTAGTTTCTGAAACTGTTTCTTGTTGGACTCAAAACCCATCATCGCAATCAATTCTGCTCCGCATCCCAAGTCCATCGCCGTACACGGCGAGCTACTGGGCAAACTGGTAACACCAGAAAAGCCATCCACATGGAGGTAAGCAGTCAACGCTATCATGAAAAGGAACAGAAGCTGGTGGCAGCAACATACTACCCCATAACATTCGTTTTCCAGATGAAATGAAGCCAGACGTCCCTCTGTGTACATAATTTGCGGCCTCCCGTAATGTAGACAGGGTTACGTATCCACAATGAGCCTGTGTTTATCTGTTTTGTTTTGCTTTGTTTTTTATTGTTTTTTTAATACTTGATAAAAATTTTATTAGATTAGAATTAGACTCAAAAATTTGAAATTTGAATTTGAGCAATCAGTAAATTTTTTATAGCAGATTATAATGGATTTCACAAAATTAAAATTATAGGAACCTGAAAATGTTTTTTGATATTATCAAATTTAACCAAAAATTTAAATTAAACCTGACACTTGGCCTGAAGATGCTACACCAGGGTTGTCAAACTCAATTCCTAGAGGGCGGCAGCTCTGCACAGTTTAGTTCCAACTCTAATTAAACACACCTGATCATACTAATTGACTACTTCAGGCTTGTTTGAAACCTACAGGTAAGTGTGTTAAAGCAGGGTTGGAACTAAACTGTGTAGGGCTGTGGCCCTCCAGGAATTGAGTTTGACACCCCTGTGCTACACGGTTCCGTGTTCATGATATGACAATAGCTTTTCTCACAAAAAAACAACAACAACAACAAAAAAACAGTAAAATGCATGTGAAAAGACCCTCATATTAGATTCGTAAACTAAATTAATGTCCTCATATAATAAAACGAAGGTCACACACACTTCAAGTTGCAAGCAGTCAGCCAAACTGCAACTTCCATTTAAAAAGGCACACGCAGGCTTCATATTTAATAATTGTTTTAATATTTTAATATTCATAGACAACAGTCCATATCGTGATTTGATTAATTTTTATTATTGATTCAAAAATCTTAAACCTGCATAGATTTTGTGATTCTTTCCACTTTTTCCACATCACAGAAGGCATAAGGGCCCAACAAATGTGAGTAAAAATCAGCGTTGGCAAGAATATGAAACTTGCTTTCACAGCTGATCTTGTCTACAGTAAACAGAAAGCCAAGCACACCAATCCCTGTTACACTACAAAGAAAAAACTCTATAGGGCATTGTCAAAGCTATGGACCAAATTGTCTTTTTGTCGCATGAAGAGCATGATGGAAAATTGCAAAGGACTAAATTCAATTGGTTGCACATCCTCTAAAGAGCAGGTTTGCGATAATAGCCCCTCTTGAGTCTATGTCTGACCTGGGGATTTGTTATTTTGCCTGCAACTGCGCAAAAAAAAAAGCAACCGTAACATCACCCCCCCACACACACCTCAATAAAAGCACACACATCATTACCATGAAGACGCTCGTTGGCGTTTAGAGTCCAATCACACCTTCCCACACAATTCTCGCAGCTCCAGAGACCCCAGACCAGCGTCAAAACAACAGACAAAACCGCTTGCCAACTGAGCAAACAATACCTGACTGTACGCTGTGTTTATAGTGGAAATGCGCTGCTCACATTTCATTTCACACTGAGACGGGAGAAGGCCGGAGTGAGAGAGAAGCGAGGCGGTGTGATGCGGGGACGACAGGGAAATGGCATGAGGACTTAAAAGCAATGCTGGTGTGTTAATGTAAAAGCGTATGGGCCATTGAGCTCAGACTGAAGATTGATGACTGATGCGTCTGTTGACTAGACGACAATTGTACAGTAAGTGGGGTTAAAATGGGATTTTTTTCTGATCCTGGTGCCATAGGTGGAGATGAATTTGACCCCTGGGCCTTAGTGAATCCTATTAAACTATTAATGTCTATTAATTGAAGCATTAATGCCTTATTAGTAAGGAATTAAAGTGACAACGTTTTGTGGTGTAACATTTATCATAAGGTTTCGTTAGATAATTTTAGTTATTAATATAGACAAAAAATTAGCAATACTTGTACAGCATTTAATAATTATAGACCAGTATTTACTAATGCATTATTAAAATCCAAACTCATGCTTGTTATCATGCTTGTTAATGCATTGAGTTAATATGAACTAACAACAAACAGTTTTACTTACATTAACAGAGGTGAATAAATACTGTAGTCCAGTTTTTTAATTGGTTTGGCGCAATTTTCATAAGCAATCGGTACTTATCGGTACTCTTAGTACTTATATCACAACAGATCATTAATAGTGCACTTTTTTCAAACATTTCAGCATATTTTCAATTTTGTTAGTACAATACACATAATAAAAATATCCTTTTCGCTACACAAAATAAGTGTTCCATCTAAATAAATGTTTTATTCACAGTAACTGCCTTTCATAAAGTGATCACTGTCAAACTTTTGATTTGCATCTCTTATCGTTGACTAATAGATTTGTCTGTGATTTAATTCAACTGATCTTAAAGTTTAATCAATGAATCATTTATTATGTCCATAAGAGATTTGAAAATGTGCACTTTACTTATGAAAATAGTACCAAACCAATTGAAATAAACTGTATTGTTCATTGTTTATTCATGTTAGTAAACACTTTTACTAACATTAACTCTAACAACCTCGTTGTAAGGTACTAAAAAAAAGATCAACATACAAGTTAAACGGTTGGATTATTTATGATTATTATTTTCTGTTTTAAAAAGAAGTCTCGCGTTTAACCAATTTTATTGATAAAAATGTAAAAGCAATATTGTGAAATATTATTAGAATTGATCATATTTATCATATAAAAAAATCATTAATTCATTCGTTTATTTGTTAATTAGTTTGTTTTTGTGTTAATTCGTTCGTTCAATCATTCGTTCGTTTGTTTGTTTGGTTGCTTCATTGTTTGTTTGGTTGGTTGATAAGTTTACACTTTTACTTTTAGATCTTTTATGATGTACTTCAATCTAACGATTTCAATCCTGTTTTTGAAGAATCATAAAAAACTGAAGACAAACATACTGAAAATACTGCTGACAGTTCATCTTTGTTATCACAACAATTGCATTACATTTTACAGTGTATTAGAAAAGAAATCTGTTCATTTTAATATTTCAAAAGATTAGTTTTTTCATCAAATAAATGAAGCCTTGAATTACACTGACTTATTGTAAATAATATATTAAGTATTCAGTGCAAATGTTAACCTTAAATCTTTAAATGTTAAATAATTTAAATTAAATAAATCAAACAAAAAGCCCGGTGTTAAATCTATTCTCCATCTGTTGAGCTCTAGGAACATCATTTAAAACATCTGTCATCTGCTAAATGTGTGAATTATCTGAGCTTTATGCACAAAGGTATTGTGTGTGCAAAGTCCGAGAGTTGACATTGATTACGTGGGTTGGACTTGAGGTTTGGGAGTTGATCCTTGCATTGATTTGTTCACATGGTCCAGTGATTAAAAGAGGAAGTGTAAGCGTTCATCCCCACGGTGAGCCACAGGCCCATCAGAAGCCTCTTAATGAGACTCTCACTGTCAACGTCCCGGATCTCACCTCAAAGACAGCAGAGCAACACTCGTCTGACCTTGTGCTTTACTACCGCATTTCAATTCACTCTGCATTATGGGAAGAGCTGCTGCTAAAAAAAACAACACACAGGCAAATACACCAAACATCATTTTACAGGAGATATCTAATATTCTCTGATTTGAGCATACTGTATATTAATGTTAACATTTATTAGTATTTGACACATTGTGCATGTTGTATAGACTCAGACCATCATTTAGGTATGTTTGATTGCATTGTGTTGGATTTTTTTGGACAATCAATAAAAGAGAATGCTTAGAATTGTGGTATTTCTCACTCATTCCTTTGGGTGCTCATTTTGGGTTTACAAAAACAAGCCTTAGAAATGACAATCTTACAAAAACTAGCTAATTCATGAACTGCTCAGATTAAGAAAGCTATTTTTAAAAAATCTAAACTAAATGACTTAGCCCCAAATAGAGTCCTCTAAAATCATCTTAGGGTTGAAAGAGATATCTGTAAGGGGTGTAGTTTATGGTAGGCACAAGGCACAAGGGGTATAACGGTTCAATCTACTTATGGTTCGGTATGTATCACAGGTTTACGGTCCCGTTTCGGTACGGTACGGTACGGTACGGTATGTATCACAGTTTTACGGTCACATTTCGGTATGGTACGGTACGGTATGTGCTTAGGAAAAAATGCCTACAGAAAAAAATCAAAGAACAATACACATTTATTGGGTTACAAACACCTGACAATATAACAGGCTTCACACATATGACTGTAGATTTGCATGTTTTCTCATTAATTAAAAGTAGGGCATTTTGAAAATTTTATGTTTAAATAAAACGATTAAGAAAAAGAAAAAGAAAAAGCTTAAACTTTCCTTTTTGTGTTTTACATCTTGACTCAACAGTGTCACGGTTGTGGGTTTGTGCGCTCGCCTGATTGTATGTTTTGGTTCCCTCGTGCATGTGTTATTGAGTCTCTGTTGTTTTGGTCACGTGTTTGACATCATCAGCTGTTCTGATTAGCCGGCCAGCTGCGGCTTATTATTGCGACTATATCTGGGCGGTGGCCCTATGTCTCCTTGTTTGTTTGGTTGTTCACGTTTTCTGTCTCTTGTTTAGGACTGGCGTGGACCTGTCTCTGGTTTCCGGTTCGGTTTTTGTTTCTCTGTCTGACTTCCGTGTTTACCGGCTATGATTACTTCACTCCTTATTTTCTCTTTGTTTATTTATATTGACTGTGGTTACTGTATATTACCTCCGAACAATAAATCACTTGCAATTGAATTCATCTGTTATCTCTTTTCTTTAAAAAGTGTGACAAAAAGTCTCAACCAATTATGCAGATAATAATTATGTCAACACATCTTAATAATTGAGCACTTTTAAAGTATTGATTACTTCTGTTTACATTCTGCTTGCATTACCAAGGCAACAACGCATTTTTATTAACAATGATTCCAGAGAGCTCTGTTATCACTTATCAGCACCATCGTAGTAATTCTCTTAATTCAGGGGGAACAGTCAGTCGAGAAGAAAACTTTTGTTTGCAGACAGCAGGTAAACAAAATGAATAAATAGCAACATGTCCGAGTCCGTATGGGACACTTCTGGGTCTGGACACGGAACCTCGATCCACCTATTAGTGACCACTGATCTTTGCAATGACAACAAAATAATTGGCATTATTGTTTTTTTTTTGTCTGCCTGAATTTACATTGAGTGTCTGTTAAAACACTCATGGCAATGTGCTGTGTTTTGGCCTTACTTGCACCTGCACACCTGCAAATGTTTTGGGGGGCTAAGTAGAATATAGCTATGGCCACTTGACACTTGATTGTCCAGAACTGTGTTTATAAACTCGCCACCTTGTACCCTCATTCTTGAATTTCCCAAATCAGGTCTGCCACTCCACTTCAGCCCAAATCACAGAAGAGCAAGGATGGCACAGACTAAGTGCATTATAAACAGCTGTTTGGAGAACTACTTCCCCATTCCAGGCCACCTGCAAACGGCCATTCATCCTGACAGGGCGGAAAATAGCTTTGCTTCTCAGTGTTTTTCGCCCCATTTTTTTTTTTTTCAAAAGACACTGAACTGAAGTGCGAACAGGTAGGATGCAGGTGGGAGATATTTTTGAACAGAGCTGCCAAGATTTTTTTTGTTTGTTTAAATTCATGTCCTGTACCCAGAACGAGACAGCCGATAGTAAACGGATGTGTTTTAAGGGTGGTTTGACAGAGGAGCTTCTGTAATACTCTTCACCAGATGCTGCCAGCACAAAATAAAGAAATGGTTGAAACGCTGCCCACCATTTGCCATCCAAGACAATTGAAACGCTTCCTGGCATTGTGCTTGTCTTGTCTCTCCCCCTTCAGACTCTCCTTCCCTAACCTCCTTCATTTAGGATCCACCTGAGGCTATATAGTTCTCTCCAATGATGCAATGCATTGTGTCCCATAATAATGTTTGATAAGGCAAATGCATTCTCTCCAGAACGTCTGAATGTGATGCATGAATAAAATATGAAGGACTCCTTGGCTGGAAACTTTACAAAAAAAAAGGTAGAGCTGATGAAAGAGCTTCTTTCACATTAGAATAGCATTTATCTCATTCTGGTTTGCTTTTAATCTAGATTTCAGATTGCATTAAAAGAAACATATCACATTTCTCAAAACGCACAATTGCCTGAAAATGACAAAATGACTGGTATTGTTATCACTTTGAGATGAGCTGCGCAATGTGCTTGTGTAATACAAGTTGAAGAAAGTGGTGCCATCCACACCACACCACACCAGCCACCAAATAAAATAAAATAAAATAAAATAAAATAAAATAAAATAAAATAAAATAAAATAAAATAAAATAAAATAAAATAAAATAAATAAAATAAAATAAAATAAAATAAAACAAAATAAATAAAATAGATTTCACACAATATTCTCTAAAATCCAAGATGTGGGAAGTTATAATAATAAGAATAATAAGAATAATAATACAAATAATAATAATAATAAAAAATAAAATAAAAATAATAATAATAAAAATAAAAATAATACAATTATAATAACATTAATAGTAGTAGTAGTAGTAGTAATAATAATAATAGTAATAATAATAATAATAATAGTAATAATAATAATAATAATAATAATAATAATATAAAGAGCCTTTTGTTGTCTTCGCTGGGAAATACTTCCTGTAGTCCTTTGTGATCACTAGGGGTGTTTTCTCTGATGGAAATTACTTCCTAAGGAACTACAACTCCCAGAAAAATATTATTTTACACAATGTCTTCTAAAATCCAAGATGCGGAAGTTATAATAATAATAATAAAATAAATTATAAAATTATAATAACACTAATAATAGTAGAAATAGTAGTAGTAGTAGTAATAATAATAATAATAATAATAATAAAATAAATTATAAAATTATAATAACACTAATAATAGTAGTAATAGTAGTAGTAGTAGTAGTAATAATAATAATAATAAAATAAATTATAAAATTATAATAACACTAATAATAGTAGTAATAGTAGTAGTAGTAGTAATAATAATAATAATAATAATAAAATAAATTATAAAATTATAATAACACTAATAATAGTAATAATAGTAGTAGTAGTAGTAGTAGTAGTAGTAATAATAATAATAATAATAATAATAATAATAATAATAATAATAATAATAACACTAATAGTAGTAGTAGTAGTATTAATAATAATAATAACAATTCATTTATTAATTTTCTTTTCGGCTTAGTCTCTTTATTAATCAGGGGTTGCCACAGCAGAATGAACCGCCAACTTATCCAGCATATGTTTTACGCAGCGAATGCCCTTCCAGCTGCAACCCATCATGGGGAAACATCCATACACTCTAATTCACACACATACACTACGAACAATTTAGCTTATTCAATTCACCTATAGCGAATGTCTTTGGAATGTGCTGTAAACCAGAGCACCCGGAGGAAACCCACACGAACATGGAGGAACATGCAAACTCCACACAGAAATGCCACCTGACCCAGCCGAGGCTCAAACCAGCGAACTTGCTGTGAGGCGATCGTGCTACCCACTGCACCAACGTGACGCCCTAATAATAATAATAATAATAATAATAATAATAATAATAATAATAATAATAATAATAATAATAATAATAATAATAATAATAATAATAATATATAAAAAGCCTTTTGTTGTGATCGCCAGCGGTGTTGTCTCTGCTGGGGATTGCTTCCTGTAGTCTATTGTGATCGCCAGCGGTGTTTTCTCTGTTGGAGATTACTTCCTAATGAACTACAACTCCCAGAACTCTCTGTGCTCATAAACTCCTGCAACAGCTGACAATAATCTGGACATTCACACACAGACACAGCTGCTGCTCATCCACACTGATTACAAGGACTAATGTCACTTTCCCTCACACATGGCCGAGTCTTGTTTCATTACTGAACAGTACGAAGCGTTTTTCCCGGTTTGTTTTGCTGTGTTTTGATTCTTGCCTTGTTCCTCGTGTTGATTCGTTGCCCCCTAGTCTGACCTCTCGTCTGTATTTTTTTAACCTTGTCTATTAAATTACCCTTGTTTTACTGTTTTGCTTCTGTTTATGACCACTGCCTGTACAACTTCGTCTTTAATAAACTGCATTTGGAGCTGCAAGTCTTTTGTAAGTGTCCACTTCATAACACCTTTATACACTGTTTATTTATTTAATTGTTTATTTAACTTTCTATTATTTTAAATATACACAAGTGCATTTCCACACAAAAATAAAGTTTGTCAATCGTCAAATAAGCATTTTAGAACGATGACTTATAAATTGACAATGGCATTAAAGATGCAAAAGCTGAGTGTTGAATGTACTGATAACAAAACACATATCCTAACAACCAATTTTAGCAATACAAGTATATCAGACACCAGACTCCTTGATAAGGAGGTCATACAAATTCCTTTTAAAAATCCTATCGTGCATGTTTTTTCCCTCTCCTGTGCTGAAGAATCAGAATGGTTATGAATAAGCCTGTAGGCCTATAGTCAGTCCTCTCGCTCAAAATGCAGTGTAGAAAAGACTGACATTGCGAGTAAGTCACGGATAACTCATTTCTCGTCTATCTTAATGGCGAGAGGAGAGAAAATGGAACTTGAAAATGAACCTTTTTCAATTTTCTCAAAGATCCCAAAGAGACGAGGATCCATTTCTGCTCAAATTCATTTGTGGTGTGTTTAGAGGAGAATGAAGCAGAGCCCGGCGCTGTCTGCTAATGTGAACTCAGTGCTCAGCATCTGCTCTCTGCTGATTTATCTGTTTTTTTGTTTTTTGTTTTTTTTTAATATTCACTATATGATTAATGAGGCAATTTAGTCACACAATCAAACAACGATGGTGTATAAAACCTCAAGAGGGAACTCTTGTTTTGTCCAATGTTGCAGCTAATTTGCTTTATGGACCAGATGACATCTTGAGAGGCGTGAACAGAACAATAACAATAATCGTTTAGCTTATTTCAAACTCATCAGCAATGGCAGAGCAGGAATGTTCAATAATTTTCATGCCAAGAAGAATGGTGATGATAAACTGCTCAATTTCACTTATATTTGGGACTAGAAAGAGATATGTGAATTGTAAATGCATTACACAGCCAAATCACCGCTTTGGGTGGAAGCAAAAACTGTATTTTTGTTTGTGGCATTTTGAATTTAAATGAGCTGATGTTCCACACCCCCTTCCAGAAGAGAATGGAGCCTTTACAGCAGGGCTATTCAATTAGTTTGTCATGGGGGCCGGTTCATGAAAAGCATCCCAAACGAAGGGCCGGAGAGATATGACTTGCTATATGAGTGATAACACAACAGCAACATAAGAGCCCATATGTTGTATTTTTGCTCCTTAAGACACCCAAGTTGGCTTTTTCTACATTAAAATGTTAATATATTGTATTTTGAAACTACATAACATCACTGCATCGTACAATAGACTTTTTTTTTTTACAAACATTTAAATGTTGTATTTCAGAGCACAACAAAAGCAGTGCATTGCTGAAGTAGGCTTCCTCTACA
This sequence comes from Danio kyathit, assembly GCA_903798195.1. Classification (NCBI taxonomy): domain Eukaryota; kingdom Metazoa; phylum Chordata; class Actinopteri; order Cypriniformes; family Danionidae; genus Danio; species Danio kyathit. The sequence continues at coordinate 27,593,487 of LR812533.1, read as the reverse complement.
TTCAGACACATTCATATGTTATGTGTTGAACTGCATAACAATTAGGGATGCAACAATTATAGATTTCGGTTGTACGATTATACAGTCTGAAGAATAATCATGGTTGACGGTTGTCACATCTAATGTAAATTCAAGCTTTATATTAGGTCAGCTATTTAGATGAACTGTTATTGCCATCTGCGTTCATGCATACATAATCATCTTAATATTAATTCGTCTAACATATCTTTTGTTTACACTGCACTGAAAGGCATGCAGAACTCTGACCGTGAGATGTTTTCTACTGCGTGCGCCTGCAAAGACGCAAGTGCGTTGCTCCGCTTGTGCGCGCATATTGTCATATATTCTTACATTAGAAACAACAAACTTGCACGTGGAAAAGACGTGATATGGGAACGGCCACTGCGTTAATCCGGTGTGCGGGCGTATTAGCCTCAGTGTACATACTTGGAACTTTAAACTAGGGCACAGCTGGCAACTTGGCATAACTTTGTTTAACTGCAGCAGTTTCGTTTTGTTCTGTGCAACAAAAATGCAGAAATTAATTGTGACGTATTAAAGTGCAGTTAATAGTGAAATCGGCTAATCGTTGCATCCCTATTGACGATATCAGTGCATAGTACAAAAGGCCTTTTCTACAAACATATCCAAATATTTGTGGCTGCCCACGCCACTTCCTGAATGTCAGGTGACTCACGCTCTGCGCAGCTTGCAGCTCATGCTGTGTTGAACAGGTGCACATCACTATAGCGGCTGCTTTTCGACTGAACTAAATTTATTTTTGGATGTCTTGGTCATACTATTTGGAGGGCCGGAACAAACTGCCTCGGGGGCCGGGTTCGAATAGCCCTGCTTTACAGCTTGTGATACAGTTACTCTAGCAGCAGCAAGTCAAAACATCTGCATGTGTTGTAAAGTCTGCACAATATACAATGTGCTGTGTATACTGTTTACAAGTAAGGATCAGCTGGTTTGTGTTCACAGACCGGCTCTAACTGCATATATAAAGAAATAATTCAATTCCATAGGAAAGCAGACAGAGTTTAACAGAGCAAGGACATTTCCAACCCAGGCTCATTATTGATACGTACCCTGAATACATTTCTGGAGAGTGCGAAATACGTCCTAGGAGGTACTTTTTTGCAGTTTTTGTTTTCGCAAATCCACCAGAGGCCACTGAGTACGCTTTTTCAGATGTCAAATTTCTCTTGCGAGTGCCATTCGCACCTGCTGTTCTCACATAAATCCACCAGAGGCTGCTGTCAACTGACTGACTGACTGACCGATCGATATCCCCACCCACCGCCATCCCTAAACCCAACCGACAGTGTTTTCAAAAGCAATCCAGAAAAAAAGGCCTCTGTGTCGCCTGATTTTTACCACCTTTTCAAATCTTACCACAGTCTTACGTTGTTATTTACTTGTTTATTTATTTGAAGTTTTTTATATATTTATTATTTTATATATCCTGCTTACTGGAACTGTTCATCGCTGGACTCGAACCCCGTCGTCGCGGTCAACTCCTCTCTGCATCTCAAGTCTGCTAACGTACGCAGCGAGCTACTGGGCAAACTTGTAATAGCAGAAAAGCTGTCCACATGGAGGTAAGCGGTCAGCTGGTAGTGCGAAAAGAAACAGAAGCCATTGGCAGCGTCATACCACCCTGTAGTGTTCATTTTAAAGAAGAAATGCAGCCATACGTAGCTCTGGCTACATAATTCACTCTCTCCAGAAATGCATACATGTGTATGTTTTCACAATGAGCCTGTGTTGGACATTTCACACTATTTATTGTTATTGTCACACCTGCTGCAGTGCGCTCTTGTGGTCTTCAAGGGCACTAGTTTTTGTTTTGGTTTTTGTCTTTTTCTTGTGTCCTATTCACATGATCATTCCTTGTTTCCAGCTGTTCCTCGTTGTCTAATTAGTTCTCTCTTAATAAGCCCTGTTATGTTGCGGTTCTGTCCTGTTCCTGTCCTGCTTTAGTTGTGCTCTGGTTCATCCTGTTTAGTTTGTTTTTTTCACTTTGTTTAGTATCATCACTATGTTTTTGAATTCCTGTTTAGTTTTGTTTGATTCACTTTTGTGCTTAGTGGTACCTTGCCTGTCCCCTTGTAATTTTTTGGATCTTCGTTTATTGTCAATAAATGTATTTTGCTGCACTTGGATCTATCCCTTGTTTTTGTGATACCCAGTCGTGACAATTATATTATTACTTATTATTATTTATTTTATTCTTCTTCTTAAGTGTTTTTTTTTAGTTAGGCTGGAATAAAATAAGTTTTTACATTTTTTTTTAAATTAATTTTAGGGTTAATATTATTAGCCCACTTTTTTCTTAGCGTTTTTATCCTAATTAACGGAACTTATCTAGTAATGCATTTATATTTCACTTTACTCTGATTTGAATACTAGAATCATGCAAAATAATTATTAAAAAAATCATGGCAAGGACAAAATAAATTAGTTATTACAAAATTAGTTATTAAAACTATTAAACATTGTCAAAAAACACCTTCTTTCCACAACAACACTCTGGAAATATTTGAAAAAGAATTCAAATTTCACAGAAAGGCTAATCATTTTGTCTTCAACTTTGTCTTCAACAAGCATGTATTATTAACATGCTTCATTAATAGAGATCAGATGTAATGTGCATTTTACAGTTAGAGGAACAATCTACATTTAGCTGGATTTTCTTTGGCTTTGCATAACTCTGACGTAATAATTATATATTTTTTTTCATTCCCCTTCACATTAAAATTCAGATCAAACAATAATCGTCGGACCCCCCTGCAGTACGACTGGAGACCCCCTGCTGAAGACCCCAGTTGTAGAGTGTGCTTGAGATCTTGCTTTTTAACTTCAGTTTTTAAAGATGAATTTGAGAAAACCAAATCTAAAAGGTAATCTTTGGCTCCCCTCAGCAGGAGTGCAAAAATTCTGCTTCTCTCATCCAATTCCCGAACAAGCTCCTCCAGTCAAGTCTTAAAGTTCATGATCTCAGTGATGGCTGGCGTGTGACTGGCATCAGACTGAAGTGTAAGTGAGTTTCCTCAATGACTGTGTGGTTTGGGTGGCAGAAGGTGCTGGCATTACAGTCAGGTCAATCGAGCTCAAGTCGATCGTGTCACTTTCAGCTCAGTCGCTGCTAATGAAACTGCTGAATGTACTGTACTGTACTGTTGCTTTCAAAACGCCTGCTAATGCAACATTTTCACATTATATATACAGGGAGTACAGAATTATTAGGCAAGTTGTATTTGTGAGGATTAATTTAATTATTGAACAACAACCATGTTCTCAATGAACCCCAAAATATTCATTAATATCAAAGCTGAATATTTTTGGAAGTAGTTTTTAGTTTGTTTTTAGTTTTAGCTATTTTAGGAGGATATCTGTGTGTGCAGGTGACTATTACTGTGCATAATTATTAGGCAACTTAACAAAAAACAAATATATACCCATTTCAATTATTTATTTTCACCAGTGAAACCAATATAACATCTCAACATTCACAAATATACATTTCTGACATTCAAAAGCAAAACAAAAACAAATCAGTGACCAATATAGCCACCTTTCTTTGCAAGGACACTCAAAAGCCTGCCATCCATGGATTCTGTCAGTGTTTTGATCTGTTCACCATCAACATTGCGTGCAGCAGCAATCACAGCCTCCCAGACACTGTTCAGAGAGGTGTACTGTTTTCCCTCCTTGTAAATTTGCGACAGCACTACCTACTGCGCCACTGCGTCACCCTCCCATAGGTCTATTTTCTATCTATCTATATATTATATCTGTTTAATTATTTAATACCAAGGGCGTAGAATTGGCATAGATGGATTGGACGTGCCCCCACCAATATTCACCAATTACTGAAATGTCCCTTCCAATAATTTAATCGACTTCTAAATAATTTTCTGTCAACTCTTAACCTACACCTGCACCAAGTCTAGTTCGCCACTATAGTTCACCGTAAAATTACTAACCAATTCAGTTTTAATTTTGGCCTCCATGATTATGAAAAACAATAATCAGGATAAAACAGTTAAATTGCATTACACACCTCTCTAAATTTCTCTACATTCATACCTCCTCAAAGCCCGACTGCGGTAAAATCATGTAAATTGACTTTTGCAGCATTGGACAGGATTGTATTTGTATTATTAAGTGTGTATTTTATATTATTAAGTACTTTAATCATGTTTTTAAAAGTGTGAAACAGAATTTGTGCTGTTCAATGCATGCGCTCTAGGAATGTATGTCTCCACCAATGTCAAGAGCTACATCCTTGTTTAATACATTAAAGGTATTTCATATTTTGCTTTGAGTTATTCAATTACACAGTTTGTTAACAGTTAAACTTTGTTTGCTAATAGTTTGGTGCATGTGTTATGAAGTACTATACATTTTAAAAATGGAGGTCCTGCTAGCTTTGCTTTTGTTTAATGGTTAATGTTTTATCATTTTGAATTAAAAAATAGCCACTTTTTGTTATGTGTGGTGCTATAGATTTGTATTAGCCTACTCGATCTTATATAAAAGCATATTTAAAGCCTGTTGTTCTTCAAAACCACACTTTTTTATATGCAATTTTGCCGTTTGTTTACACAAAAATGAAGTATCAGGTGACTGAAACCAGAATTTTCTGAAAACTCCGGCCAGGGTGAAGATTTTCCAAAACTCCAGGTATAGTGTGGTCGTGTGGACACTACAACCTGAGGTTTTCCCTCGTCATGTTAGCGTGTGCGCTGTTTTCACCTTTCTGATTGGTCAACACTGATGGGTTTACACCAAACATGGAAGACACGAATAAGGCAATTTCGTGTTGGGGCGGTAATCCACCTCTGTTCTTACAATTTACTAAAATACTTAATTCCCCATTTGATGTGAACCAAGCATAAAAGGCTTTTATTGATGTCGGTTAGTTTGGCTAGCCCTTAATATGCATCACAGTGTATTTTTGCGTTTTCATGTGGACAGAGTTTTTTTTTTAAACAAAAGCAGGGAAAAGTATGTCAATAAAAACACCCATGTACATGTACCCATGTTTTACCCTATGATGCCAGCATGTAATTGGTCAATACAGCTGGAGTCACACCAAACGTGGAATTTCAAAGTTCGCAAACCAAAATTCAAATTCTGCAAACACATCATGTATTCTGTGCCGTTCGCACCACGGGATGATAATCCACCTCTGTTCATTGACTTGTATGCGATTTACTCCCGAAAATACTTAATTTCCTGTTTGGTGTGAACCCAGCATAAACCTGTTTGTTTGGCGTGCCCTTAACATGTATTATAGTCCGTTTTTGTGTTTTCATGTGTACAGAGATTTTATTATTTTTTTTAACAAAAGCAGGGAAAAGTATGTCAATAAAAACACCCATGTACATCTACCCATGTTTTGCCCCATGATGCCAGCATGTAATTGGTCAATACGGCTGGATTCACAAACATGGAATTTCAAATTTCGCAAACCAAAATTCTAATTCTGCAAACACATCATGTATTCCGTGCCGTTTGCACCATACCACAGGATGATAATCCACCTCTGTTCATTGACTTGTATGCAATTTACTCCCGAAAATACAAAATTTCCCGTTTGGAGTGAACCCAGCATAAACCTGTTAGTTCGGCATGCCCTTAACATGTATTATAGTCCGATTTTGTGTTTTCATGTGGACTGAGATTTTTTACAAATGGAAAGCGGGCAAAACTCCATTTATAAAAATAGCCATGAACATGTGCACATGGCCTAAATTAACAACAGTTATTTTTGAGTGAATTATCTATTTATTTAGACTGACCACAGTTAGATGAAAATGTACAGCATCTTAAAAAACTTTTTTTTCTTCAAAAGGGATCTATAGGAATCCGAGATTTAGTGGTAAATAATGAGCTACTCAAGCAATTATTTTGTGCAACTTAAGGTGGCGATTTCGTTTATTTGAGGTAAAACAAGCCACTGAAGGCTGACCAGCTAGACCTCAAACTGCAGGAAGCAAAGATTCTAAATTACTTCAAGCTCACAAACATGCGCATGCTGAGCAAAGTGCTACCTGGAAAATCTCCAGCTTAATGAAAGATTATAATCAGAATATCTCAGCATGCTCAGTCGTTAATGACTTGTGCACAAAGATAATCTATCCACTAACACCTGTACGTCACCAGCTATAAAAATGACACACATTTTCTCTCAGGTCATGGCAGACAATTATAATAAATCTGTATTGACACAAACAGACAGCCACCCCCACCCCCACCCCAATATGTTCATAACTGGAGGCACATTACAGCAAAATTGGTCCTTCACTTATAGGAGACATCGACAAAAGATGAGATATTGTTTTTTGTTTTGGGTGTTTTTCATTTTATTTCAGAATTATTGTCATTGTGTAGTCAAAGTCAAGGTAAAAATATATAAAAGGACATTACAGGAATGCCATATTCTGCTGTATCCTATTATACTCCATCTGTTTCCCCTCTTCAACCCTTTCTTAGTGTCTTCTATTAGCCTTGTACTTCCGACAAACAATAGACCAGAAATCATTAATTTTCAATGAAGAGCTATACAGTCACTGTGTGGAATTTTGACTGCTGTATGCTTTTCAGATCTCAATTTGAGCTTCAGAATCACTGCAATATTGAAATATGTAAAGTAATATGTCCTGTTTGACTACACGATATGCGAAGGTTGAGCTGCGTGTGATTTATTCCAATCATAACTACTATGTATGCAAAGTTAGATATCAACCTCTCTGTTTTTTTTTTTTTCCTTTAAACTAGTAAAAGGAGACAAGAATTTAAGATTTTACTTGCAACATATGGTCGGAGGCAATAGAGGTGAAAATACACATGCAGTTTATTTAAGAGAATCATCAGGCAGGCAATTGTCAAAACAGCTGCAAACTGGAGTATATGGGTAATCCAAAAGCATAGTCAGATTAACAGGCAAATGTTGAGACATGCAGCAAAACAACAAGAACAATAAACAAAACACAGGGTCAAAGCCACAGAAGGCAAGACACTTTGTAATGCTCACAGGGAAAAAATGACTCAGCAAAGGAGTGTGTGTGTGTGCTGTGTTTATAGTCCAGGCAATTATTCCTTACGAGCTTCAGCTGTGCGCGCGCAATAATCTGGAACTGGCGTGTGTGAGGTGGATGATGGGAGTTGAAGTTTGGTAAAGCGGCATAGGTGTACAGTAGTTCTCCAACGATCTGCAAACTCTAGATCACTGGTGATCTATAACAGAAACACTAATAAAAATAAATGTTTTTGACAAAGCTCAACTAATGGGCTACCATGGTAACTGGCAACACAGATAATTAAAGGTTTTGTATATTAGAATTAAAAGTTTTGAAGATGAGCAATAATCATAATAATAATAATAATAATAATAATAATAATAATAATAATAATAATAATAATAATAATAATAATAATAATAATAAGAGAAATAAATAAACAATGAATAAAAAAATAAAAAAAATTAAATTAAATTAAAACAAAAAACAGTGATATGAAAAGCCAAAAAAGATATTTGACCCTATTTGATCACTGTTGACCTGTCTTTGAATATTTTGAATAAACAGAGAAACACAGAGACCACATTCAGACACAACATTCTGTCTGCCATTGGGGCTCACAATGACCTCCAAATATTGCTCTGACCTCTAATTTCCCAGCTTCTTTTATCAGTACAAATTTCATCCTGATCACCCAGTCAGGGTTTATCCAGTAATAAAAACCAGCTGGATGGAAATTACAACCTACTAGCCTACTGTGAGGCTCTTGTGCACAGTATAAGATCCAAGTAATATTTCTGAAATTCACTACTCTCATTATTGATTCATAAAGTCTTACTGACATTACCATTTTATTGACTTGTTTTCACCCCCATGCAACCTTCGTAATGATGTTAAGCACCATATTCACAATATAAAGCTTATATTAACTGACTTTACTCATTCATTCAACTTCAAATTATCATTATGCACATGTATTACTTAGGAGATGAGACCTAGAGTCACACTTTCAGCATCTGCTTTCATAAATCTTCTCAAAACTCTTTTATATCCTTAAATCTAACATTTAAATTAGATTTACGGATACAACCCCTGATTTGAGAGAAAAGGCTAACAAAAATAAATAAATATTTTTGACTGCAGTCTGAGAATAGCCTTTGTCATGTCCAAACAGAAGCTACATGAGGGGAAAACTCGTTGCCATGTATTTCGCCGGTTGTTCTTCATGCTGCCAAGCTCAAATATTTGAAACGACATATTGCTCATAACAGCAACAGTTCTGCGTTTGTTCTGACCAATTAGCTTAGATGGCTGGAGGAAGCTGATTACCTAGCGTCGCTCAATGGATGGGCCAGATAACAAACAATGGCGACGTTTACCTCGGCCGTGTTAATCACACAGCCCACTGCACTGTGATAACTTGCTCAGGCTGTGTGCACAGTGTTAATATAACGCCTGAGTGACTGGGGTCATTGACAGGCCCTCGTCGGCTTTATCAGGCTGAAGGTCAACGTGTTACCCAGCAGGCTGATGCTCATCCTACAATAGTCTTGATTCAAGGGAGCAGCTCTAGACTGCGGCAGACTCTCACCTTAAATATATAACACCCCTGCCTTCTTCAGGGAATACAAGCACCTTATTAAATCTTCAGGGTCAACTGCTTCTTGCATATCTGAACACTAACCAGCAGCAGAAGGGCGGTCGTCAGCGACCTGGAAAACCCATGCCGGGAAGATGGAATCCAAAGGTGTGCAGGTGGGACAGGCTGAGCGCATACAGCGTGCAAGACTTACAAGAGTTCTGTCCTGTTTCAGCACCACTGAATCGCTGTTTCGCAAGAAGTATCCCAGGTTCTAATGAATAGTGGCGATGATGGTTCACTCAGAAATATTTCTCACACTCCTTAAAGTTATGGTTGTCAACTGAATCCATCTAATGAAAAGATTTTAAGCATGCTAAAGGTTGTTCCAGACACCATGCCAATAAAGAACCTTAATCTTTATAAGTGTACTAAAAATATTCTCTAAATTAGACAGAGTTTTAAATAAATAAATAATAATAGTACTATAAGTGTACTAAAAATATTTTCTAAATTAGACAGAGTTTTAAATAAATAAATAAATCAATCAATAAAAAAGAAACCTTAAATGGTTCCCAAAAAAAGTGAAAATAACAATAGAATAATAAAATAACCTACTATTTAACATAATGTTTGTATTCAATTCAAAAAATAAAAAAAAAATAAAAATTAATTGTCTTTGGACTAGACCTTCCCATTTAAAATTTTCAAGGTGACCATAACAGACTGGGACCCACTGAGAGTATTCACTGTTGACCAATTAACAGCTTTTGTTAGTATTTTGTACTTAGTTTGTTTAATATATATATAAAAAAACACTATTAAAAAGTTGTTTATTGGCTCAGACGGTTGAACTATGAAGACCTTGTAATGTCCATGGAACCTGTTTATTCGACAAATGGATGATTTTAATAAAAAAAAACTATTTAAATTCCTTAGATTCTTTAAAGTTTTAAAAAATGTTCTTTGTTATGTTCCCCTGCTGAACATACTTTTGGATTATGTGTGTGCGCATCTGTTTGTATGTGGGTGTGTCGTTTTACGTGTCTTTCAAGTACGAACGGCATTGGAGGATACGCATTCCGTGCTGATGACATTGGCCGCTGATGCTGGGTTCGCACCTCCAATCGCTGGTTGGCATAGTGTTTAAAAAGTTGGCCCTAACTGCAATGGCGATCTCTCTCTTACTCTTAGGCCCAATCCCAATTCTACCCCTTAGACCTTCCCCTTACCCCTACCTCTCATTTTGTGTGTTCACATGAAGGGGTAGGAGTGTCCCAATTCTCTTTAGCTTAAAGGCGTAGGGCTAAGGGGATGGGCTAGATAGCCCTTGAAACTGAGATTTTTCAGGACCACAATAGAAAACAAGGGGTATGAAAATTTCCCAGAACACACCATCTACAACGGCAGCATGGCTGCACACGGAAGTAAGGAGATGCACAAATTGACACTCGGAATACCTTGTCAGAAAAGTCTAGTGGCTGGGAATTACCTTTTTACAGTGTCTGGTATAATGTTATTGTTGTTTTTGTGTTTAGATGAATATGGCAGTAAATACACAGTACAGTTACTATCTTATTGCCACATTATTTCATTATGATAACATGATATTGTTGCCTTCAGTGATTTCCTGAAGATAAACACCAAAAAACAATGCAATTGGAATAACTACAGCAGTCGCCATCATCCCTCTCATATGAAGTAAGAGACTGTGATGACATATGATGACATGTGCTGGTGTTGTAGTGCTGTCCTATTTCTTAAGGGTAAATTTAGAAGCCCTTCCCCTTCACACTCTGTTTCAAGAGCCAAGGGGAAGGGGAAGGAGAAGGGGTAGGGGTAGGGGTACAAAAATAGAATTGGGATTGGGCCTTACTCATTCTCTGGGCTTGGTTTTGCATGAGTCTGAGAGAATTTGGTTTTGTTTTGGTTTGTGATAAATGCTTATGTCTAAAATCTTTGTGAGATTGCAATATGTTTGAACTCGTCCAGTTAACTAATACTCTTGAGTAATATCTCAAAGAGGGTGTAGAAGTGAGTAAATCATGTGCTATACGTTTACAACACCCAGATTAACTTCTGTATTATTCCATTAGGTTCAGGAAAGTGTGCTGTTTTGTGTATGTTTTGTTTTTTAGTTAGAGTAGTTTAGTTTAGACGTTTTGATACGTTAAAGATGTTTCTTTTCATGCTTTTCTTTTGATATTTAGTTTAATACAGTTACTACATTTTGTTATATTTCTTTCTTTGATTTAAGCACTTCTAACTACCTCCTCTCCGTCAGGTGAATTATCATTTATTCATTGTAAATATTTATTCTTTTACTGTACAAATATTTTCACTGGTATGAGCAACAAATAATCAATTGCAATGGTATTCTGTCTTTAGTTGTTTTTTCTCCATTCATTGGTTACACGCACACAAAACTTTTATATGTCAAAAATACTCTTAGTTTATAAATAACTTTTAAAGGACGTAACATCTTTGAAGAACTATTCACTAAAAGGTTCCTTGGGGAATCAAAAAAGTTCTATAGAATCACTTCTATGGAATGACCATTGGTTTTTCTTGGCACCTTTATTTTTGGGAGTAATTAGTGTGCTTTCATGGCCTCTTCTCTCTAACAAATTAGAGTAATATCAAATTCTTGCTGTTGACTTCTTTAGACCTCTCAGGAGAGGTTTCACATTGTGATAGGCCATTAGCACTACTTTAGCACTAGATTTTTGCTTACACACACACACACACACACACACACACACACACACACACACACACACACACACACACACACACACACACACACACACACACACACACACACACACACTTTGCACCCTTTTGTGGCAAGCTTCCAGCCACTTGTACTAAGCACCTCTCTGGGGCACTCTTACGGCGAGATGTTCTTGGTACGAAATATTGTTTCAGCCATGTATTTAAAAGCGCTGTTAAAGAAAACCTGTGATGCACCAAGAAACCACAAGATATGTCATTCATTCATTCATTCATTTTCCTTTGACATAGTCCCATATTTATTAGGGATTACCACAGCAGAATGAACCGCCAATTATAGGTTGTTTTCAATCACGTGGTTCTGGTGACGTGCGGAATTCAGATAGAGGGCAGGAAGTAAAAAACTGAATGAGGGCATGATCCTTATATCATAAATAGCATATTGTATAAGCTATTATGTTACATGAAAAAAATACTACAGTAAATACTATAGTGTTTAGAAGCATACTATAGATAATTACTTGAATTAAACTATCGTAGTAAATATATTGTTTTTTCCCCTATGTATGCGAACATTTTCCAGACATCACAAAATAACAGACGAAAGCATACAAAAGCATGAACGCATAATCTACATTAATATTTATTTATTTATGTAAGGGGGAAAAAGGGCTCCACAATATTAACTGTCTAGTTTTGTCGAAAGGGTAGTATTTCTTTTTTGTTCTGTCAATTAACTTATCATCAACAAACATTCACCACTGCTTCGCATCTCGATGTTCATGTTACGGTTGTTTATTCTGCCATAACGCCAGTAAAGACTTGGATAATTGCAAAACAAGACAGAGATTTCATTTCAGCGATTACATGGCAGGGTACGTTATTTATATTCTCCTGGACTTCGTATGAGTGTGGTGGTGTGTGTATCAGATTTTTATATAACACATTAATATATTAATTCAATTAGCTGGGCCTGTAAATAATCTGTATTGGCGCTGTCAAAACAAATTATCGCATTCAAAAAACATTTATACACATGGATGTATTGAAAAAATTTTATTACATGCCACATTTTCTTCCGATTTTCAGCCAGTTTCTTGAACTTTCTCCCCTTTATAAGCGAAAACTTTTGGAAGTCTATAAAAGCTGTTCATCATTTCCTATTTTGGTCAATTTAAACAATTACAAACAACATAAACCAGAAATATTTTGATGTTCTGATAGCAATTTTTATGTAGAAGAATCACTTCCTGCCCTCTATCTGAACTTCGTGCATCCTCTTGCAACCAGCAACCATCTTGCTGTGAGGCGACATGGCTACCCAATGAGCCACTGTGCCACTCTAAGTTTTACCATATCTGATGTTAAAATATACATCTCACTAACATTCTCCTGAGCTTACTCAGACAGCAATCTGCCTAGTGCTAGTCAAATTAAACACATGCTGCAATTGCACTACTATCGGTGAGATAAAAAAGTTGAAACTCAAAAATAGAAAAGCAATTATCTTGAGAAATCACTTGGTTATATGGGATATAATCACGAGAGCCCGGCTGGAAGGATATTCCAAGGTACAAAAAGAGAATGGATAATGCATTTCAAGATGAATTCATGTCTTCTATATTGACTTGGGAAGTCACAATAGAAAAGTTAAGAAAACAGCATCTATTTGACATCCAAGGGAGGAAATTATGAGAGTCTGGTAAAAAGGCTTAGCAGAAAATATATATATATATTTTCCATTAGTACAAATTATAAGTGCTGTGAATGAGATTCGATTTTACAATAACACATTTTCTTTGTAGGAAGACCGATAACAGAAGGCTATTAAACTCCACATGTGGCAGATTCAGCTTGGATGGTGACTGTTCCAGACCGTCTGTCCTCAGTCCTTTGTGACAGAAACTCAGCATCTCACAAGTAGAGCTCTTTTATTCTATTAGTTAGAGAGTTGGTTATTGTGTATCCCCGCATACGTGTTGTGGAGCTAACCTCTGCAAAATGAATCCAATCCCACAGCACAAACAGTCCAGATGATGAGACACAACATTGACTGACACACAATTTCCAAAGTGTCATTTGAACATGAGTGCAGGGGCGGATTCAGTTGGAGCATTTTCAATTTCGGACCAGCTCAGTGCTACTAGGATGCCAGCTTAGGGTGGGCAATTTCATATGAACAGCACAAAATCGATGTGTATAAAATATATATTGATTATGAAAATTCTGACAAGTAAATAAAATAATATTTTGCAGTTAGTTTTGAAATAGAGACTATTAATTTGGGTTATTTTCCTGACCTGATCCTCATGAGTGCACAAAACTTATAATTTAGACCATAGCTAACTTAACCTCGCAGCCTGTTGATTATTAAACTAAAACGCAGCCAAACAAACATATATAGAAAACATTTCACTGCTCAATATATGTAAACAGTTGCTGCCAAATACATTTTTGCACAGTGAGTGAAATATAAACCATTGACTACATAATGAATATTAACTTAGTAACCATTTGTTGCATTGCAAAGAAAAAAATGTTGTATTTGTGCCAAATAAGCAAGCTTGACTACATTTCAGTTGGACTTGAAACAATTTTATTTAGACTTTACATGTATATGTTATTTATAATTATTATAATAATAATTAGTCATTCAATTTGTGACCCCCACCAGTCCTTCACCACACAACCCACTCTGAGCTGGGATTGAACCGGCAACCTTCCGCATGGGAGTCAGTTGCTCTACCAAGGAGGCTAAAGACCATGTCCCCTAGAGTCTGTCACTAGAGCACTTTTAGAGGTCAGAGGAGTGAAGTTTACCTGCACAGCACTTCACTAGCTGGCCTCTGCTACACTCACCACCCTAAATCTCACTCCCATCCAGGCCCCTGTCGTTCCTTCACCACACAACCTGCTCTGAGCTGGGATCGAACCGGCGACCTTCCACATGGTAGTCAGAGGAGTGAGGTTTACATGCACAGCACTTCACTAGCTGGTCTCTGCTACACTTACATGCTTAAATATTTTATTTCATTCATTCATTCATTCATTCATTTTCCTTTGGCTTAGTCCCTTTATTCATCAGAGGTCGCCACAGCAAAATGAACTGCCAAGTGGAAGTGGTTAGCACTGTCGCCTCACAGCAAGAAGGTCACTGGTTCGAGTACCGGCTGGGTCAGTTGGCATTTCGGTGTGGAGTTTGCATGTTCCACCCGTGATTGTGAGGGTTTCCTCCAGGTGCCCCCGTTTCCCCCACAGTCCAAAGTCATGTGGTACAGTGGTCCCTCGCCATAACGCAGTTCACCTTTTGCGGTCTTTATGATTTATTTTGTAATTTGACATGTTTTTTTATTTACAGCGCATTGTGTTCTGCGTCCTGATTGGCTGTAGACCATTGCCAATCAATTTCCTTCATGCCGTGTTTCCTGTACAATACAATATGTTCAGCTTGCCAAATGTACATAAATCTTTGATCGCTAGTAGTGTGTCTCTGAAGTGCTGTACTGTATGTTTGACTTTCTCCCCAACAAACCCCATAAAGTCGACGGAACATTCTGCACTGTCAAAGGCACCCACAGTAGTATCCAAAAGGTAGAGGAAGATGCTTACCATCGCTCAAAAAGTTTGACTTCTGGACAAGCTAAAGGAAGACAGAAGTTGCGAGTGCAAGTGTTTAAACATGAGAGAAAAGTGTAAAAATGTTAATGTATATCTGAGAAAATAGTGTAGTGAGGGGTTTTATTGCCTTAAAACATCTATAATAATTATAAAAATAAAGCGGATGACTACCAGGACTTCACCCATTGCGGGCTATTTTTAGAATGTAACTTCTGCGATTAACGAGGGACAACTGTATAGGTGAATTGGATGAACTAAATTGGTCATAGTGTATTAGTGTGTGTGAGAGTGTATAGGTGTTTTGCAGTACTGGGTTTCGGCTGGAAGGGCATTCACTGCATAAAACATATGCTGGGATAGTTGGCGGTTCATTCCACTGTGGTGACCCCGGATAATATAGGGACTAAGTCAAAGGAAAATGAAGAATAATAAATAAATAAATGAATGAATAAATAAATAAATAAATAAATAAATAAATAAATAAATAAATAAATAAATGTAATTTATTGAAAAAACATTTGTGGAAGAAAAATATTAGATTTATAAGCAGTACAAAAACAGTAGTAATGCCATTTATACAAATACTCACACAATTTATATAATAATAGTGGTAATAATGCTGCGGCATGGTGGCATAGTAGGTAGCGCTGTCGCCTCAGAGCAAGAAGGTCACTGGTTTGAGCCTCAGCTGGGTCAGTTGGCATTTCTGTGTGGAGTTTGCATGTTCTCCCCGTGTTCGCATGCGTTTCCGCCAGGTGCCCCGGACATGCGCTATAGGTGAATTGGGTAAGCTTAATTGTCCGTAGTGTATGTGTATGAATGAGAGTGTATGAGTGATGGGTTGCAGTAGGAAGGGCATCCGCTGTATAAAACATGTGCTGGATAAATTGGCATTCATTCCGCTGTGGCGACCCCTGATTAATAACGGGAATAAGCCCAAAAGAAAAAGAACGAATGAATGAATGAATAGTGGTAATAATAACATTTTAACTGTACGTTTAGAGCCAGATTTAATTCAAAAGCAGAGCCTATGATCATAAGGTGCATGTAATTTACAAAGCACTATTACTCCAGTCTTCATAGTCACATGATCCTATACAAATTATTTTAACATGTTGATCTGCTGCTCAACAAACAGTTCTTATTTGTTAAAGCCATGACACAATGTTAGTATTGTTATTATTATCAATGTCTTTACAGTCACTTTTGATCAATTTGTTTGTACTTTGAAAAACTGATAATAGAATATTAGATTAAAATAGAATAGATTGCAAAATTATTTTATTACTCACTCCTCTTTAATTCACAGTTGTCAACAGAGAGGCTAATCTGTCCTTCTACACCTCTATGTTAACGCCTCTAGGCTAATATGTCCTTCTAGATTACAAGCACCTTATCATCATCATTGGAATTAAATCTGGTCCTAAATTCACAGTTAAAATGTTATTATTACCACTATTATTTACAGTCACATTTGATCAATTTGTTTGTACTTTGAAAAACTGCTAAAGAGAACAGATTGCAAAATTATTTTATTCCTCACTTCTTCGCCTTTAAATAACCCCAAAATCAATAAAAGAAAAATGTAAAAGCAAATTTAAAACAAACTGAACTGATTTTCTGTCGAGTAGGCAGACGGCCATGTCAGCCCTTTCCCATCTGTTGCCTACATTGTAATGCATTTGTCTGTTAAATCCTAACCATGTTTTTATAAGAATGCACTGAAAGACATCATCCATTTGTCCTGGGACCTTCACTGACTGAATCAACATCAGACTAATGAAAGGGTTAAGAGAAACCAGACCTCAGCGACATAATCTTTCTCCACATATTCGTTTAAATAGCCGCTCACAAGCTGTCATATTAAAGCTTCATGAGGCCTGCTGCGTGCTGGACTTTGCTGTGAGGTGTTCTCATGAATAATAGAGGGAAATTTACCACAGGTTGGGATTCATGTCTAAATGCGGGAGATCAATGAGATCGAAGTGGTGAAGAGAGACTAGCCAGAGGGGAAGACTTTCACCCCTGCCCTTGCAGATGAATGAAAACACGAGATCTACTCATTAAGAGGCTGCTGATAATGCAGTTCATATAAAATCCACCCATGTCACACAAAGTTCACTGTCGGTGCACAGAACAATGAAGCAAAATGAGATATGGAGACAGTTTTGACAGGCGAGGGATGAAAACAAATCATGGATAATAGTCTTTCCTTGCTGTTTTTGAATGACAGAATGTGTTTCAGTAAAAAAGTACTCTGGATCGATTCACTGTATTCATGGCAATATCAAAATGCCACTCTGTTTACTTAAAAATTCCAGCCTCATATACGACCCTGGTATACAAAACCAGTCATAAAGCCAATGAATTTAAGCTGAATAAATAATAATATTTCCATTAATTTATAGTTTGTTGGAATAGGACAATGTTTGGCCAAGATAAAACTGTTAAAGTATCTAAAATCCAAGGGTTCAAAAAAATCTAAATACTTAGAAAATCTCCTTTAAAGTTGTCTAAATTAAGCGGTTAGCAATGCACATTACTAATTAAGAATTTAGTTTTTATATACAGATGTGGCCACTGGGAATTTCCTCACGTGTAGTGCTGCAATTTGTCACACGCAGTGCTGCAGCAGCAAAGGCCGCCTTTTCATTTAAAAGGTGGCGCAAGAAACAACCGTTCCATTGTCGGGCCAGTGCGAGCGAATGCCCCATAATCAAACAACCTGCCCAGGGATGCATTTCCAAAAACCATCGTTATATATATACACACACACACATATACATATATAAATATACATATAAATATAAACACACACACACACACACACACACACACACACACACACACACACACACACACACACACACACACACACACATATGTATAAAAAAAATCATAAAAAGGTAATTTTTTACAAAAAGGTCAGGCTTTGAAAGTCACTAAAATATTGTGAATATTTTCAGCAGCTGTAGCAGGAAAAAGTTGGCATAGTACATTGCATTCTTTTAACTTGAGATCTAGAAATATATGTTTTAAGACTTGGCACGAACCAAATCCAATGATCAATGTCTTTTTTTTTGCTACACTACCTCGGTTTATGTGCTTTTGTATTCACTGCCATTACATTGATGAAGGTCAAACATAAGAGCAGAAAAATCATCACTTTACTGATATAGATGAATGTGCATTCCAAAGCTATAGCAGAAAAAAATAATCATAAAAATATTCAACCGTCACTGAAAAAAATGTTTTAAAAATACATGAAAAAGTATTTGGCAAAATAAAACGTGACTAACATAGCAACAAGATGCATAATATAGCCTACAAGCTGAATAGGGCTTCAAAACATGACGTAGAACATTGATGCCAACCAAACACTACAAATCAAGGTTGTGCTACACAACCCTGAAAAATACAGGGGAAAAACATTTTTATTTCTGTAGAGTTTTCTCCTACTATCAATAAAACCAAACCAAACAAAGCAACCTTCAAATAACCAGTGGCCTGTTTGTCTGCATCTATTCATCCTGCTCCATCCGTCAAGGAGATTCTTTTGTTCCAGGACGGCTAATGATTGAAACACATTCAGGAGCATCACGCAGCCCTAATATCCCAAATGTTCCAGCTGCCTTTGAATGGGAGAGGTTGTTTGTCAGCTCTATAGTGCACGTCGGCCGGCTTTCTCCCGATACACATCAAGCCATCTCTCTAGCAGTCTTGCATTCCTGCACTCCGGCTCCGGCTCTCCATATCCTATACAATTACTCCAGACCTGTCTCGGGGCACCCACCGGACACAGTTAGCCTGAATGACAGGTAATGACACCCACTGAGAGATTGCCTTTTCCCTGGGCACACCATCGTCCACAGTAGGATGGCCGCATCATTGCACTGCCAGAAGAGGATATCTCTCTCCCTCTCTCTCTTGCTCTCTATCTAATAAGAACAGCAAAACTGGCCATATGGAAAACAAGAAAGAATAAAGGTCAAGCTATTACAGCAATAGATACTAAAGTTATGTTCATGTGTCTGGTAGCAGCAGGATTAAGAACATCATTTGCATATAACAGTCGTACAATTATTATTCCTGCATTTTTTGTGCATATTTTAATGGCTGATATGTATGTTGGATGACCATTTGAACAGTTATTGTTTGTTTATTTGTTTGTTTTACAATATATAATGTATATGTACTGCACTCTCAAAAATAAAAGGTACAAATTCTGTCACTGGGGCGGTACCTTTTCAAAAGGTACACTTTTGTTCCTAACTGGTCCTTAAAGGTACATATTAATACCTAAAAAGTACAAATGTGTACCTCAGAGTACCATAAAGATACAAAAAGTAAACATTTAAGGTACAAAAGTGTACCCTAAAGCTACTACGGTCGATCTCTACTGTACAAAAGTGTATCCTTTTATCTCATTTATTACCATAGTGACAGGTTTTGTACCTTTATTTCTGAGTGTATGTGTATTTTTATTTTATTTTATTTGTTTAAATAATAATTATTTTCTTTTTTTATCAGTAGAGATATGGTGTTAGATTCATAAAAGAAATTAAAATGTTTTTATACTTCATGTACATTTAAATGAACAACAATATTTGAATTTCCCAGTACTGGGTTGCAGCTGGAAGGGAATCCGCTATGTAAAACATATGCTGGATAAGTTGGCGGTTCATTCCGTTGTGGTGAGCCCTGATGAATAAAGGGACTAAGCCAAAGAAAAATGAATGAATGAATGAATGAATGAAGGAATGAATGAATGAATGAATGAATGAATGAACAATATTTAGATTATTAAAGAAAAGACAATACTATGATTCAGAATCTAATGTGTAAACAAAGATTTTTAATTATCTTGAAGTCACAATCGAAGTAAAAACAAATTAAGACATATAAGGTATTCTTATTTTAAACCTGTTATCGAAATACAGGACATACATTTACACTCCTTAAGTACTATCACCATTGTGTGGTTTTTTTTTGCAGCACTGTGAGCAAGAATTTGTCATCGCCATCAGTTTACACAGTAATGAAGTGAACTGTATGTTGATATGTGAAATTCTGGAGTTGGATGATAATAATATTGTTAGACAACAATACATGGGGACGTCATCCATTAACTGTGCTATTAATTGATTTATGTACTATAACATGTAAAATGGGAACATGTAAGGAATATTGTAAAAGCAGCTCCCTAACTGTAGCAAATCAAAATAAGCATCTTAATCATAACATTATCTTATACATAATAATCAAGATGAAAGAGTACTGAAGAATCATAATCCAGTAGAAGTATCATTACTTGCCAAAAAAAAAATCAAGTGTATCTGTTTTAAATATTAAGCAAGTATGAGTAAAAGTTCAATATGATGCGGTTAAATTTCTATGTGCATTTGTGTAAGCAGAATATTTTTATACTTGGCCAAATCCCAGACAAGAAAAAAAAGTAGTGACTGCAAAGAAAATAAGGGAGTAAAAGTACTGACACAGCACTATAAATGTATTCAAGGGAAAGTAAAAGTACACATTGTTAAAGCTACTTAGTTATTACAATTCCTGAGAAAAACGACTCAATTACAGTAATCTAAGTATTTGTTACTTTACACCACTGAGAATAATGTAAATAATTAGATTACTGGTGTAGCCACAGTCTATCGCAACCACTTCTTTCTCTCTGCAATGAGCATTCACTGCCTGGCTTCTAAAGAATGAATGATTGTGGATTGATTTAAATGCATTGAAAAAATCTGTTTGATCATACACAAGGCTACCAACAGTGCCAGTGATGTGATGAAAAGTCAGACCACAGGTGGGGATCTCAGAGCTGTGGGATCTTAAAACAGCTACTCTTGTTTATCTTTGGCAATTTGAGATATACTGTGTAAGCATTAGGCGGCATGCTGTTCATTTGTTAATTCGCTATGAGCCAAGCCTGTTAGTGTATGCAAGCTGTGACTGTGCATGACACAGTTCCTGTTGCTGGGCGAAGAACGGTCTGAATATTCCAGAAATATCACACACACACACACACACACACACAAAGTCTAAAAGCAATAATACGACAAGAGTAAGCAATATTGTAGTTGTATTGAAGTTTTATTTTGAACTGTGTTTTTAAATGGTAAGTTTACATGACAATGATTTACTAAAAAGGAAAAGAGTTGTGTACAGAAGATAACAAGATCTACAAAAATAGCTAAAAATTGAAAATAAACGTTTTTAAAAATAAAACAATTTTCGATACCCCAGATAGTATGCTGTATATACGTTGATAAAAAAAATTATAACCACGTTTTTGTTGTTGTTTTTTTTTTCTTCTTCTGCAGTTAACCTTGCAGGAAAACCACTCCTTCGAGGAACATTCAGTGAATCTTACTGGCGATCAGTGGATCTTATTGACCTAGCACAGTGGTTCTCAATCAAAATTATTACTATTATTATTGTAACAATGCAGGCGTGGCAACAGAGAAGGAGTTCCACATGCAGCTTTATTTAGTGAATGGTCAGGCATGTAAAGATGGCTGACTTTTTGACACAGTGTTGTAGCAAATTAGCTCAAAGGGAATCGAAGATTCATTTGAACAGGGCTTCAAAAGAATCGACTCTTTAAATCTGAACAAACAAATCGTCCAGCGATCGCTCGAATGGACAGGACAAACTTTAATGACTAATCTAACAGAAACTAAGGGCGTACTCACACTATGTACAGTTGCCTTAAACCGGGCCAAAGCACGCTTGTAGACCCCCCCACCCCCAATTGTCTCCCACCGACGTGTGCACGCTTATATCGTTTTAGTCGTTTGGGATGCGGTGACACACAGTCAAATATTTCGCCGAACAGATCAGCCACTTTTGACGCTCATAAACAATCATAAAGTCCTCGTGCTGCAGGAATTAGGAGGTTTGCTGAAGGTGCAGCTGACGTGCAGTGAGGGGTTTGCGTCTTTAATAAACTACAACAGTTTGCATTCATTGAACAGTACAAATGATTAATTTATCCATATCAAACAGTCCCTTAAAAGTCATGTCTCGCTTTCAGTTTCGGGCTCAGACGCGTTTTGCACTCACACACAAGTGTACCGCACCAAAGCCCAAGTGAACCGTGCTCTGGCACACCTCTTCCGGCCAAGATTCAGAGCACTCACAATACTCAAACGATCCGGGAAACGGGCCTGGACACGGTACGGATAGCATAGTGTGAGTACGCCCTAACACCTAACACAAACACACATTCATACAAGTGTAGAGAAGATTAAAGAAAGAAAAATAAAAGTTTGAGAGAGTGTAATGATGGAAAAACCTCGGATTTGTAAGACCAAACCAAGCGAACCAAAAAATGATCAATTCAACCCTTTTTTGGTCTCTTTAGGGTTACATTTAGTTTACACCAGTTCAGTGGTAGTCTGGAAGTGTTACTTGCGTTCCTTTTGTGATGTGAAGAACTCCCTCTGTTGAGCACGTGGCTAGCTGGTGGTCAGTTCTTTGTCCTCGTGAGGCTTGGAGTGGGGTGGAGTCTGGATTTTCAAGTCGAGGGGGCAAAACTGTTTTCGGTTTCACAGCACACTAAACTTAACT